>JANAVB010040818.1:31856925-32204425 GCA_029216955.1 Iris pallida
TATATATATATATATATAGATATTTTTTATATATATATATATATATTATATATATTATATATATATATATATTATATATATATATATAAATATATACATATATATTGTAACACCCAGTTTTTCAGATGAGGGTAATTTTAAAATTTTGTAATTATAATTATTGTTATTTATTTCATATTATAATTTTGGTAATTTTTAATCATTTAAAATTATTTAAAAACTGTTTTAAGTCATGACTTGTGATTTTGATGTGCTGCTAGTGAAACCCGAGAGACTGTTTGACATAGAGCCTAACCAAGTGATTAGGGATATTTATTTATCATTGTTAGCCAAGAGGTAATTTGATCATTTTGGCTTATTAGAATTAATGGTTAATTTATTGAATTGGTAAATTCTAGTTTAACTTTGACTTGCTGAGACTAGTGGACTAGCCTAGAACCTAACCCTAGCCATGGTAACCCTAGCCTAACTTGAGTTAACTCATTTTAGTCATTAGAGATTAGTTTTAGAATGAGAGGATTTGGTTTAGTGAATTTAAGTCATGACTTATGGTTTTACAAAATGACTTAAGACTTAATGATTTAATTAATCATGACTTAAGCCCATGGGCCAATTTAGGAAATCCTAACCCTAATTTTGCAACTTATGACCAGCCATAGGAGAGCCGCTCCCTATTTAATGTCATGTTGAGGAGTTCTTGCCTCTTTTAGAGCTTGACATAGAAATTAAAGAAAATGAATTTTCTCCCCTTCCAAAAATTCCTATAAATTCATTTTAATTCCTTTTTAATCCTAGTATTTTGCATTGGGTTCTAATTTCTGTATGTTTATTATTTCTGGAGGTTAATCTCAGTTTTGGGTCCATTTGGAGCTTTGGAGTTGGTATTTGGAATCTATCCGTTGGAGCTTTCTTGGATGATTGACACACATAGGTAAACACCCTTAAACTATGATTTAATCCTAATTTTAGTGCATGATGGCTTAGGAATAGGTGTTCCCTAGCTACTGTAGGAATTTCGTGTCATTTGCATTAGGTTACATGTCCGTATCGGACACGTATCGAACCTATAGGCTAGGTGTTTGTAGAAATGCTTCTTAGGAATTTATTTTTGAATTTTGAAATTCTAATTACACAGATCTATAGATCTTGGTGTGTGTATGAACGTTTGTGAAGGGTGCTTGGTGTTTCGTGTCGGTTTGTGTCACATTTTTAGCTTTGGACACGAAACACGAACCCTACGCCCGTGTCCTGCATATCGGGGTCCATATCTCGTGACACAGGACACTTCGGGACACAAAATTTTGTGTGGAGTGAGGGGCAATGTCTGACATCATTATCCCAAAATTTGGGAGTAGATGGTTGAGTACACGTGGAGCAATCTTGCCCGCACTGGGCACGCACTACGCGCGTACAGCTGCAATCCGCACGCTGACACGGGCTCCGTGTCGCGTCCTGGAGTCTCGTAGACACAGTACAGGGTGTCTATAAGGTGGCCCTACCCTAGACGAACCTAGGTGCATGCCCACGTGTTGTGTCGTATCATGTGTCGTGTCCTAGAAGCGAGTGTACGCCTGCACGAGACAACATATTTGTGTGTGCACGAGAGTGGTTCATGATGTGTGGACACGCCGTATCCGGCTCTGGATGACACGAGAGGACTCGAGGGACACCTACACCTATGTGAAATTATTTACCAACCACTAATTTATGTTATTAACATGTTTTTGAATTCAAATTTGGATTTTCCCCATCTCACTGATACGTGCTCACTATTCTCAGATTTCTGAAATCCCATTCCCTGTGTAAACTAAATTTTGATGTTAAGTTGCATGTTTAAGTTCACCAACATGTGTATTAGTACCTGTTAGGTTGGTTTTACATATTCGATTAGTTTTTTGTACTTGGTAATGGAAATTTGTATATGGGATTGGGCTGTAAAGGGCTGGACTGATACACAGTCCTGGATACAAATTTTTTTTGAACTTCTTTCCTTAAAAACTGATTTGATGATTTAATTTATATGTTTTAATTCATGGCCATGTGTAATAACTACAGCTAAATTGGTTGGCACGTTAGATTGGGTTTTTGGGATGATATGGATTCGAATTTGGGTTGTTAGAATAAACTGTCACTTGATCCCTTTCTTTAAAACTGATTTTGAAGTTTATTAGCCATGTTTAAATCCATTTACATGTTTGTTAGACTGCTAGGGTGGATTAGTATGTTAGATTAGGATGTTAACAAGGGTTTGGGGATATTCGAATTAGGTTTGGATTGAGGAACTACTATATGTAAGCACACTGTTAGACTGATATATACAAGCTGCCATTGGGTTCTCTTTTTCCTGAATTCACATCACTAAATTCCTGGGATTCAATGCTATTACACATCCAAACTGAGATATTACACTCTCTCTATTATACACAATTGTAAATTCCTGAGTTCCCATTCACAAAACTGTCATTGTATCATTGCCATGTTAGTAAATCCTGAATTCTATTTGACACATGAACCCCATTGATTCACCACACCCTCACATGTATCTATACACTAATTTTTCTATTTCCTATTGACACATATGATAGCTCACTCACTATTAGCTCATGCACTCACTGTTTTCATATGGTCACACACACACCATGCTCTCATGTCTCCACCCACACACACAGATTTTACATTTACACACACACTTACATTGCCATGATTCATCTATGTTTCACTAAGTTCCTGGACACATTACACTCTATTGTTCACATATATACACACACACCCCTTGACACAAGCACATGTATTCCTCTCATATCACTCTATGTATATACATATATATATGTTAAAAAAAAAAAAAAATATATATATATATATATCTATATGTGATATATATATTATAATATTGTCTATGTCTAATGTGATTGTTTATATAAACTAAATATATTAATATGTGCATATGTGTGGTTATTATATTAATTTAGATATAGTTTAATATGTGATATGTGTAGAAATGCATGATATAGCTATATGGCCTATAGCCTATATACATGGCACATGGCCTATGGCTCATAGCCTATGGATATGGCTTGAATGCCAGTGTAGGAGTGTGGTTGGCTTGTATAGCTTAGAAATTGTGTGTGCTTGCTAGAATAGGTTGGCTAGGCTTAGTGAGACTTGTTTGGCTTAGGCTTGACCTAGTTGACCTAGTTTGACTAGTCTAGTTGACTAGAGTTGACCGAGAGTTGACTTTAGTCTAGTTTGACCCCAAACATCATATAGATGCATTGTAGCCGTCTGTTATATATTATTTTAGACTTATAGTGACTTGTACTGTTCTATAGGAGGCAGACACCACTCCTCGGATAGTAGATTCTCTTCAGTTATTCAGGATACCAGGCGAGTATATTCTCTGATCATTTCATATCTTGTTTATGATTATATTTCCTACTTTAGATTACTTTACATGATGCTGACACATTGGAAACAAGGATTAGTACTATATGGATCTTGTCGTGCGATTGTATCCCCTTAGCGGATACATCGGGTATTTTATGTTCGTGTACTTTATCGTGAGCATCATGTACTCCTTGTATTCGTGACATTCATATATAAATCGTATGAAGTCGTGTACTCTCATGTGCTCACATGATCTTCGTGTATATTTCTCATCGTGTGTAATAACATAACTTGACTGGATCCTTGTGTATTGATTGGGGGCGGGGGAGTAGAAGTGGTTATGTATTCAATCTTGTAGATTACTCGTGTACAACCTCTGTAGATTACTCGTGTACAACATCGTGCCGTTTACATAACCATCTTGTGCTCTGAATCACTAGTCACTTATAGTTCTTACTTATCATGTATATATTTCCAGTTTATAAATATCTCTCTTATTTTCGTGTACATTTTCTTACAGTTCATGTATCTTACTCTCTAGCATGTTTATATTTCCTAACCTATTATGATTTGCATGAGATGTATTGTGCTCGCTCCTGTCCTGACTGGACCTGTTGAAAATTTTACAGTGAATGATGAGGCTCTGGTGTCTACCCATTATGGTGCAGCTTTAGACAACACTTGTGACTTGGACCCACTTGCAGTAGAGGATCTACCACCAGTAGTTTAGACTGCTAGCTTAGACTCTTACCTTGTCTTTTCATTGACACATTACTATATATACTGGGAGTTTGTTTTATCTGATGTTTCTGGATATGTATTTATCTTAGAAACTTAGACTTTATCTGGATTTTTTTCCTCTGTGGATTCATTCTGTTCTTATCTATCTATCTTTTATCATGCTCTACCTTAGATGTGATTGAGACTGTATTTGCTATGTCATCTTCATTTTGAGTGTAAATACTGTACAGGTACCTTATATATTGTTAGATGTTTGACCTAGGACAATGTTCTACCGCCGACACTGCGGCGTAGGCTGGACATACCCACGTCTCGTGCCCTTACTCTAGGGTGCAGATCGTGACACATTTTTAGTGGTGGCCCATGCAAGTCGAGTTTATATAGTGGTATTCGAACTAGAGTATCACTACAGCCTGTAGTAGGATTAGATTATTTTTGAGGGTACTCAATCACACTAGGAAAAACTCTTAATCAGATTCCTTTTTATCTAAATTTGTAGTTTATTATCTTTCCTTGAATATAAACTGTCCTCGTTTGATTTTTCGCTTCATTCTCAGTAATTGCTTCTTGTTTTGATCTGTCTTCATGATGGTTATGGAGACATGATCTTATCGTTCCGGTTCGGGGGATACTATCGAGAGGCTGGCCACGTCTCGTCCTGTTCAGCAGGGCCTCGAGACCGTAGCTCCTGTTGTGCCGACTCAGGTTGGCGTTTCTGCTATATTAGAGGTGCACCTCCGTCTGTACAGAGACCTTTTTCCGTCATTCCCGATTTCTCTCAGCAGCAGCGGTTCATGCAGCATCAGCAGCAGGTCAAAGAAAACCAGCAAGGGCGAGCTTTCACCAGGACAGTCAAGGATGCACAGGCCATTGGAGATCTTGCTACAGGTTCCGAATTTCTCGATTCCATTTTCGCAATTGCCTCTTATAACTATCTTGAAATTCGATTCCATCTGTTCCTTGTTGACTGATCAATTTTGTTATGTTGTTCCTGTGTTATGTTTGTTTTTCTTCTAAAAAAAATCATATGGGCTAGGTCACCTCAGTTATGGGATCTAGAATCTTTGATAGTCGTGTTAGCTTGCATAGTGAGGACATATAGTCAGATTTTGGATATATTTCTCGGGTATGGAAATTTAAGGTTTTCGTCGTCGCATGCGGCAATGCGAAAATTTTAAATACCATGATTTTATAGGTATGTACCTTAGTCAAGGACCCTGTGATTATCGTAGCCTTGCTCACTAGCATGACGAAGTCTCTGAGTAACATGATTTTGGACAGACTCATATGATTATCAAATTTTATCTTGAGAAGGTTTTTGAACATCATACCCTTTTGTTGTTATAAATAACTTTAGAGTAGGGATATTTTAGTTTGGTAGAGCTTATTCATATGTAGTTCTTTCATAGTATAATGATAAGATGACTTGTAGAGTATCTGTACCCTAGAGATGATAGTTAGCATTGGTATTAGAATAATAATCCATTGTAGATGATTCTCTGACCAACCAGTTTCCATATAGGATGTTAGTATGCCTTACAACCTTGATGATTTATTAATTTCTCTTACCCTTTCTAGTAGGGCACCCATGACCAGAGCCTGTCCTTGAATATAGTGGTAGTTTCACCTAAGACTGAGAGGTCTATATATATAGATAGGTTACAGATGATACCTATAGGTCATTGTTGTATAGGATTATTGGCATGTTGTTAGCCTATATTGGTCCACTTCCTATTTTAGTTAAGTTCTCTTTGTGTTGAGTTCAGTCATGTTTGATCAACCTTTATAGGCAGTGTGCAGACCCTTCACTAGATACCATGCCCCCTTGGTTCAGACTTGTACAAGTTGTTCACTGCACTCAACATTTCATTACCTACTATATTGCATCATAGATTTCACTGGACCATTGTTCAGACCCCAATTATTGACTCACCAATATAACCATCAATCCCTTATCATATTCTGCATATCTGGAGAGTTAGTATCATGTATATTAGAGGTCTGCACTCATCCTTACTTCTGTACATGGTGACCTACTGTATCTCTTAACATTTTACCTTACTTGATAGCCTTACAATACCCTTCATTATAACCTGCAGTACCTGTCCTACAAAACCTTTTGGGCAGGGTTGTTCAGTCCATTTAGGACAGTTGTATTCATTGGGGATATAATGTGGGATATTGATAAGAGTTCTCCCTTAATCATTGTTCTGTCCCTCTTTTATTGTATTAGTTACAGATGATAGCCTATCTGTCCAGATACATATCCAAACCCTTTTCTTTCATTGTTGGTTCAGTCTTCCAAAAGCCTCTACCTGGGCATTGGTTCAATTTTCCATATGAAGGTGTCCTACATATCATTGTCCTACATGTGATTGTTCTGCATCTTCATGTGCAGCCATGCTACACCACTGTTCTGTCCCAACACACACTGTAGTATCTAACCTCTTCTTGGAGTGATAGGCATATAGTAGGGAGTTGGTGTTATTAGACTTTGAGTAGAGTTGAGGTGATGAGGGTAAAGCATATATATATAGCTTGTATATATGCAATGTATTTTGATTTGGTATGTAGCCTGCACTCATTTGCAGTATACTACCTATTGCATTCCCCATACACCAGTTTGGTTCACTTCTTTCAGACCACTGTCCTGCATGTAGTTAGTTCAGCCAGATAGAGAGGAGAGCCCAGGTTGATCTAGAGGCATGTTTCAGTCACCATGTAGGTTTTCTTTCACTTTGACTTTACAAGTGGACCCAAATGTCCTGTCCTTTAGCTTATAAATTCAGTCTCCTTAGCATCATTCCCTTTTGCCTATATTGATGTTTCAGACCATTCATCCTTAGCCTAAATTCTAAGCATTTGTTTAAGTCCCTTATAAGTTTAGTCTACTTTAACCCTTGGTTATATATATATATTATATATATATATATATATATATATTTTTTATATTATATATATATATATATATATATATATATATATATATATATAGAGATGATATACTTAGGATATTTGTGATGGGTTGTTGTTCTTGAGCATATATATATGTGGTATTTGGGATTGGTGTGCTTAGCTTGTAGGTATTTAGTTATGGGTGACTTGATAGGATTGGAAAGTTAAGAGTTAGTCTATTATAGAGTTTTTCTTTTTGCTAATCTCTAGTTGCCAACACCTAGATAGCTAGCATAGGTAAAATCCTAAGAAGTTGACCAGCTGATGACCAAGTACTTGGATGTTGAGAAATTGACTAGTGATTGACCCTTGACTATGTTTGACCTAGAAGGGGGTGCGATCATCTTAATTTCGAGGACAAAATTTTTCTAAGGAGGGTATGATTGTAACACCCAGTTTTTCAGATGAGGGTAATTTTGAAATTTCATAATTATAATTATTATTATTGTTATTTATTTCATATTATGATTTTTGGTAATTTTTAATCATTTTAAACTATTTAAAAACTGTTTTAAGTCATGACTTATAATTTTGATGTGCTGCTAGTGAAACCTGAGAGACTGTCTGACCTAAAGCCTAACCAAGTGATTAGGGATATTTATTTATCATTGTTAGCCAAAGGGTAATTTGGTCATTTTGGCTTATTAGAATTATTGGTTAATTTATTAAATTGGTAAATTCTAGTTTGACTTTGACTTGCTGAGACTAGTGGACTAGCCTAGAACCTAACCCTAGCCATGGTAATCCTAGTCTAACTGGAGTTAACTCATTTTAGTCATTAGAGATTAGTTTTAGAATGAGGGGATTTGATTTAGTGAATTTAAGTCATGACTTATGGTTTTACGAAATGACTTAAGACTTAATGATTTAATTAATCATGACTTAAGCCCATGGGCCAATTTAGGAAACCCTAACCCTAATTTTGCAACTTATGACCAGCCATAGGAGAGCCCCTCCCTATTTAATGTCATGTTGAGGAGTTCTTGCCTCTTTTAGAGCTTGACCTAGAAATTGAAGAAAAGGTATTTTCTTCCCTTCCAAAAATTCCCATAAATTCATTTTAATTCCTTTTTAATCCTAATCTTTAGCATTAGGTTCTAATTTCTGTATGTTTATTATTTCTGGAGGTTAATCTCAGTTTTGGGTCCATTTGGAGCTTTGGAGTTGGTATTTGGAATCTTTCCGTTGGGGCTTTCTTGGAGGATTGACACACATAGGTAAACACCCTTAAACTATGATTTAATCCTAATTTTAGTGCATGATGGCTTAGAAATAGGTGTCCCCTAGCTACTGTAGGAATTTTGTGTCATTCACATTCGGTTACGTGTCCGTATCGGACACGTATCGATCCTATAGGCTAGGTGTTTGTAGAAATGCTTCTTAGGAATTTATTTTCGAATTTTGAAATTCTAATTACACAGATCTTTAGATCTAGGTGTGTGTATGAATGTTTGTGAACAGTGTTTGGTGTCGGTTTGTGTCACATTTTTAGCTTTAGACACGCAGCACGAACCCTACGCCCGTGTCCTGCTTATCGGGGTCCATATCTCGTGACCCAGGATACTTCGGGACACAAAATTTTGTATGGAGTGAGGGGCAATGTCTGACATCATGCTCCCAACATCATGCTCCCAAAATTTGGGAGCAGATGGTTGAGTACACATGGAGCAATCGTGCCGCACTGGGCACGCGCTGCGCGCACACAGCTGCAATCCGCGCGCTGACACGGGCTCTGTGTCGCGTCCTGGAGTCTCATGGACACAGTGTAGGGTATCTGTGAGGTGGCCCTACCCTAGGCGAACCTAGGTGCACACCCACGTGTTGTGTCGTGTCGTGTGTCGTGTCCTAGACGCGAGTGCACGTGTGCACGAGACAGCGTGTCTGTGTGTGCACGAGAGTGGTTCATGATGTGTGGACATGCCGTTTCCGGCTCTGGATCACACGAGAGGACTCGAGGGACACCTACACCTATGTGACATTATTTACCAACCACTAATTTGTGTTATTAACATGTTTTTGAATTCAAATTTGGATTTCCCCATCTCACTGATACGTGCTCACTGTTCTCAGATTTCTGAGATCCCATTCCATGTGTAAACTAAATTTTGATGTTAAGTTGCATGTTTAAGTTCACCAGCATGTGCATTAGTACCAGTTATGTTTTACATATTCGATTAGGTTTTTGTACTTGGTAATAGAAATTTGTATATGGGATTGGGCTGTAAAGGGCTGGACTGATACACAGTCCTGGATACAAAAAATTTCTGAACTTCTTTCCTTAAAAACTGATTTGATGATTCAATTTACATGTTTTAATTCATGGCCATGTGTAATAACTACAGCTAGATTAGTTGGCATGTTAGATTGGGTTTTGGGATGATATGGATTCGAATTTGGGTTGTTAGAATAAACTGTCACTTGATCCCTTTCTTTAAAACTGATTTTGAAGTTTATTAGCCATGTTTAAATCCATTTACACGTTTGTTAGACTAATAGGGTAGATTAATATGTTAGATTAGGATGTTAACAAGGGTTTGGGGATATTCGAATTAGGTTTGGATTGATAACTACTATATGTAAGCACACTGTTAGACTGATATATACAAGCTACCATTGGGTTCTCTTTTTTCTGAATTCACATCACTAAATTCCTGGGATTCAATGCTATTACACATCCAAACAGAGATATTACACTCTCTCTATTATACACAATTGTAAATTCCTGAGTTCCCATTCACAAAACTGTCATTGTATCACTGCCATGTTAGTAAATCCTGAATTCTATTTGACACATGAACCCCATTGATTCACCATACCCTCACATGTATCTACACACTGATTTTCCTATTTTCTATTGACACATATGACAGCTCACTCACTATTAGCTCATGCACTCACTGTTTTCATATGGTCACACACACACACCATGCTCTCATGTCTCCACCCACACACACAGATTTTACATTACACACACACTTATATTGCCATGATTCCTCTATGTTTCACTAAGTTCCTGGACACATTACACTCTACTGTTCACATGTACACACACACACCCCTTGACACAAGCACATGTATTCCTCTCCTATCACTCTATGTATATACATATATATGTATATATATGTGATATATATATTATAATGTAGCCTATGTCTAATGTGATTGTTTATATAAACTAAATATATTAATATGTGCATATGTGTGGTTATTATATTAATTTAGATATAGTTTAATATGTGATATGTATAGAAATGCATGATATAGCTATATGGCCTATAGCCTATATACAGGGACATGGCCTATGGCTCATAGCCTATGGATATGGCTTGAATGCCAGTGTAGGAATGTGGTTGGCTTGTATAGCTTAGAAATTGTGTGTGCTTGCCAGAATAGGCTGGCTAGGCTTAGTGAGACTTGTTTGGCTTAGGCTTGACCTAGTTGACCTAGTTTGACTAGTCTAGTTGACTAGAGTTGACCGAGAGTTGACTTTAGTCCAGTTTGACCCCAAACATCATATAGATGCATTGTAGCCGTCTGTTATATCATTTTAGACTTATATTGACTTGTACTGTTCTATAGGAGATAGACACCACTCCTCGGACAGTAGATTCTCTTCAGTTATTTGGGATTCCAGGCGAGTACATTCTCTGATCATTTCATATCTTGTTTAGGATTATATTTTTTTGCTTTAGATTACTTTACATGATACTGACCCGTGAAACACGAATTAGTACTATATGGATCTTGTCGTGCGATGTTATCCCCTTAGCGGATACATTGGGTATTTCATGTTCGTGTACTTTATCGTGAGCATCATGTACTCCTTGTATTCGTGACATTCGTGTATAAATCATGTGAAATTGTGTACTCTCATGTGCTCACATGATCTTCGTGTATATTTCTTATCGTGTCAATAACATAACTTGACTGGATCCTTGTGTATTGATTGGGAGCGGGGGAGTAGAAGTGGTTATGTATTCAATCTTGTAGATTACTCGTGTACAACCTCTGTAGATTACTCGTGTACAACATCGTGCCGTTTACATAACCATCTTGTGCTCTGAATCACTAGTCACTTATAGTTCTTACTTATCATGTATATATTTCCAGTTTACAAATATCTCTCTTATTTTCGTGTACATTTTCTTACAGTTCATGTATCTTACTCTCTAGCATGTTTATATTTCCTAACCTGTTATGATTTGCATGAGATGTATTGTGCTCGTTCCTGTCCTGACTGGACCTGTTGAAAATTTTACAGTGAATGATGAGGCTCTGGTATCTACCCATTATGGTGCAGCTTTAGACAACACTTGTGACTTGGACCCACTTGCAGTAGAGGATCTACAACTAGTGGTTTAGACTGCTAGCTTAGACTCTTACCTTGTCTTCTCATTGATACATTATTGTATATACTGGGAGTTTGTTTTATCTGATGTTTCTGGATATGTATTTATCTTAGACACTTAGACTTTATCTGGATTGTTTTCTCTGTGGGTTCATTCTGTTCTTATCTATCTATCTATCTTTTATCATGCTCTACCTTAGATGTGATTGAGACTGCATTTGCTATGTCACCTCTATTCGGAGTGTATATACTGTACAGGTATCTTATATATTGTTAGATGTTTGACCTAGGATAGCGTTCTACCGCCGACAATGCGGCGTAGGCTGGACGTACCCACGTCTCGTTCCCTTACTCTAGGGTACGGGGTCATGACATATATATATAAATAATATATATATATATATATATATATATATATATGTATGTATTAAATACCCAAACCCTATTCCTAACCTATGTTATAGCATTACCGCCCCCCAACAAAAGAAGAACAACAATAGCTGCGGCCAATGGCCGTGCTGCCACCGCTGGGCGACCCCATCGTCGTGCCGCCAGGATGCCGATGCGCCACCATCCCACACACGCGCACAGGTACGACACACACCAACAGCCAACCGTATGACAGCAGTAGCGTGTCATAGTAACAGCAACTGTGTCACCGCGACCGCCGCCATATGTCGCCGGTGACCCCTATGGCCTCGCACAACTACGGGCGAACCCCCTCGGTCAGCCACCATCGTCCCCGACGTGTACGACGGACGAATTCTACGTTTTGAAGTCGACCCCATTGTGACACGCGTAATTTGAACTCAGAATTTGCATTTGGTCGCAACAACTTTGCATACGTTCCCTGGAGAATTCGACCTTTGGATCATTGATCTGATTCTTCTATCTCAAACTCGGTATATACCCTTTTGCTCACTTAAATTTTTAACCATTAATTCGACCGTTTGATAGATCAAAATGGCCACCAATTTGACCGTTTAAAATACAAAATTTTTTGACAAATTCGCAGAGCCAACTTCGCAGATTTATTTCTCCCTCATCGAAGCTTCATCTGATGAACCACTAACCCTGATGCATAGCAGGTATAACCAACTTTGACCTATAGAAATTTTAGTTTAATAGGATATCGTTTGGTTGGTTGAAATCGACGACAAAGTTGTCGTTCAAAATTGTAATTTCCAACATGTAGAATTTTGTTTTCGAACCCGGGACATCGGATTCCAAATCCGAAACCACATTGGACTCATGGCATCATTTTGGCCAAAATTGAAATATAATTTTTTAAATTTGGACAACCTTTGTCTTAACACCTTTTTTGGTGCAAAGCGGGTCCAACGACGGACACCGTTTTGACCCAAAATTACCGTTTTGCCCTTGTATCCAAAATTGGATTTATGGGTAGATTATACTAGCTAATTTGACTATTTTAGACCCGTTGGTGATGTCTGTTTCATCATCTGACGAATTCTGTTTGATTTTCCCTTCTGTAGTATCATTAAATTATAACTAATTTATATTATGTTCGTATTTCTGATCCGTGCATCGAAATTGAGATCAGTCGATTCCAGTGATTTTATAACACTGAAATTGACAAGGTGACCGTATGGATCGACAAGATAAGATTGTTAACCTTGTGGTTGATCATTTTGTCTAGATTCACGTGTCATAGATTTTGTTATACAAATTACAAGATACAAACTTAATATTTAAACCTAGAGTTTGTAAACCATATTATTAACGAATAATGATCATAGAGGTTAGTATAACCTAGTTCTAGATGGTATGATTAGTAAATAGCTTAGATAAACTAGGGATTTCATGACTTAGTACTGTTTGCCATTGATTATCGTAGAATAGAACAATTTTATAGGAGGACTGAACTTTAACTCACAATTACAAACTCGCTTGTACAAAAGAGAGCCTAGAAACAAAACCTAGGAAAAGCAATCTAAGTATAATTGTTTAGTTTTGATTCTGGGAGGGTGACGGTAGAGGCTCGGGAAAGTGCTATCAACTCTGCCTTACTCCTTGGACGATCGAACGCAACCTCGACTCCGGTGAAAAAAATGCTCTATGTGTATCTCTGTGTGTGTAAAAGAGAATATCACCTTGCTATTTATAGGAATTTATGAGTAATGGGGGTGTACAGCCACGTGGCTAATTTTGGGCCACATCCTTGTAATTGTACCTCAAAAAGTGGGCAGCTGGAGATTGGTTAAGATTGATCATGATCTGTTTATTTCACTAAATCCGAACTGTTAAGACTTGGTCAATTTCTGCCACGTGTCTTAACTGCTACTCTGTGGCGAGCTGCATGAATGATGCATCCTGGCTGAGCCGCATGAAGGACTGTCCCAAAGCCGAGCCACATGAAGAGTGTCTCATGACCGGGCCGCATGAAAGTTATCTCATGACCGAGCCACATGAGGGTGGTCTCATGACTGAGCCGCATGAGGGTGGTCTCATGACCGAGCCGCATGAGAGTGGTCTCGTGACCGAGCCACATGAGAGTGGTCCCATGACTGAGCCGCATGAGAGTGGTCTCATGACTGAGCCGCATGAGAGTAGTCTCATGACTGAGCTGCACGAGAGTGGTCTCATGACAGAGCCGCATGAAGGTCGTATAGGCGATCCGCATGAAGAATCTTCTTTGGAACTATGAACTGTGTTAGATATCATGACAATTTTCTCGTCTTTTTAGGAGCATGTCACATCTTGTTTTTATGTCAGAGATGTCATCTCTGTCAGAGCTGTCGCCTTTATGTCAGAGTAATTATGGCTAGCTGTATAGGCTGATTTCGAACCGCATAAGGCTCCTAGCTGCTTTTGGGCCGCATGAAGCTTTCTGAGCTTTGAGCCGCATGAAACTTTCTGGGTTTTTGAGCCACTTGAAGCTTATCTGGATTATTTGAGCCGCATAAAAAATCTTCATGGGCCGCATGGACCTTTCTGGGTTTTGAGCCGCATGAGACTCCATGTTGATTTCGAGCCACATAGAGAATCCCCTTCTTTCCTTGCGCTTGTGAAGGATCACATCTCGCAAGTCAAGGACATCTCGATCAATCTTTGCACTCGTTTTATGGGTCCGGGAATCCCGAGTACACGAATGCTTAGGTATCATGTTTGCTCCCTGATACGGGGCTAGTAAAAGCATTTGCCCTCGATCTTTGTTGGGAGACTCTTGAGAACCACCCTGTCCGTTTGCCGTCGGAGGTTGGACACGGGCGGTTCTGTATAACTTTCCAACAGAGGCCCGCTTAACAGTTAGCGGGACTCTCTGATGGTCGGAGGTTGGTACAGCTGACTGAGCTCGACGAGCCCGTACTGTCCTAGACTTCTTCGCTCTAGCACCCGAGGGTACATAGTAGGAAGAGTCCAAGTTGGAGAACCACCCTGTCCGTTCGCCGCCGACGGCAGGACACGGGCTGTCCTGTACAACTTTTCATCAGAGGCCCGCTTAACAGTTAGCGGGGCTCTCTGACGGTCAGTGGTTGGGATAGCTGACGGAGCTCAACGAGCCTATGCCGTCCTAGACTTCTTTGACTTAGCACCCGAAGGTGCGTAGTAGGAAGAGTCCACGTTGGAAGGAGGGAAGGGAAGTTGGTGCCCTTTTCAAAGGAAGAAAGGAGGCTCTATTTATAGAATAAAGTGAGCCCTTTCTTCTTCTCCTTTCAGAAGTGGAAGTAAAAGCAATATTTTCCATGCTTCTACAAGACCCCCTTCAAAGTTTTCAAATTTCAAATTTGGAATACTTTGAATAAGAAGCATGGAAAGTAGAGTTATTTTGGTGTGGCAATCCTATCAAAGGTAGCATGGACGTGATAGGTTTGGGTACTTCCGCTGGGGATTTTGTATGGACTTATCATCCTTGGCGTATCTTAGTTTTAGGTACGGATAATAAGCTGAGAGAGGGAACCATCATATTTACTCAGAGGTGGTAAGAACATGGTAAATATGGGGTTGATGGTAATGAGGACGTGGTGGAAGTGGACTCAGTTGAGGATACAAAGAACAACTCAGAGGTAATATGGACGTGGAAGTTCTACGTAACGGGTAATGAATGCCACGGAACAACTGGGTTCCAGAAGCATATAATTGTGAAAAAAGGGGTGCATGTACTAGAGGACCTAATACAGCATTTG
This sequence comes from Iris pallida, assembly GCA_029216955.1. Classification (NCBI taxonomy): domain Eukaryota; kingdom Viridiplantae; phylum Streptophyta; class Magnoliopsida; order Asparagales; family Iridaceae; genus Iris; species Iris pallida. The sequence goes on from JANAVB010040818.1 coordinate 31,872,502, forward strand.
TGGTCAACAGTGGACATTTGTGGACCTATTATCCTTTTTGTGTACTGGCGGTGCAAGTACGGATAATAAGTGGAGAGAAAACCAACATATTTACTCAGAGGTAATGAGGACGTGGTAAAGATGGGTCTAAAGTAGAGCCTTCCTACTCAGAGGTAATGAGGACGTGGTAGGAGTGGGCCTAATAAGGATAAACAGAACAACTCAGAGGTGCTATCAACGTGGAAGTTCTATGTATTGGGTGGTTTGTTTGTGATGGACGGAAAAATAACTCAGAGGTAATATGGACGTGGTTGTTTTTCCCGTTGGAGAATTTTGTGGACCTATTACCCTTTTTGTGCACTGGTAGTACGAGTAATAGATTCGAATAATATTTTGTGGATCTACTACTCATTGGTACACCGGTGGTACGAGTAATAGATTAGGATAATTTTTATGGACTTATTACCATTTTTTGTGTAATGGCGATGCGAGCACAGATAATAAGTGGAGAGAAAACCAACATATTTACTCAGAGGTAATGAGGACGTGGTAAATATGGGTCAAAACAAAGCCTTCCTACTCAGAGGTAGTGATGACATGGTAGGAGTAGGCCAAATGGGGATACACAGAACAACTCAGAGGTGTTATCAACGTAGAAGTTCTATGTATTGGGTGATTTGTTTGTGATGGACGGGAAAACAACTCAAAGGTAATATGGACATGGTTGTTTTTCCCGTTGGAAAATTTTGTGGACCTATTGCCCTTTTGTGCATATGGAAATATGAGCAAATAGATTCGAATGATATTTTATGGACCTACTACTCTTTGGTACGAGTAATAGATTAGGATAACTTTTATGGACCAATTACCCTTCTGCGTACTGGTGGTGCGGGTAATAGATTAGGATAAGTTTTGTGGATCTATCACCCTTTTGTGCACTAGTGGTACGGGTAATAGATTTTGAGGCAAACTCTGGAGGAAAAAAACATTTAATGTGGAGGTTCCTAGTTATGACTAGGAGATTAGATGGAGCAATCAGAGAGTAAGTTCAGTGGTACCTGAGGGTACATAACTCAACAATCTGGGAGATTTGAGGTCAGAGTGTAAGTTCAGCGGTACCAGAGGGTACATAACTCACAATCTGAGAGATAGTTGGAAGATGTCATTTAGACATAATTTTTCTTGAGGAACTTGTCGTTGTTATTGTTGGTATTAGGGCATTTGCCCTTATCCTCTCCATCCGAGATATGCAGCCCCAGTTGGCGAGCCTTCTTCAATTTTGCTTCTACACTGGTGGTGCTGATGATGAAGGCCTTCCAGTCATTAAATTAATCTTCGCCCATCCAGAGGCTGATTGTAGGGAGCAGCCTCTTTTAGCAAATCTCAATTAAAGAAGAGTCCGGGTTACCAGAGGGCAATTTCATCGCGGTTTGGCAAAACCGCTCGATGTAATTCCTTGTCAGTTCTTTTTCTCTTTGAAAAACGTCTATGAGGTTTGACATCGTCACATCTTCTCCCTCCTCGTAGAACCTTTCCAAGAACATATGTTTGAAACCGACGAAGGAATAGATGTAGTTATCCGACAAGTTGCGGTACCAATCGAATGTGACCCCCTCTAATGCCCCAATGAACAACCTCATGAGGGTGGCGTCGTCATGCGACAGATGGTCTGTTGTGACCTCGAAGTAGGTCATGTACCGGCTCGCAGAGGTCTTTCCGTCATATGGATTAATGTTGAATGGTTTGTATCATAGAGGGAAGGGGACATCTCTCCATGCAGCGGGATACGGCTGTCGTATCCTGAGGTCCTGAGAGGTTTCTCGGGTGTGAAATATTGCTCGGAGCTCCTGGACTTCTCTTTTCGCCTCCCTGGCCTCTTCTGCAGTAGTGGGAGCCGACATTCCGGGTGGATTGTCGCCCGGGGTTGGTGCGATCGTGTTTGAGTCCGCATTGACGGTGGGACCCAAGCTTATTTGGCCGGGTGTCCTTCCTTGGAGAGCCGGTAGGGCCACCTTGATCTCGTCTACAGACTTAACCAAGGTATGAAGTATGGCCTCGAGAGTGTCGAGGTGCTGTCGATCACTGGGACCGTCTTAATCATTCTCAGTCACGAATACTATCTTCACGTGAGGAGAAGTGGAAGCCACTGTAGAAGATGTGCCCTCCGAATCATACCCTTGTACAGAGAAGTCGTCGGGGTATGTGGGAATGTTCTCCTCTGGTTCAGACTCGGAGGAAGTGCTACCCCCTATATAGGAGGTTACCTCTTCTTGGCACTTGTGGACGTCTTCAGGGATGTCAGGATCTGCTGTATCTGTTGGAGGGATTGTTTCCCCTGGTTCTTCTTCTTGGAACACCGGATTGTTGTGGATGTTCTGAGGAGTGCTACCCCCAGCTTCAACTACCCCCAAGGAAGTAGATGACGAATCCCCAAGTGATGAAGCTTTCATTTTTGAGCGGGTGCCTTGATAAACTCCTCCTGTGACGGCTGTGGACAACCGCTTAGATGAGAGTTTCTTGGCTGTGCTGGTTGAGATCATCGGGCTAGAGGTATTTATTTTCTTTCCTCCTTTGCCGATAGGGACCTTCCGGGCAGAGTTACAGGAGGCGAAAGGAAGCGTCTCGTCTTCCGAGCTTTGTTCTAGGACCGGTCCTGGCTGCTGCAGTCGTTGGAAGACGGACTGCCGGTCCTCTTGTACTGCTGTCTTGTTGCAGTAGCAGTTGACAATGACTTGAGCGCAATGATGTCCATGGAAGGACTCTTTGTACACCAAGGTTTCTTCTCTTTCCTTGCGCTTGTGAAGAATCACATATCGCAAGTCTCGATCAATCTTTACACTCGTTTTGTGGGCCCGGGAATCCCGGGCATACGAGTGCGTTGATAGCATGTTTGCTCCCTGATGCGGGACTAATAAAAGAACTTATCCTCGATCATTGTTGGGAGACTCTTGGGAACCATCCTGCTCGTTTGCCGCCGGGGGCTGGACACGGGCGGTTCTGTATAACTTTCCATCAGAGGCCCGCATAAAAGTTAGGGGGACTCTCTGATGGTCAGAGGTTGGGACAGCTGACTGAGCTCGACGAGCTCGCGCTGTCCTAAACTTCTTTGCTCTAGCACCCGAGGGCGCATAGTAGGAAGAGTCCAAGTTGTGCCACATAGAATCTGGCATATTCTCATTGGAGCTTCTGATATCAGGACTGCATAAGAGGCGATCGAAGACTGAACCAGAGCCGCATAGGGTAGATGGCCGACGGCTGGGATTGGATGCCGCATAAGTCATCTCCCTGCGGCTTGGGTTGGTAGCCGCATAGGCATTCTACATACGGCTGGGATTGGTGGCCGTATGAGCCTTCTGCCTGCGGCTGGGATTGGTGGCCGTATGAGCCTTCTGCATGCGGCTGGCACCCTTATGCGGCTTCTTCTTGGATCGCATAAAGTTCCCATTTGCTCCCACAAGTCCAGCATCGTAGTATTTTCCTTTGCCGGACTTGGGGACAACAGGGTCCTCTGCGTCCTGAAGTGGGGCCACATGTGAGTCTCCTTCACCGTCTTGGGCAGCAGAGAACACTTCTTCCAGAGCTTGGGGAGGAGCAACGGTTTTGGGCCTCCACTCCCTACGGGCCTTCTTCGTGCCGGCTCGCTTCTGGATCGGGCTAGCGCTCCCGTCGGAGAGCATCTCTTCAGACGCTTGCTGGTCGAAGCGAACAACTAGCATCTATTGCGTGGAGCCGAGTTTGGTTGCGTTCGATTGCGTTATCAACTTCTCAGCAGAGGAGAAGTTAGTCCCTAGCAGAGTCGCCATCGTATTTGCCATTGATTGTCGTAGAACAGAACAATTTTATAGGAGGACTGAACTTTAACTCATAATTACAAACTCGCTTGTACAAAAGAGAGCCTAGGAACAAAACCTAAGAAAAGCAATCTAAGTACAATTGTTTAGTTTTGATTCTGGGGGGTGACGGTAGAGCTTCGGGAAAGTGCTATCAACTCTGCCTTACTCCTTGGACGATCGAACGCAACCTCGGCTCCGGTGAAGAAATGCTCTGTGTGTATCTCTGTGTGTGTACAAGGGAATAGCACCTTGCTATTTATAGGAATTTATGATTAATGCGGGTGTACAGCCACGTGGCTAATTTTGGGCCACATCCTTGTAACTGTGCCTTGAGAAATGGGCAGCTGGGGATTGGTTAAGATTGATCATGATCTGTTTGTTGTATTAAATCCGAACTGTTAAGACTTGGTCAATTTCTGCCACGTGTCTCAACTGCTACTCTGTGACGAGCCGCATGAATGATGCATCCTGGCTGAGCCGCATGAAGGACTGTCCCATAGCCGAGCCGCATGAAGAGTGTCTCATGACCGGGCTGCATGAAAGTTGTCTCATGACCGAGCCGCATGAGAGCGGTCTCATGACTGGGCCGTATGAGGGTGGTCTCATGACCGAGCCGCATGAGAGTGGTCTCATGACCGAGCCGCATGAGAGTGGTCTCGTGACCGAGCCGCATGAGAGTGGTCCCATGACTGAGCCGCATGAGAGTGGTCTCATGACTGAGCCGTATGAGAGTATTCTCATGACTGAACTGCATGAGAGTGGTCTCATGACTGAGCCGCATGAAGGTCACATAGGCGATCCGCATAAAGAATCTTCTTTGGAACTGTGAACTGTGCTAGATATCATGACGATTTTCTCATTTTTTTAGAGCATGTCACGTCTTGTTTTCATGTCAGAGATGTCTTCTCTATCAGAGCTGTCGCCTATATGTCAGAGTAATTGTGGCCAGCTGTACAGGCTGATTTCGAACTGCATAAGGCTCCTTGCTGCTTTTGGGCCGCATGAAGCTTTCTGAGCTTTGAGCCATATGAAGCTTTCTGGGGTTTTGAGCCGCATGAAGCTTCTCTAGATTTTTTGAGCCACATAAAAAATCCTCATGGGCCGCATGGAGCTTTCTGGGTTTTGAGCCGCATGAGAATCCTTGTTGATTTTGAGCCGCATAGAGAATCCCCTTCTTTCCTTGCGCTTGTGAAGGATCACATCTCGCAAGTCAAGGACATCTCGATCAACTTTTGTACTCGCTTTATGGGCCCGAAAATCTCGAGCACACAAATGCATAGGTATCATGTTTGCTCCCTGATACGGGGCTAGTAAAAGCACTTGCCCTCGATCTTTGTTGGGAGACTCTTGATAACCACTATGTCCGTTTGCCGTCGGGGACTGGACACGGGCGGTCTTGTACAACTTTCCATCAGAGGCCCGCTTAACAGTTAGCGGGACTCTCTGATGGTCAGAGGTTGGGACAGCTGACTGAGCTCGACGAGCCCGCGCTGTCGTAGACTTCTTCGCTCTAGCACCCGAGGGTGCGTAGTAGGAAGAGTCCAAGTTGGAGAACCATCCTGTCCGTTCGCCGGCAGCGGCTGGACACGGGCGGTCCTGTACGACTTTCCATCAGAGGCCCGCTTAACAGTTAGTGGGACTCTCTGACGGTCAGTGGTTGGGACAGCTGACTGAGCTCGACGAGCCCGTGCCGTTCTAGACTTCTTCGACTTAACACCCGAAGGTGCGTAGTAGGAAGAGTCCAAGTTGGAAGGAGGGAAGGGAAGTTGGTGCCCTTTTCAATGGAGGGAAGGGAGCTCTATTTATAGAATGGAGTGAGCCCTTTCTTCCTCTCCTTTCCGATGTGGGACTAAAAGCAATATTTTCCATGCTTCTACAAGTACGACTAAAGCTTTCAAGGTAGGATTGATAATCATATTATTATTTAGTGAATAATACATATTTGTTTGTGATTTGGAGTTGATTATATTGCGTGGATATGATTCATTAGTTCATAGATAGTTTGGGTAGACTTTGGTACTGCAGTCTCAGCTCAGATTAGACAAAACTCCAGGCAAGTATACCTTGCCTACTTGTACATTTTATTTTCATGCATTTTCTCTATTGTTATTTCTTTTCAGTCATAATTCAGATATCACCTGCTATTCATGTTCTGTTACTGCTACTTTTCAATTTGCGTGCACGTTCCTTATTTGTTCTCTATGTGTTACTCTTTACTTCTTATGAGTGTCGTGACGATATTTTCTAGTCCTTAGTCTCCGTTCCCTTGAGTTAACTTGACCTGTAGCCGAAATTAATTGCTAGACATTGACCTTGTTACCTCTAGATCGGGAGTGTCCTATGGCATTACGGTATAGAAACTCCTTATAGACTTGTTATTCTATCTCTAGGACTGGGTGCGTCCCACGGCATTACGGTGTTAGAGACTTGTTATCGACCGGTTATCCCGTCTCTAGGACCGGGAGTGTCCCATGGCATTACGGTAGTAGAGACTTATCTTTTGTCTCTAGATTGGGAGCGTCCCATGGCGTTACGGTATTGAGACGTCTTTGTTGATTTGTTTCGTGTCTTACTCTCCTCTCTTTCTATGCATGTTATTTACTGTTATATTTGGCATATTTTTATGTATCTTGCTACGTCCCTTTGGGGACCTGGTGATCTTTCCAGGTTATTACTGGTTTTCTTCCAGGTAGTTATTGAGACTGCTAGAATAGAAGGATAGATAGGTGGGCGATAGTATCTCCCGTATTCAGGTACTGATAGTGGTATTTTTATCCTTCTTTCGTCTTTTATATTTCATGATGACATCTTTAGCTATATAGCCTAGTTTTACAAGCTTTACTTTTTATCATGAGCTTGTTCAGATGATTGTGTTAAAGTCTGTCCAACCTTATTACAAATTCTGTTCTTGTATTTATATTCAAGTGGCATCATTGTATTATTGTTTGATCAGCATTAATACAATAATTCTTACTTGGTATTATTATATGTGGATTGAGATATAGTTGACTTGCCATTTTAGACCCAATGTAGATAGCTTATACGTATTCGAGTTGGACGGGAGTCCAATCGATACGTAGCTGGCATGTGTACGTCTCCTAGTCCTACGTATTTTTAGGACTGGGGCATTACATAATTACTTTTCAAAAATAACAAGTTTTGATATATCAATTCCATAAAAAAAAATTTATAAAACCCAAACTTTAAAACTTAGATCTGTACTAAAGTAGGCATTAAATCCATAAACACCATGAACTAATCATATAAAGAAAGTTTAGATGGATAATATAGGCAAATAATATGTAAAGAAATTAAAGAAAACAAAATAACAAGTGGTCTCTCTATTAGTGCAAGAAGTAGTTGTCTAGGGTTGGTTGGGAGAAATGAATGAGAGTAAATGAGGAGAGAGAGAGAGAGAGAGAGGAAGAGAATATTTATATGGGGAGGGGAATGGTGGCTCAAATAAATCCTTGCCCTAACTTTACTAATCCAACCTACATATCATGTTACACTTGGCAATAATTAAATAATATTCGGATTACGACACTGTCCAGTATTCCATCATCGAAGCAGTGAACCACACCTACAACCAGACAAGGACAAGGGGTGGCACACTATTTTGCGATGACACATTGTTCCACGCCATGCAGTTGTAAATACAGGATACATACATACCATGATACATATGTCAGATACCATGTTCAGGAATAATACAGAAAAATACTTATACCGGGAACGGAAAGTGACATCTCTACCCTACTAGAAATTTTTTGTCCTCGAAATAAGACAAGATAGGGAAATCAGGACAAGCATGATACTAAATACAAGCCCAACTACACATGCAATCACATCAACCTAGCAGGCAACAAGAGAGCAATCATCCACATTATAGGGTGCTAACCAAACACAAAAATTGAATTATAAAGTCATAAGAATAAATTTACCTTCCGAGTCAGCTGAGTAGGAATCCGTCCTTACTGTCCTATGTTGACTCCCAAGGTGGATCAGGGTCAAGGCTTGAGATAAGTCGATACCAATGACTTAACTAAGAACAAGACCCTACTCAAGACGCACCCTTGTAGTCAGGACATGTGATGGATATCACGTATCACATGATACAGAAGCAGAAGAGTGAGGCGGTAAAGCCTCCTTTACTCGTCGAATATAGAACTCAAGGAAATATGACAAAGAATACTCAAAACTTACCCATGACCTGACCACCTTCAGCCAACATCTGCTATAATACTTCAAACTTCGTCTTCCTCTGACCCTGCTGAACTCCCTGCTGATGCCTTCCCTGGCCATGCTACTATGGCCTTTGCTAACCCACCTGATGTGGTCCCTGTTGACCCACCTTATGCTACACTTATTGGTATATCTGAGCCTATGTTGGTAACATACGTTGGGTAATGGCCTCGCTGCTAATGCTGGCCCTTGATACGTATACGATGCTACCCCTGGAGCTAGCAACGTCATAAACGGTTGAACTGGCCCTGCTGGCCTGCAAGTAGCTGTACGATGGTCTGAACCCCTACACTTCAAGCACTGCCCATTCACTGACCGACACGCCTTCCGAGTGTGTCCTTTCTGTCATAATAAGTGCATCTCACTTGTGCCCCTGGCGCTATTGGTGCCTCGACTACTGGTGCCAAACTAGAGCTGACAACTGATGTCTCCGGCCCCTATGGTGTAATATAACTAATATGAATGCCAGGTACTGGTGCTGATATCCTTGGTACTGCCCCTCCTTTACTCTGGCATGGGACCTCTTCTGGCCTCCAGTCCTTGCTGACAACCTTTGAATAGTAAGCTCGTGCCTTCGAGCCATCGTCAATACTGCATCAAATGTCTGGTAGTCGTGCCCCTTACCAGCTGTATAATCTCTAGGTGGAGCCATGTTGGAACCTTGTTGATCTTTCTGCCTGTAGATGCTCAAAAATGAATAGGCGCCACTCACAAGAAGGTGCCAGCATCAAGTGGCGCCTAGACGGTGACTTGCACGAGACTCAAGTTGCGCCCACATCAAGGTCTGCCGGTCCCATGTGGCAATCTTCCTCGAGAAGCTGTAACAGTTGCCATCATTACTGACAACACAATAGCTGAAGAATATCTCTTCGAAGCCCGAGCAACGCGGCGCTCGAGAAGATTCTGTCAATATTAAATGTTGACAGATAGCTCGCGCAAGCTATCGAAGGGTGCAGGAAATTTCCACAGCACAAAAGACTGAGTCAGAGGCGCCAATTGTCAAGTTGTGCTGACGCAACCTGGCTAGTTGGCGCCACCTGATTAATTTCTTGTCCAGAAGCTAGATGACGTGTCACATATACCATAAATTTCGAAGAACGTGTCCACTATACTATCCACGACCACGCACATCTCATTGACATGATGCCAAGCGTCACCAGCAGTTAAAGTAACAGTTCGCACAACTGGATAGGAGGTGTGCAACACAGAGTACGCACAACTCAGAAAACAGTTATTTCAGAACTCTATAAATAGAGTTTCAAATCAATTCTAAAGCATCACTAATGATCATAATCTACTGACGAAGTGCTGTTGTATTCTCCAGAGGCTTGTGTCTTCAATATCAAATAGTCCATGGAATAAAGTGATCGTCTTCTGATCAGATTCCTACAGTTGTACTTTTCCAGAAATTATTGTACTCTTGAACTTTTTTCTTTCTTAGTTTGTAGAAATCAAACTTTCGTTTTTGTAAACAAAATAGCGACTCTGCTAGGGACGACTTTCTCCTCCGACGAGAAAGTGACAACTCAATGTGACACCGCGTCGATCGGCAAGACGCAGATGACCTTGGTCGTGCAAGTCGACCAAACAGCCTACGAAGCCATAATTAGTGCTGGGGGTGCTAGGTACGCCACTGTGGCGGCCTAGAACAAGGCGCGTGCCGTATGGACTCCCAAGTCCTCAACAACACCAATCACTGCTTCTGCGCAACCTGCGCCTGTTGCCTCTCTGGCACAAAACAAAGGAGAATGCCCTTTGGCTGCTCCTTTTTCTTCTCCAGTTTCGAACTTGAAGAATAGCCTATCTAGTAAGGCTACTAATCAAAACAAAGGAAAGTGCCCTTTGGCCTTTTTTTATTATGCACAAGCTGCGCCTATTCCTGTCCTGGCATAAAACAAAGGGAAACACTTTTTGGCTAATCCCTCTTCCTCCCCAAGTTTGAAACTTGCTGGGAATATAACTATTTCTGCCCTGGCACGGAACAAAGGAAAGCGCCCTTTGGCTTTTTCTCATTCTTCTCCGGTTCTTGACTCGGCAAAAAATACTTTTGGTCGCGCCCTTGCGCCAATCAGTACAAAAGCTCTTTTGGGTAGAAACTCTACTCATCTTGACAGAGATAATCAAATCTCTAGCAAGAGAGTAAGTTCTATGCATAATGAACTTTCTTCTACCCAGTTGTGCCATACCAAACGAACAGGAATAGGGTGCGTAGCACAAAAAGGCATTCTACCTACTCCCAAGAATTTAAGTCAGGATTTACCAACCCTGTGCATCTCAAGATCCAAATAAGTCAAGCTGCTGGTGTCTCAAATAGACACACAAGTGGTGCACTTATCTGACTTGTGCGCCTATCTCAATAGGCACCAGTCATGATCAATTTCAGCAAGGCATAAACAGTCTGCGCCCGCAACCAACTTGCCATAAAGGATGATTTTTGAAGTCAAGAATCCTCTTACCTATGCCAATCAGCTCAGTACCTCCATGTACACTCAGGGTACATGACACCTCAAGAACCAAAATTATGTTCCTAATATCTTCAAGGAATATATCTCTACGACTTTTTCTTGTCATGTTATTGTAACCGATCTCCATGAACTTCTTGCATAGAAGCGAATAATCGTAAGGCGGTCTCATCCACTTGTAGCTCCACAACAAGAACATCACTGTAATCATCACCATGAGATAGTCATCAAATGTTGCTGCCAGTCAGCTAAATGGTCTGTCTTCGACCATTTGAACTATGCTCAGACTCCTGAACCAGTGATAGTGGACGAAGATGAATTGTCGTACGCTTCGATCAACATGACATCCTGAAGCACTGGGGGTGGAAAGCGTCCGAGACACAACGCATCCCGTAACCCTAGTCAACAATACTTGGATCGGATCCGTGATTCCGATGAAGGGGTCTACCACCAGATCAAGAAGCCGAAAAACAATCAGTCAAAGAAATCTTCCCTTTGACCAAGAATCAATCGGTCAAAGGAATCTTCCCTTTGACCAGGATTCCTTCAGTCAAAAGAACCTTCCTATCCCTTGTCCTGGGGGTAATTCCTTGTATGACTTGGATGCCGACAGTGAAGGTTCTGTGCGGACCATCTTTTCTACCAGTTCCTTTTTAGTGGCCAGAGAAGTGATAACACATGTCACTAATGAGGAACAAGACGTATCTAACCCTAACAGTCAAGAGCAGAGAATTGCTTTCTTGGAGGCCGGTTTGAAGAGCATGGCTGAATTGATGATAGGCATGTATGTTATGATCATGGCACAACACATGGTTCCACCGGTTGTGAATCCGATTCCAACCCAAGAACTTGTAGCGACATCTGCTCCCGTCAATATTGGTATGGGGGTACAGTCTCCTCATACTGCTTCAGTACCAGTTCAGGATGCTCTAAGTCAGTCTGGTGCTGGGGGAGGTGCATATCATGTAGTCCCTTCTTCTAACATACCAAATCAGTCTACTGCTCCGCAACCAGAGGGAGATGCTTACGAGACCGTAAAACTTTTGTGTACTCAGTTTGAAGCCTTCAAACAGAAAGACGATCTACGAAAGCTTGGGATTAAATAACCTTATCCCATAGAGTGGAAGGAAGTTCAGTTTCTACCCAAATACAAACCTCATACTATTATGCTGTTTGATGGCAGTACATCCCCAAGCCAGTATCTCAACCACTTTGAAGTAATGACTGATCAACTTCAACCGAACGATGCTCTACTCACTAGAGTATTCGTAGGATGTTTAGCTAGTGTAGCTTATGATTAGTACCGCAGTTTGCCAGATGGTTGCATAACCTTCTTTTCTTGAATCAAACAAATGTTCTTGGAACGATTTCATGAAGGAACAAATGACATGACGATGTCAGCCCCCATTAAAATCAAACAATGGCATAATCAAACTACTGAACGTTTCATTGAACGATTTCGCCGTGAGGCACTGAAAATGCCACTGGGAAGTCCGGATTCTCTGACTATAGACATATAAAAATCAAACTTGTTGCCTATAATCAGCATGTGGACTGGCTCTACACAGTTTCAAGATTGGCCTTCCTTCGTAGTAAATGCCAAGGCAGCAGAAGAAAGTGCTGACAAGTTCAAACAATTAAGTATTCAGATGCCTAATCTTGAAAGAGATGAACATGCTGTATCCAACAACGGTGGCCGTCAGAATAACCGCAAAGGCAAAAAGACTTTGGCTATCAATGTTAAAGGCAAAGAAGCTTTAGCTGTCAACATAGGTCAGTCAACACCTACTCCAACGGCACCATCCAAAGGGCACCACGTCCGAAAGAAGAATATACCTTCGACGAGGATGATGTCATGAGCATCTTTGATTGCTTGATCCAGAGCAATAAACTTTAGCTACCGGACATAAAGCGGCCAGAGGAAATAGGTAAAACTGATCATCCTAAATATTGTGTGTATCACATGTGTATTGGACACCCGACTCGAGCATGCTATGTGCTCAAAAGGAAGATCCAAAAGATGCTCAAATCTGGCGCAATCACTCTTCAATAGGACAAGAAGACCGTAACTGCTAACATCATCTCTCTATAGTTTGGCAATTTTTTTCTTAACTTGTGCATAATGGAGTCATACCCATCCCGAAAGCTACTATGGAGATTGTCAATCTCCCACCTGCACGAACTGATGGTCTTGTTCCTCTGTCAACCAATAAGGGAAAGATTATGTGGATCCATTCTGATTTGGTGGCTGACATTAAACCACCTACTTCATCCACAAAGTCCAAGAAAGCAGCCAAATATAAGTCACGTCATTTGACTTCATTGGATGAATACTGTCTTCCACCTTTAACTGCTACCTTCACCTCGGCGGCAGATTCTTCTTCTTTTCCTTCTTCTGAGATAACGCTACCAAAGCTAGAGGCCAATTACCAACCAGCCTTCCATCTATATAGTCAACAATCCTGCGAACTCATGATGAAGATGGGATATGATCTACAAAAGGCTCCCGACCTGAATCATGGAAAATGATCTCTTGTACCTCTTTGTCTATGCCTTTCACACAACCAATCTTGTGTTGGTTTGGGTTTTTGGACAAACTCTTTATCTTGCCAAAGGAAGCCTTCTAAAAGCAAGATCCGGACAAAGTTGTAATATGGTGTCCTTCGAACCTATATCCAAAGAAGAAGCCTTAACTGGTACTAGGTCTGGGAGATTTTACCTAAAAGACTATTCAGAAGGTCAATAGAGCCCTGCTCCAGATCTGGAGGCTCCTCCAGCATCATCTTATCCTGCTATTAATGTTCCATCGGCTTTATCGCCTCCAATGGAACCAACTCCTCCTAAACCAACGACGGTCGACAAAGGAAAACAGCCTGTCCGCTTCAATAAAGTATTAAAGAAGACTCCACCTCTCGGACTTAAAAAGCATTATAACTTTGATATATTGGCTTAACTGGCTAATACTCCAACATGGTTATCAATCTTTGAGCTTGTGCGTCTCTCAAAGGAAACTCGAGAAACATTCAGTGAAGCTATGATGCAAGTCGACACTTATCTGACACTCCTTAAGAAGCCAGAGGAGGAGCATGTGACCTGCTTTCATTGTCATAGTGTGATGGTGCTGATGCCTAACATCACCTTTACACACGATGATATGCAGCTAGAAGACAATCGACATGACCGACCTCTCTATTTTACGTGATATATGGATACAATGAAGGTTGACGGCATCCTGATCGATCCTGGGTCTGCACTCAGTATCATGCCAAAGACTACTAGATGCTTTGAAGTTCCCTGTTCATAATCTTTTTACAGCCATCACTACGATCCTGGGATTTAATTCTGGTAGAAGTGAACCCCTAGAAAAGATTCACATGAAAATCCAAATCGACAATCTTCGCAAAAAGGTCACCTTTTATGTGATTGACAATCACGGATCCTATAATGCTTTGCTGGGAAGACCATTTCTGTAGGAACACAATATCGTACCATTAACTCTTCATTAATGCTTCAAGTATGTGGACGTCAATGGAGAGGTCCAAAAGGAAGTGGCTGATCTGAATCCCTTCCGTGGTAGTGAAGCATATTGTACTGATTCCCGAATGTAAGAGGAATTCATGAAAGTTGTACTGGCCATGGATATCGAGGAAGATCAGAAGGACACCCTAAATGATGTTCTCGTAATCCCAGTCAATGGACGTACTTCTAGTCCTTCATCTTCTCAGACATTAACCATCCATCTTTCCTCTCATGCTAAGCATCCTCCTGCTGAAAAGACAAAACAGAAGGAGCTCACCTTTTCTGAGCCTCTTGTTACCGACCTTCGTCGTAACAAGCCTCCTCCTTCTCCTCCTCTGGATATCAACCTTACCAAGCTTTCTGCTAAGGCCAAGAACCCAGTTGTAAACGATAATATACAAATCAATAAAGTAGCATCTCCTTTACAATATACTGATTTTTTTATTATACTCGATGATACTTAGAAATGCTAGATAACTTTGAACCACTTACAATAGGAGCAGTTCATCCTCTCCAAGACGAAGTATTGCTCGATCCAGTACAAGACTCCTTATTCTTAGTTCCTTTCAGGAAGAAAGATAAACTTCCTATACTTTTTAGTAAAGGAACAGAGCAGAAGACTACATCCGATAGCGAGGAGGAAAATGACGATAACGGGCGGCTCCAACTACGTCGTTATAGTCAACAACCAAAAGATATCATTCAAAAGATAGGCTACAATTTTAAAGCTGGTCTCAATGGTGGTAGGGGAAGAGAAACTCCTATTCTTATCCCTGCTCCAAAAGAAAAGTCACTGTAATATTACAGCAAGACAAAACGTGGATTGGGTTATACCTCACCGATTCCGAGGGATTCTGATACCAGTATAGGGCACGTCCGTCAGGTGACGCTATCTTCTATTATGGTGTCTACTGAATTCTCAGAAGATGATGATGACTTTATTGAAGCTCCTGAAGCAGTTCCTTGGGCACAATGGATGGACATCAATGGGACCTTCGCTTTGAGCAACGAGAACCCCTACTGAAGATCAATTAATTCATATCGATGTTGGAGAAAAAGGCTCGCCAAGACCTATCTTCATTAGCAAAAGCCTCCCTGAAGCAGACAAGCAAGAATTAATTCAGCTTATTAAGGAGTACATTGACGTCTTCGCCTGGAGTTATAAGGATATGCCAGGACTAGATCCTCAGATTGCTACCCACAGGCTCAATATCTTGCCCAATGCTGCCGGTCAAACAACAACAATGTCGATTCTGACCTGACATGATGGATGCCATAGAAACTGAAGTCAAGAAGTTTATCTTTTGTGGTTTTGTTAGAGAAAAACAACATCCTGACTGGGTTGCCAATATTGTCCCAGTTATAAAGAAAACGGGGAAGGTTCGAGTCTGTATTGACTTTAGAGACCTCAATGATGCTTGTCCCAAGGATGAGTTTTCTCTTCCGATCACTGATGTCATGATCGACAATACTTGCGGATTCGAAAGAATATCTTTTATGAATGGATTCTCAGGATACAATCAAATCAAGATACATCCAAAAGATGAGAAATATATATCTTTTCGTACTCTTCTGGGAGTCTATTGCTATACTGTCATGCCATTCGATCTTAAAAACATTAGTACAACTTATCCACGGGCTATGAGTACTATCTTTCGTGATCATTTACGGAAGACAGTGGAATGCTATGTCGACAATATTGCTGTCAAAAGTCGTCTAAAGGAAGACCACATCCAAGACTTGAGAACTATCTTCGATCTAATATGCCAGCATCAACTCAAGATGAATCCCACCAAGTCATTCCTGTGAGTCTCTAGTGGCAAATTTCTCGGTTTCGTTATTACCTCTAAGGGTATACACATTGACCCCGAGAAGATTAAAGCCATTCAACAGATGAATCCTCCACGCAACCTAAAAGAGCTACGATAATTCTAGGGATGGCTTACATACATCAGGAGATTCAATTCAAATCTGTCTGGATGTTGCAGACCATTCACTCAGCTCATGAAGAAAGGTGTATCTTTCATTTGGACTAAAGAATGCCAACAAGTATTTGAAGACATAAAGTGGTACTTGATGAACCCTCCAGTCCTATTGCCTCCACTCACAAGAATACGCTTCCTGATATATATTTGAGCAATGGATCGTTCTCTAGGTGCCCTACTAGCCCAAAAGAACAAATAAGGTCATGAGCAGGCCATCTATTATCTTAGTCACATAATGATCGGTGTTGAACATCGATACAGTCCGGTAGAAAAAGAATGTTTAGCCCTAATGTTTGCTGTACAAAAGACAAGACATTACATTAGTGGCCAAACTATTCATGTTATCTCCAGAGTTAACCCTCTCCGGGTCTTGATGAAGAAGCTAATAGACTCAATTCCAGACTTGCTATATGGGCGATACTATTGGCACAATATGATTTGGTTTATGTTTCTCAAAAGTTTGTTAAGGGTCAAGCCCTAGCCGACTTTTGGCTGCTCATCCAATTCCGGAGACATCTAAACTCTACGATGAGATTCCTGATAAAAATTTAGAATCTATTATGATTTCAAAGAAAATTATTTTCTGGCGTCTATTCTTTGATGGTGCATCCAGAATTGGACCTAAAAGTACCATTGTCACTGGAGTCAGAATTGGCCTCGTATCACCAGATGTATCGGCTATCCAAAAAGCTTATTCTTTAGATGAGCCATGCTCTAACAATGTGGCGGAATACAGCGCTTTACTCATCGGTCGCCAATTAGCTAAACAATTGGATATTGAATATCTGGAAGTATACGGAGACTCTAAGCTGATCGTCAATCAGGTTAAAGGCACGTATGGAGTTCGGCACCAGGATCTCGTTCCATATCATGAAGCAAAAGTCAGACTGGCTACATCGTTCAAGGGCTTATTTATTGAACATGTACGTCGAGCTTACAATATAGAAGCTGACGCACTTGCTAATCTGGCAGCCGTATTAGTAATCCTAGTGAGAAGGCAGCAGATGATTGTCATTACTAATAGAGAGTTATTTTATATGGAGAATAACTCAAATTTTGAGTTCAACAATTCAACTGAAATTAACGTCATTAGTGAAGACTAGAGAGCTCCTTTCATCGACTTCGTGATACATGACATCTTATCTAAAGATCCTAAAGAAGCTACAATAATCCGTAGGCGATCACTTCAATTTTATTACAATCACACCTCCAAGACCCTCTATCGGCGAACATTTGATGGTCTACTCTTACGCTGTCTTGCGGGAGATGAAGCAAAACAAATACTATGTGAAGCTCACGATTGTGTACGTGGTGCACATCAGTCCGGTCCTAAGATACAGGATCTTATCCGATGTATGGACTACTACTGGCCCACTATGGTATCAGACGCCATTCAATATACAAAGCAATGCTGAGCCTGTCAAATCCTTACAAATTTTATCCACCAACCTTCAGAGTTCCTTCACCTGACTGTGGCATCATGGTCCTTTGAAGCTTGGGACATGTATATCATTGGTCCTATTAACCCACCGTTATCTAGAGGACATCGGTTTATACTAGCTATAACCGACTACTTCTCGAAGTGGGCGGAAGCTATACCTTTAGCCAAAGGCAAGACCAGCAGTGTCATCAATTTTATCAAATATCATGTGATATATAGATTCGGCGTTCTTCGACGAATTGTTCATGGCAATGGGTCTCAATTCATCAGTCTGAAGTTTACTCAATTTTGTAATGACAACAAAATCGATAATGTTGCTTCCACGACCTATAATCCTGCAACTAATGGTTTAGTAGAAGCATTAAAAAAAACCATCATCAAGCTTCTCAAGAAGTTCGTTTCTACCAATATAAGGAACTGGAGAAAAAGACTTGGGGAATGTCTATGGGCTTATCGTACTACTACACGCACTCCAACCGGTTGTACACCTTTCTCCTTGGTGTATGGATGCGAAGCAGTCCTACCATTGGAAATTCAGATACCATCTCTAAGGATTTTAATTGCTAATGAACTCAATGAACTCACAACAGAAAATAATGATGCTCGGCTTCAGGAGCTTGAAGCGCTTGACGAGAAGCGGCTATTAGCTCAACAACAAATTGATCTATGTCAAGCCCGTATCTCAAAAGCTTTCAACCATAAAGTCAAAGTACGAGCATTCAAAAAGGAGAATTGGTCCTTACTGTCAGACATCCTATGACTATGACACATATGAGCAAGGGAAAATTTGAAGCAAAGTAGGAAGATCCCTATATCTCAAACAAAGCTTATCAACTGACCAGGATGGATGGCCGAGTCACTATGATGCCTATCAATGACAAATTCATAAAAAATACTATGTTTGAAGAATGTATAAGATATTCTCTGAATATGGTATATCCTTCAACTCTTCGATTTATTATCTTTTATTTACTCTTCCGTAGATAAAACCACAGATAATAAACTCTCAAAGAAAATCCTCAGTGGAGACTATCTAGATCATATCACATCATCACAAATGTTGTGTTTTGAAACCCAGTTGTTTCTAAAAGACATCCTATTTTTGAATCCCAGTTGATTCAAAGGTAGTCAATGGATATATGGATTCACGTCCACATTACCTCTAAATTTTATTATCTATATCTGTAGCTCCCCTTCCCGAAAATATTTTTGAAATATTTATTTATTCTTTTAATTGTTTTAATGGTGATTAAATAAATATATTTATTACTTTTAGATAGTATTAATATTGGTCATTTAAAATATTTTATTGTCTATATAAATATCAGGATATATATTTCATATATCGGCATGTAAATGTATTTATAATTTATTAAATATATATAAATATAAATGTGTACGTATATATATATGTATAGGTATATATAAATATATATTATATATGTGTTTATGTGTATATAAATATATATATGTATTTGTGTATGTGTAATAGATATATATATGTGTGTATATATAAATATATTTAGTATACGCATACGTATATGTATATATACGTATATATATATATATATGAAAATATATGTGTATATATTAGGCTAGAAAAAGAAAACAGAAAAAGGAAAAAGAAATGGAATAGAAGAAATAGCAGCAACAGTATCAGCTGAACCAAAGCCAGGCCCGGCCTACCAGCCCGAGCCCAGCCCCCACATCAACAGTACAGCCCAGCCTAATCTCTCCTTAACCCATGCAAATCCCAAACCCAGCTAAACCCGAGCCCAAGCCAGCGCTTGTAAAGAACCAAACAGAGAAGGCCTATATTCAGTTCGAGTATATAACAACCGAGAACCCGAGAGATAGAGAGAAAGAGAGATCGAGGAAAGTGGAGGTTATAAACAAAACCCTAACGAAGCATCGCCATACTTCCTCCCAACCCAGGCGACCTTGCCCGACCTTAGTGCGGCGCCGCAGCCACCGCCGGCCGGCGGTGGGGGGCCATGCGCGCGCGGGCCGTGCGCACATGCGCAGGATGGTACAACAGCGGCATTGCGACTTCGTGCAATGTTTCCCGTCAACCCGAGTGTTCGTTTTACGAACGAGTTTCGCGGGTACGAAGCCAATCTAACCGAGTTTATATCCCAGTAGATAGACTCTGTCGTAAACGAACCTACAGCCCAGAAATTCGATGAAAACTTCATCGAAAACCTGTCCCGAAACAGGACCAATAACAGTCCATGAACCCATATTGGGAGATCGATTTCGATCGATCCAGCGACCCTTTTGGTCAAACTTCTAAAAAATGTTTTAGACAACCTATAGACCTTCACAATCATCTTTACAAAGGCCAAAACCATCGACTATGTGTCGAGAAATCGAATCCCGAAATCGAACAAAAACCTGTTTTAAAATCAATAAAATTCATCGATACGACGTGCGTCCCACCATTCCGGGCGACGTGGTCATGAACCGAAAGCATCGAAAGGTGCGTAATGACTTCGTGGTCGTGTGCGCATTGACGGAATTCAAATTGGTCGCGTGTGCGCGACGAATTTGATGCGTATCCGTCAAAATTCACCGTATCGGCCTCTGTGCAAATTCTCTAATTACTTTGTGCACACTCGTCAGATTGAGATGAAACTTGCGCCAACAGGACCGTATCCAAGTTTGGTCAGATTCTGAGACAGTTGAATTAGAACACCGTTTTGCGGGCCCCACGGTCCGACTCAACAGGCAATTTTGTGCACGGCCCGCCGGAATCCTACTTTGGACATACGGTTGGATTCGTATCGAAAAATTAGACCTATTGACATGTAGTTTGATGACTTTAGAGACTGTTGACTCTGGTACGCTTTTCGGTGCAAAGCGGGTCCAACGGCAGACACCGTTTTGACCCAAAATTACCGTTTTGCCCCTTTATCTAGAATTGGACTTAAGGACAGGCAATCCTAGCTAATTTGACTATTCTAAGAATGTTGATAATGTTTATTTCAGCATCTGGAGACTTCTGCATGTGTTGACTGATTGTGGCTCATTGAGTGGTATATTATTATTGGTTTCACCAGCTAAGGACCTCAGGCAAGTGCACTTTCTGATTGCTTTCGATTCATATTAGTTTTCTCATTTTATGTCTATACATATATCTTGCTGCTTGTTGACACGCTCGTCACACGGAGTAGTTGGGAGGGGAAATATCTTAGTAGACATGTGGACTACCCAGAACTATCTCATGATATCTATTCGTGAACAATAGCACCTGTACACGACACGTGCAGATGCTGAATTTACCCCCTAGCCGTTCATATGTCGAAACAGATATTTTACACCACATAGGTAGATGTCTTTTATTTTTCCTTTACTTCTCTATCGTGCTATGTCATCAGTTATCTTCCAGTTTTCATATCTCATATGTTATTTTCATGTCTTGTTAATTCTATTGTATTTTTTGCATTACCGTCGGTTTGTGTACTTGTTCATTCCTGACTGAAAACTAATATTTTTCAGGTTTAGCCGCGATCACTCTTAGCACTGGAAAGACATGGGTATTCTGAGGCCGACCTAGATTGTGGAACTAGCTGTCATTTTTATTAATTGTGAGAACTGTGTATTTTTCTTTAAATATAAATCTTGTAAATATTGTAATAAATTTAGAAATGTGAATGAGCAGCAAATGGTATATTTTGAGCATTTATTTCTTATGGGCTTGACAGCGTTCTACCGCCGACTCTGTGGCGTAGGCTGGCTTGGACACGTCTCGTATCCGAAAAGCGGGTGCGGGTCATGACAAGTTTTTGTGGTGGCCTATGCAGGTCAGATTTTACAAATTATTGCGAACTCGTGATGGTACGTTAGTCATACTATTGCGAGCCTACGACCAGGAATCGCTCATTCACAACTAGGGTTAAACTGATTTAAGAGAATGACTAGGACTAGGAGTCCCATGTTTAAATTGACCGATTGGGTAGTTAAGGTTGTTAGGTAGGCCATGCTAGTTAGGAATTATTGAATTCAGATGACTTGCCAGATCTCTATAGAAATACTATTACTTTTGATATGATGATATGACCCCATGTGGATATACTATTCGCTTGGTATGTTAGGCTTGCCTCGAATTAAGGCATTAATTTTGATAAACTGTTTAATTTTCTTTTACTTTATTAGATATAAATCTTATATCATAAATTAGAATTGCCTATTTTAAAATTCTATTTTGCTGTAAGGAACTAGTTTATAATTTCTGATTCTGTTATTCGTGTACGAATCTCGAGTTAGATTTTGATTCTCACAAAACTCGAACTACTTGTCCTCCTTTCCAAAAATCTTGTCTATTTATATTTTGACCCTCTTGACCAATACTGCCATTACAGTCTAGTTTTTGCAAGCTTACTTTTTTATCGAGCTTGATTCAAGATATATGTTTATTGGGGATGCCCGCTAACATATTGTCTAATCAGAATCATTGTATTACGGTCTGATCAACCATGATGCATTTGGTTCGCTTTTCATCTAATTATCCTACGTGGATTGAGATGTAGATGTCTCTAGGATCTCATCCACGACTGCTTTGACAATTTCTCTTGAATTATACATTCGCCTTTGAATCATGTAATTTTATTCAGTGACATCTCTCTTGAACTCTTTATCGTTTTTGTCTTTCACCGACTGGAAAGACGAAAGCTCGTAATTGATGGATAGATATAGAGTATTCCCATGGCTATGATAGTGGTATACGTAAGTGTAGCTACCATCGGCCAGCCCTGTGACTGGAACCTTGCCTTGAGTCACTCGTCCTCCCTTCGACACTAAAACCTACTATCATGGTCTTCTAGTCATTGGAGTCCGAGAATGATTAGGATATTTCCCTTGACCAAATGCCAACCTAGGAGATACCTATTCTCCAGAGACCAAATGTTGTAAGCCTCTAATTATTTGTTTGAAGCTTGCTTCAACTAGAACCCTTGTGACAATAGTCTGGCCGGTTTGACTCCAATAGAAATTTACGACACAGTTGTTAGAAAACTTTTCATATGATGTGCCTTAGAGTTGGTTACCCCGTCGATAACTCATGTATACTGTGGACGAGTAGGTCATTCTATCTTATCGACCATGTGTCATTGTACACGCACTCGTTCTCCATTTATTGAGGAATGATCCTTGACTCGACTTAACCTACCGTATTTCGTACGTCGTGCCTTATTCTTTATTAACAAGAGTTGAGGTACAATATCCGGACCTTGAAATCCTTCTAACCCTATTATTCCTAAAACCATACCCTAACTTCTAAGGTGGATAGACTGTAAGCCTCCTAGAATTTTAAGATATATCAGGATTACCGATTGATTAGCATAATTTTTATTAGGATAATAATTAGTACCCATAGACTCCCACTTTCCATTTAGATCATTTTGTGTTCCTGGCCGTGTCATTAATATTCGGAGCACGAGACCAGCTATTACCTTCCAACAAATTTCATATACAAGATCTAGACGAGTCCACCTTCACCTAGGTATATCATGTCCCACTCAAACCTGTCCCCTTGTACTCTATTTTTTGTGCTACGACTTTCAGGTTAAAAGGACCAACTAAAACCCATACCATGATAACAGTATACTTCTCGACTAGCAACTAGCTCAATCACTTAGGTTGAAACCTATTCCAGGTCACCCTAATCTAGTAAGAATAGTTTTATTATTGGGATCTTATCCAATCCATATAGATTGAAATCCAAGTTTTATCCAACCAACGACTGATGTCAAAATAGAGAACCCATTAAGACCCAGTAAAATTCATCCATGCATGCCACCATATTTGGACTATAAAGCTAGACTAATTGAAATAGGTCCCTATACCTATTATGTAGTCTCCATCTCTTAGGATGTGGTGTCATTCGTAAACCTTATTCCATCTACCTGGAAGCCGCGACACGATCTTGTGCTGCATTATATTCCTTGCTCGTGTGTTTAAATAACCACAAAAAAGATTCCAATCTTGATTTCTCAAATTCCGTTATATTATGGAACCTTGTTTAGATTAATTTCGAGAATGGGACTTCTGTATTGCACGAATTGCAAGCCCCTCTCAGAAGCGAAGGATTGTTTGATATAGCAAGTGACTGGACTAGAGTAGCCCAATTTAGCAAATAAGTCATGGTTCATAAACTCTCTTTCTATCTGCATCATTGGATCCTCTCTACCGTTCTTGAAACTTCATAACTGTTCTTAATTATTTTTCTTATCTGCCTGTCCTCCCTATTTTAGAGCGATGAGTGGTCATGCTTATTAGAATCTATCAGAAAATCTTAGCTACTTGTATGAGATTATTGCTTATTAAATATTGGGTTGTTTGATAGATAGAAGCGGATTATAGATACCTTATGCCTAGATAATTGTTGGTAGGATTGTTAGAAACCAGTTAGAAGATTTTAAGATTTTAGTTTGAGGAGTAGTGTGACCAAAGATGGGTAGAAGTCCTGGAGGCTATATGGCTAGGAGAAGAAATACAAACTATTTTTGAGGAATTAAAATTTTAGGAGATTAAGGTTCAGGTAGACTTCTTATTGAATCTTAAGGAATAGTTATGGATTAGAATTTCGAGGACGAAATTATTTTTAAGGTGGGTAGATTTGTAGCTCCCCTTCCCAAAAATATTTTTGAAATATTTATTTATTCCTTTAATTATTTTAATGGTGATTAAATAAATATATTTATTACTTTTAGATAGTATTAATATTGGTCATTTAAAATATTTTATTGTCTAATATATCGACATGTAAATGTATTTATAATTTATTAAATATATATATGTATATATAAATGTGTACGTATATATATATATATATATATATATATATATATATATATATATATATATATATATATATATATATATGTATAGGTATATATAAATGTATATTATATATGTGTTTATGTGTATATAAATATATATACGTATTTGTGTATGTGTAATAGATATATATATGTGTATATATAAATATATTTAGTATACGCATACGTATATATGTATATATACGTATATATATATATATCTATATATATATATATATATATATATATATATATATATATATATATATATATATATATATATATATATATATATATATGAAAATATATGTGTATATATTAGGCTAGAAAAAGAAAACAGAAAAAGGAAAAGGAAATGGAATAGAAGAAATAGCAGCAGCAGTATCAGCTGAACCAAAGCCAGGCCCGGCCTACCAGCCCGAGCCCAGCCCCCACATCAATAGTACAACCCAGCCTAATCTCTCCTTAACCCATGAAAATACCAAACCCAGCTAAACCCGAGCCCAAGCCTACACTTGTAAAGAACCAAACAGAGAAGGCCTATGTTCATTTTGAGTATATAACAACCGAAAACCCGAGAGATAGAGAGAAAGAGAGATCGAAGAAAGTGGAGATTATAAACAAAACCCTAACGAAGCATCGCCACCCATCCTCCCAACCCAGGCGACCTTGCTCGACCTTCGTGCGGCGCTGCAGCCACCGCCGGCAGGCGGCGGAGGGCCACTCGCCCGCGGGCCGCACGCACATGCGCAGGATGGTACAACAGCGGCATTGCAACTTCACGCAATATTTTCCGTCAACCCGAGCGTTCGTTTCACGAACGAGTTTTGCAGGTATGAAGCCAATCTAATCGAGTTTATATCCCAGGAGATAGACTCTGTCGTAAACGAACCTACAGCCCGAAAATTCGATAAAAACTTCATCGAAAAACTGTCCCGAAAACAGGACCAATAACAGTCCATGAACCCATGTTGGGAGATCGATTCCTATCGATCCAGCGACCCTTTTGGTCAACCTTCTAAACAATATTTTAGACAACCTATAGACCTTCACAATCGTCTTTCCAGAGGCCAAAACCATCGACTATGTGTCAAAAAATCGAATCCCGAAATCGACCAAAAACCTGTTTTAAAAATAATAAAATTCATCGATACGACGTGCGTCCCGCCATTCCGGGCGACGTGGTTGCAACCCGAAAGCATCGAAAGGTGCGTAATGGCTTTGTGGTCGTGTGGGCTTTGACAGAATTCAAATTGGTTGCGTATGTGCGACAAATTTGATGCGTATCCGTCAAAATTTACCGTATCGGCCTCTGTGCAAATTCTCCAATTACTTTGTGCACGCTCGTCAGATTGAGACAAAACTTGCACCAACAGGACCGTATCATTCTTTTGGTCCTGTATACCAAGTTTGGTCCGATTCTGAGAAATTTGAATCGGAACACCGTTTTACGGGCCCCACGGTCCGACTCATCAGGCAATTTTGTGCACGGCCCACCGAAATCCAACTTTGGACATACGGTTGGGTTCGTATCAAAAAACTGGACCTGTTAACATACTTTAGAGACTTTAGAGACCGTTGACTCTGGCACGCTTTTCGGTGCAAAGCGGGTCCAACGGCGGACACCGTTTTGACCCGAAATTACCGTTTTGCTCCTGTGTCCAGAATTGGACTTAAGGACAGGCAATCCTTGCTAATTTGACTATTCTAAGAACTTTGGTAATGTTTATTTCATCATCTAGAGACTTCTGCATGTGTTGACTGATTGTGGCTCATTGAGTGGTATATTATTATTGGTTTCACCAGCTATGGACCTCAGGCAAGTGCACTTTCTGATTGCTTTCGATTCATAGTAGTTTTCTTATTTCATGTCTATACATATATCTTGCTACTTGTTGACACGCTCGTCACACGGAGTAGTTGGGAGGGAAATATCTTAGTAGACATGTGCTCTACCCAGAACTATCCCATGATGTCTATTCGTGAACAATAGCACCTGTACACGACACGTGCAGGTGCCGAATTTACCCCCTAGTCGTTCACATGTCAAAACAGATATTTCACACCACATAGGTATATGTCTTTTATTTTTCCTTTACTTCTCTATCGTGCTATGTCATCAGTTATCTTCCAGTTTTCGTATCTCATATGTTATTTTTATGCCTTGTTAATTCTATTGTGTTTTTCGCATTGCCATCGGTTTGTGTACTTGTTCCATTCCTGATTGAAAACCAACATTTTTTAGGTTTAGCCGCGATCACTCTTAGCACTGGGAAGACATGGGTATGCTGAGGCCGACCTAGATAGTGGAACTAGTTGTCATTTTCATTAATTGTGAGAACTGTGTATTTTTCTTTAAATATAAATCTCGTAAATGTTGTAATAAATTTAGAAATGTGAATGAGCAGCAAATAGTATATTTTGAGCATTTATTTCTTGTGGGCTTGACAGCGTTCTACCGCCGACTCTGCGGCGTAGGCTGGCTTGGACACGTCTCGTATCCGAAAAGCGGGTACGGGTCGTGACAATATCATCGACCTATCACGTCTATATTACCTTTGATAAAGCTGTCTTTTGAAATGATAATATTCCAAATATTATATTATGTCATGTCCACATTACCTCTGAATAGATATAATAAGTATATTGTTATTTTCTAGAACATATGTCATGTCCGGTACCTCTGAACATACTTCTTATTCTTATCTATTACTTATATCTATCACAGATATGCAATAAGTAGTAGAACTATAAAAAGATCAATAACTTTTTATTTCAATGATGTTCAAAATATCAAAAGAGTACGTCATGTGAAAGATAATAAAAAGATAAAGTTGCCATGAACAGCTTCATTGTGGAGGCTGGGTACTGAGATCAACGATCAGTCTCTTCAGATTCTCAGCTCTTTCTATTCTGGAGTCAAGCACCCTTTGCCTAGCTAGAGCTCTCCCAGACTCTGGATCAAATGGTTGCTACAAGTCAGCTCGACGTTCAGTTTTGTACTTTCAGTTTAGATAAGTTCATCCCATTGCCTCCTCAGATCATCTAGTTGACTTGCGACAATTTGATGCATTTCTAATACTTCCTCTTCACATCACCGAGCTACTTTGAGTACTTCTTGGAGCCGGGCCATCTCGGTTTCTAAATCTCGGAGGCGAGCTTGGCATTCAGTAGTTTATTTCTCTTTCTCTGCAGCTTTAGTCTTATGACGCTCAACAGAAGAATTTGTCTCGACAATACGAGATTCCAACTCTGTAGAGCGCCGTAAGAAAGCCACCACAGAAGCTTTGAAGTCAGCCTTTCGTATTGCAGCCTCACGAGCCATCGTTTCGTACTCGGTATCTACAAGCTTCTGGATATTTTCTCTCGTTAGATCTTTATAAGACTTGATGGATTCTTCAAGCTCATCCAAGATATGCTCCAAATAGTTGACTCTATCCAGATCGTCGATTTTGTAAATAGCTCCAATAATAAAAGAGGAAGGGCCCCTTATTGACACATAAGGTTGGTCCTTTTCCAAGACCATTTGAACTAGAGGCCTTAGGGAGGTGAATAAAGCATTAGTATAAGCTTCAACGATGATCCTGTTCATCGCTGATATACCAGGAGTAGCCACTTCTATCCGAATCCCTCCTTCTGCAGCAGCTGGAGGAAACACAGATTATGCATCAGGAGATCTGAGCACTGGCATCATGAAGGAGATTCCTTCTCTAGTCTGAGTCCCCATATTCGAAGGAGCCATGGTTAAGCTAAAGCTAAAGGCGATCGATGGATCTACTGTAATTGTCCCCACGGGACCCTCTGTGATCAAGATACACAATCACTATACATCATCAAAGGAGTTAAGGTAAATAAAAGTCAAAAATTTACCTGATCCCGACAGTATGTATTGGGTTTCAAGGGGCATGTCTAGATCTGAGCGGAGCCTGACCATAGTGGACTCAGACACGGCCGCTTGGCTGCTCCCAGCCTCTGAACCGCCTGACAGGAAATGACTGCTTTTGACCCCTGACTCTGCTTCGTTGGTTGGGGCAATCGCTTCCGCTCCCTTGGTCCAAAAACTTGTTCTTTAGGTGTAAAACCCCTAAATTTCTACTATTTTTTTTTATTAAAATTTGTACTGATTTAAAATTTTGTATTGTACTTCACGTAGTCGTATTGTACGTCGTGTGCGAAGGTTCGTCTTTCGTAATTGCTCGACGAATGCGAATATGTGTGGGCGTACATATTTTTGAAAAACATTATTTTTATTATTATTTTTATAGTTTCAAAGAAATATAGACAATAATTATTTCTAGCTATTATTTTGAAGTTTACAATTTTATTTATGAAAGCCTTTTTCGTTTATAGCAGTTATTAATAATAAATAATATTCCTAGGCATACATATATTTCCTAAATACTTTGCTAGTTTAATTTAAATAAAAATGTAATTTTTGAGATTTATTAATATTAATATTTTATTATTCAAAAAGATATTTAAAAATATTTATTATTTTCGAAATTATTATTATTGGTATTTTAAAAAATATATTTGAAAGTTATTGTGGCCATTTAAAACTTAATTTGATTTTTGGATTTATTTAATATCCATATTTGGAACTTGATTTATCCCATTTGATTTGAGCTAAAATTTAATTAGATTTGAATTGGATTTTATTTGGATGTAGATTTATTAAATTGATTTAAACTAGTAATTTAATTATCTATTTTTGGGGTTTAAATTAAATCCTAATCCATATCTAAGTGGGAATTCCCACATCCTATAAATAGGCAGGTACTCCTCCATATTATTCATCTCCCATAAATTTTCTCCATAAATCTACGTGCATCGTGACCGTATTCATCCATAAATCTTATTCCATAATTACAATTACATTATCTTTCCCGTGTCGGACACACCCCGACACCAACAAAATCCTAAAACTATCCCTAGTTTGTTCCGGCCTCTGGCCCTATCACCGTCGTAGCCTTCCTGACCAAGCCAGCACCCCCGACTCATCTCCGCCACCGGCCTCGACCGCCATCATCACCCCGCAACCGACTCCAACCCTGAGCCCCGACAACATCCCCCATTGCCAACCACAGCACCCCTTCCCGACCAGCACCTCACCACCGTACCCCAACTCCGTTCCCGACTAGCCAACCCGACCACACCATCAACGTCGGCACCAAAACCACACCACCACCGCGGCTACTGTCGCAGCAGCCCTGTCACCCCAGTCCCAGCCACCACCGTAGTCGACCCCCGACAAACCCCAAAAAATCGAGAAATAAAAACAAACAACCAAAACACTTACCTCGCCGGAGCTCTGCTGTGTCCGTGCCTCCCGACAGACCCGCTCCGACCCACCGTCGCCTATGCCACCTCCGCGCACATCCGCCAACCGTAGCTCCCGACCCCGATCTTCTCTCCGCCTGGGCGCCGCTCCACCTCCCCGTCTCCCTCTTCTCCGATTTCCCGGCCGCCACCGTCCACGAGCAGCCTGGCCAAACCCCCTCCGACCTTCTCCCTCTCACGCTCGGTCGCTTCCAGCCGCCTGCCGACTTCTTCCCTTAGCCGCCGGACCCCCTCGTCCCCGAACTCCGAGTCTCCTCCGCCGGAGCCCTAACTTACCGATCACTCCGCGCGGCGCCGGAGCTCACCGCCGCCCTAGCCGTCGCCGCCCCTGGCGATTCGCCACCGCTGCAGCCTCACGCCCCTTCCCTCTTCCGCAGACCGCACCCTTTCCCCTCTCCGCTCCTCTGCGAGCGGCGTGCCGCCGGCGTCGCCCACCAGCCTCCGCCGCCTGTCTTCCACCGCCTCCGTGCTCCCGTCTCGTTTTTCCTCGCCTCCTCCTCCTCGCCTCTTCCGACCGCGCTCTCTCCGACCCTCCGCCGATCTCTCTG
The DNA here is from genome assembly GCA_029216955.1 of Iris pallida. Taxonomy (NCBI): domain Eukaryota; kingdom Viridiplantae; phylum Streptophyta; class Magnoliopsida; order Asparagales; family Iridaceae; genus Iris; species Iris pallida. The sequence goes on from JANAVB010040818.1 coordinate 31,902,672, forward strand.
CTCCCGCACTGCCTCTTCCGCTCCCCTTCACTCTCTCTCTCTCTCCCTCGTGCTTACCCCCCCTTTTTCTCTGTTTCTAAACTCAAGAACAGCAGCAGTCAATTGACTGCTGCTTGTGTTTTTTTTGTTGATGATTTTTTTTTTCTCTTTCTTTTTCGTGTTTGGTAATTTTTTTTTGTTTTCTTCTTCATTTGGTAAATATTATTATTATTATTAATTTGTTTCTTTTTTTTATATAAAGGCAAAGTACCTTTGCTATTGATATTATTATTATTATTATTATTATTATTATTATTATTATTATTATTACTGATTATTACTATTTTTTGTTATATTGTATTACTATTGTTAGCATCATATCGAATAATTTTATTACTGTTATTATTATTGTTATTAGTGTTATTATTAAGATTATTATTATTGTTAGTATCTATTATTATTATCAATATTATTATCATTATTATTATTATTATTATTATTATTATTATTATTATTATTATTATTATTATTGTCGTTATTTTCCAAATTGGGTTATTTCTTTACCACGATTTTTGTTATACAATATGTAATATTTGATAACTAATTTAAAATATTATTGCTATACCTTTGTTATTGTACTATTAGTACCAATTATTATTTTTATTACTCTACTAGCCAAAATAGATAAGTTCTTAAAAACTATTTTTATTATTAGTAACAACAATATTATAGACTAAGATATTGTTGTAAATGTTCTATTTATTTAAAGTAAATTATTTGACAAAATTATAGTTTTGCAAATACGGATTTTAGCATAATAAATAATTTTCTATAATTTGCTATATATTTTCCATTCTTCTTTGATTTTCTCCTTTCCATGACCAATCCTGTTATTCCTATTCCTCCGCCAATTTCGAGACTACCTTATGTCCACCCTAACTAAATTGACCGTTCTGGACCCGATGCACCGATCTTTACCACCAACAGAGGTCCTCTTGTGTAGTTGTTACACCAAAGTCGCAGTTCATGCCACCATGATTATCGCAGCACACCAGGCGTACTACCAGGCAAGACACCTTGCCATTTGCTGTTTATTTATTTTAGCTCATATTTCATGCATTATTTATTTTCTTCATGCAAAATAAACTGTGATACATGGCATAACCTGTTAGAACTTACTGTTTATTTTTTTTGCTATGTATTATTTTTCTTACACAATAAACCTAGATTTAAGGGACCACCTTGTGTGTTGCATTCATTGGCCTTGACACATTGTAACACGAAGTTGTGTGTCGCATGTAGGACACGGAAGTGCGTGATTGGCTGGCCACCAGTACGTACAAGCCGTGCGATAGGAATAACCGCTAATAGATGTTGCATGTTAGTTTGACTTAGCGGTTATAGTGGTTTTGTGTTGTGGATACAACACAGTAGGCATTGGGCGGGGAGGACAATTCCTTAGCGTATGGGCTTCGATGCACTTCCCTTGTGACCCGGACTCTCCGCTGGAGATACGTGGTTGATGACCCATGATTACTGACGGCCACTGACGATTCTGCGGAACGTCATGCTCTTACTGATGGGGCCTCTGGTGCCCAAAGAGGACTACGCCGATCCTATTCAGCCAGGGCCTATGCGTAGGAAGGATTGTTCTTAACTACATTTCACTTAGAACGGTAGGCTACCTTATCCGTTAGGTACGAGTACTTTTGGTTTGGGTACTTGTATCTGACTGTGGCTTGGAACAATAACTTGTCGCGGATTAGTTTGTCACATCTTGTCCTTGTTTGGTTGTAGGTGTGACTTACTACTTCGATGAGAAGGTATTGAACCTTGTTGGGATCCGGATACCATATTAGATTCATAGCATGGGAAGATACGTTACCGTGAATTAGTTTACCATCTCCTGTCCTTGTTTGGTTGGGGGGATGGTACGCTCGTTCAGTAGGTGCGTATTGGACCATGTTATAATTCAATTTACTTATTTATTTGAGCAATATTTATTCAGTTTATATGGCATGTTATTATGTGTCTTATTACGTCCCTGTGAGGACCTGGTTATCTCTCCAGGTGTGTGCTATTATCTTTCGCAGGTGTTCTAGCTCTAGCCGTGATCATCGCTATTCCTTCGAGGATGATTGTATTTGGATCGTCTTCGCTTCGCTCGCCAAAATCTTTCTTTTGTTATGTATTTCTTTTCATAGTTGGTAGTGGATTTGTCTCCGCCCAACTACACGTACCAAATGACAATTTCATAGTTGATTATATGAGATCTTCTATTCATTTATTTTATGTGGATGAGATAGTTATGGTTCTACTGTATTTTACAGCTTATGTATCCATACGAGGCCTATATACTTCGTATGAATACAGCTGGCATGTCTACGTTCCTAATCCTACGTATTTTGGGACTGGGGCGTTACATTAGGGGGTTTGAGTCCCCTCAGCATCAAATCGAGGATTTTTATCGATCCCGATGTCTTCAAGAGTTAATGTCCAATTTTTACCAACTTCTTGGTTATCATCAGGGTTGTCGTTTTCGTTTTGATCATCATCTTTTGGGCTTGGATGCCCTTCATCATCAACAGGGTGCTTTTTACCCTCACCAGTAATTTGGTCCTTTTTGGCTGCTAATTCTTGCTCTTGCATGACTTCTACGAGAGATTGATATGCTCCATCTTTGTTGAGATCGGAAGCAGCATCTACAGAGTCCTCTTCAATCAATTCATCACCAAAGTCATAGCCTTCGAGCGCCACTATTATTTTTCGATCCTCCTTGGAGCGGGTAGGAGTTTGGGCTGCGAAAGGAGCTGCAACATTGGGACTGGTTTCTGGCAACACTTTTTTAAGAAGTATAGTTTTGGGGAACGAGGGAGTTGGGGCTGACATCATTATTTCTGCTGCAACTAGTGCAGTTATCGGAATGGTCGTCTGCATGATTCGGTATCCCGAGAAATCTTTCGTAATGAATGGAGCCGGAGCACTGGTTAGTGTAGCCTCTGCAAATGAGAAAGAATAAGTCGATATTTTTTCAATCGTGATTATACTAATAGGTACATATATTACCTTTTTGAGGTGGCAGATCCTTTCGCAAAGTTAATGATGTATCCAATCGACTCGAGGACTCTTTTGGTGTAGAAGGAGTGAGTGAAGCGTCAATTTCTTGACGATCTGTTTGAGTCACCATCAATCTCTCCTTCTAGTATTTCACAGAAGAGGTGTCTCAGGTTCTTCATCAACGTCGTCTTGCACGTTAGGCTCCCTGATGGCCTCTTCACGGATGACTCTACTATCTCTTGGAACTGAAGAAGGAGTTACCTCTCCTCCTTCAGGGGATGCTCCCGTCTGCATCTGCTTTGTCTAGGACCGCTTTGTACTGGTAGTGGGCTGCTCAATAATGACCAATGTGGTCTTTTTCTTCTTCCCTGGATCCCTATGAGAAGAAGGGAGATCGTCAGGGTGTGATGGAGCAGATGATTCTTCAGCCTTTTTTTCTTACTAAGCCCCTTTGTAGGAGACTTCTCCTTCCGAGTCTTTAATGACACGTTTAGTGGGTCGTTGACTTTGTCATGGAAGCCCACGAGAGAAGCCTCCAATGGTTCGTCAGTGGAATCATGATCCACTTCATCTCTAAAGGATTGTGCAGTGTGAACCCCAGCTCTAGATCGTCTACCGCTGGCAAAACTGTCGGCTAGGTTGGTGTTTTTGGCAAAAACGTTGGCCGAAGTATAAAACTTCGCATATATATATAACATACGCGGGCCTATTTGAGAAATGTTTGGCATGGAGAACATGGCCTTGGTGCCTCTTGCATTGTACTATCCCCAAGCTCTGGCACTATCTACTAGGTAACCCTTGGCCTGCAAACAGGTAGTAGCATTACCTACATGCATCTGATCGTAAGCAAACCGGCTTGGTAGATATGGTTCCAAAAAACACTCGCCCTCGAACTGGTACACCAGGTGGGATAGCCGAATTGTCTTCAACCATGCAAAATTAGTCAGAGACAGACGAAGAGACACTGTTTCTAAATACATGAGCTGTGGGGAAGGTTCTCATATCTTGGAGGGGGAGGGACACATTAAAATCTCCATCCAGACCCTCGGTTCAAAGCTCTTCTGTATTCTGAAAGTGCGTTGATATTCCATCGAGCATTGGAATAATGCCTGATAAAGTCACCTCTTCACCTATATAAGGATCCATCAAGCTAGGGTAGTGCAGCAGCAACCACCCAAATAAATTGGTGCAAGGCATTTCAGTACGAGGGAAGTCATCTCGAGCATCCCTGTCATACACCATGGTATTAATAAAAGAACGCAAGCCTGCATTCAAGCGGCAAGTCATCACCTAAATAAGATCCATCTTGTAGCCGAACACTAGACTCACGACGACGAATAGTACGCCTCGATGGAATCGATCAACGGCACTGGCTCCAGGTACCACAAACCGCCGTAGCCATAACGAGAGAAAACCTACCAACTGGGCTTCTCGAGACATGGGTCTGTAACCCTGCCTGAGATAACTTTCGATGGGAGTACCGGCAGTGAAGGGTGCCAATCCACATTCAAAATATTATCAACATGATTGGATTTTTCTATCAACTTCTCTATGTCACTGCGGCCGAGCGGTTTGAAGAAGCAAGGGTCACAAGCCTGACTCTCGACGATCTTATCTTCATAGATATGGCCCAAAAATAAGTATGGCAGCCATTTTGTCGTGTAACAAGTCCCTTTTGAAGCACTCTTGTAATAAAGGGAACATACCATGTAGTGGCATAGAAGCTCTTCAAATACAGCAACCATCTGAGGGTTCTCCACTGAAAGGATTTTCACCTCCTCTTTCGTGGGCACGTATTCTTTATATGGGTTCCCATCCATTGGCAAGTGTGAAAGATATTTCATTTTATGAAGCGCGAAGCCAATTTCAACGTGAGGAGTCATGAAGGTGTCGGTCCTATCATTGTATCTTTCTACCAGAGCCAAAAATAAATAGGCATTTGGACGAAAGCCGTGAGCAGTAGCCCAGATCGGATCATAGAGCTCTAATTCGAGGAGTTTGTCCTTGAACTAATTCAAAACCTAAACTACAACGGTGTTCTAGTACTTCATATCAGGGTTCACCATACCTGTTAAATGCATGGTTTGATTTGGATACCTTCCCTCAGCCTTCGTAAATATGTTCGCAAAGATGGGTACCCTGACGGGAAGTAGTAGCGATGAATCCTTGTGAGGCACATAGCTTGGCTTCAAACCTCTCAGATGAGAGAGATAATTCTCCGAAGTGCTATAAAATAAATCCTTATTCTGGGGACCCAGCTTGTAGCATATTTTTCCAACTCTGGCTTGTTGAATTGGGATAATATCTTATGCCATCCGACTGGGGTAACTGGAGAATTCATATCGTGACAGGGACATGTGCCTCGACATTTCTGTGAGCTACATAATTCTATCCCTACACTGGTAAATCTTGTCCTCTCTCTTTGCTTTAGGCTGGGACATCTTCTTGATTCCATCCCCAAATAAGAAAATTGGTTTCTTAAGTACGACATTGTCCAGACTTTCCAAAGGTTCTCCGTTCATCAGGCATAACAAAGTGGTAATTTTTTTAGCTGCAAGCATGGCCCATCTGCAATCAGGAGATCGTATTGAGGATACGATACATCGGATAAGTCTTCTCGATACTCCGACACTTTGAAAGCTGATGCTAATCTCTCGGCATCGGGGACTTCTTTGAGATCGATTGCAAAAAAGAAAGGGGGAGCAAAAATCAATTACAAAGTCTATACAACAATCCCTAAAATTAAAGCAGGGTATGGGAGGTCATAGGTTGCACGAGCTTCTAAAAATATATTCTAGATAGTGCGCAGATCTATGTTGTGTGAGTTCACAGAGTGCGCCAAGTGTAAGTTCGAAGGAATATGAACTCAAGTTCAGCATGAATTTAAGTGCTACATTGTGTAAATTCATAAGTTGTGCCTAATACAAATTAGAAGTGCATATGTCTGAAGTGTACGATCGCGTAAATTCAGAAGGCGCAAGTTCAAAACTTACACAGCACAGTTGGTAAAAACAAACAGTGTGTTTTAAAGCAGCCAACACTCTAAAAAGAGGAGGCGCAAGTGATGAAGTGCGCGCCTGCACTCTAAAAAGAGGAGGTATATGTTACAGAGTGCACAGGTCAATCAGAGCTCCAAAAAGAGATGATTGACTCTAGCATAATGGGCTATTGTTCACTGCCACCTAATAGATGGTCGATTTGCACTCCGAAGATCACCTTCAAGTGGTAGATTGGCTCTTTCAGCTCTCGACGATGGGGGCGCATAGCGAGGCGCTCTTATTGGTGATGTACGCGACGAAGATTCGGCGGGGGCCTTGCCCTTGTTAGCAATGAAATTTCCTTGGCACCATTTGTGAGATGACTAAAACCTATGTCACGTCCCAGAACCAAAATACTGGAAAGTGGGGACGGACTAGGCCAGCTACGTAATACCAAAGTACTCCAGTACTGAAATAACGTATAAGCTGTCAAGACATGAAGGTTACTAGTACAAGCCAACAGTCAATCCTAGGTCGAACAATCCTACGTATCTCAATCACATGCAAAAATATAAAGTACAAGAACTATGATCATCAGATATAAAATAGTAAAGCATCCCAAACTATATATATACATGGATGATTATGAAGCTAGCAATACAAAGTGAAGAACTAGCAAGAGTAATAGTCATAGATGATCAGCTATAGTCTAGAATATACAAATCATGTTTAGGCCCGTAGGCTAAATGTCAAGATCCAAAACATGAGCTAAACACGTGCTCGGAGGCTAAACGCCACAAAAGAATAATGTAAATAAATAGTGGGAGAATGAAATAAGAAAAACCTACTAAGGTACTCTGGTGCTCCGAGTAGTCACCGTCGGGTAGATGGTACGAAAGATCCTTCGGACTCCTCTATCAGATCTGGCCAAACAAAATCAGTGGGGTCAGACCCCCAATAGCAAGTACCACAAAGGAAGCCAAACTATGAACTAAAACTAGCAATAACTAACATAGCAATGGATAGAGACAGAAATAAGTAAATTCTGATCGAGACTCGTGCACTACCAATGAACTTATTCCGATAATAGAAAAGACAATAAGCAAAACAACATGGAGCATAGGGTGAATAACATGTGACATAATATAAAACTATGGACATGTAAGATAAAAGAAGCCATGTGAACATGTGAGATAAACTGAACATGTAAGCATGTAAGAGAAATGGTACATGTGAGCACGAAAGATAACTCGAACATGTGAGCATGTTAGAGAAATGATACATGTGAGCACGTTAGATAACTGGGACATGTGAGCATGTTAGATCTATATAGAATGACAAATGATAAGATGACTTAGAAACTATTTCGGAACCCAAGTTACAACCTATAAACCAAACAAGGACCGAGGCTGTAACCCTTCTCCTGAACAGAACTTAGTTTCTAATCATTTATCGACAAAAGTAAAGCATAAACAATAATGTACTGAAATAAACAAATACGGACACTTCTTAGACAAAACTAGACTAGACTAGACTACATACAACAGTCACGACTAAACAATGAGTACGGCTTTATACATTAGCTAACTAGGGTTATCACAATCCTAATTGCTAACATATGCACTTTTGAGAATTCCAATCCAGTTACCTACCATGCAGACTACCCGACTTATACAAGCCAAAATGAAAAGAAAGTAATGGTGGATACATCACCCGGAAGATAAATGTATCCTAAGATCTAATAGTGGGTACATCACCTAGGAGACAAATGTACCCTAAAATATATAAAAGGTGCAACACTCGACGGTGCGCTGGAAGTGTGATCATCATGACAGATAGCTCCAAATCCATTCAGGTTGGGGCCGGGACAAAGGGCTTGCAGGAAACCAAAAAATTTTTCCCTTCCAATGCATCTAGGTAATCAAGCTAGTTATTTAGTCCTTAACATTTTCTTGTTGGATTCTGGGTGTGGCATTCTGTAGAATCCATCCTAGACATGATATGTATGACTGGACAATACAAGGAAGTGCACTATAACAAGCCATAACAAGAAAATATAATAAGCCAAAAGATAGGAGTGCGCTACGATGAGCTACTATAGAGAAAATAGGGCGCGCCAAGACAAACAACTATCATGTAAGCAAGAAAAGACATATACAAGAGTGCAACGTGATTGGTCACTATCTAGTAAGCAAGAAAACATGTAACATGAGTGCGCCACGACGGGCCACTATCTAGTAAGCAAAGAAGATATGTAACATGAGTGCACCATGATGGGCCATTATCTAGTAAGCAAAAAAGACATGTAACATGAGTGCGCCACGACAGACCACTACAAAGAAATTCTAGATATGGCATAGACTGCAAAGTACAATAGATCCGGGGAGGCATGGCAATACATATCATATCATATTAGAAAGAATCGAAAGAAAAGACATGTCATGGCATGTGAGAAGGAATAAAAGTGAGTATGGGTGCTAGTGTCAAGTGTACATAGGGTGTACAATTATTATTTAATTATACAAGATCATCTAATCATGTTAAGAACTTAGTGCAGTCGAAGAAAATATCAAAAATATAATTGGTGCCAGGGGACAAGTGATGCTAGGGGACAAATGGAGCCAAGGAACAAATGGTGCCAAGGAACAAATGGTGCCAAGGGACAAATGACGCCAAGGGACAAATGGTGCCAGGCTAGGTTGCACCAAGCTTTGAGCCAGGTTGCGCCAGAAGCCAAGTTGTGCCAGAGCACACGCAACCAATATGGTGCGACGCTAGGAACGCTCGCAACCGAGATGGCGCGGCGCTAGGGAGCGCGCGCAACCGAGATGGCGCAACGCTAGGGAGTGTGCGCAATCAAATTAGCACGGAGCTAGGGACCATGCACAATCGACATGACGTGATGCTAGGGAGCACGCACAACCGAGATGGCACTGCGCTAAGGAGCACGCACGTACACTGCTTATCTTCCCCAACCAGCATAAAAATGCTTGGTTGAACCCATGAACTTCAAAAGTCCATAACCTCTTCAAAATAAGTCAAAATTTAACTTTTCGACGGTCAAAATTAGGTAGAACAAGTTTTTCTACAACATGAAGCAACTAGTTTTCGAAAATACGAAGTTTTAGTATATCAAAAAAAAAAGTTACAAACTTATATGTACAAAAATGTAACAACAAAAATCGAAAACTCTAAGTTCTAAAGAGCCTTAGAATTATGCAAGAAAGAGAATAGAACAAACAAAATGGCAAAATAATAACGTTCACGATTTGGCAAGATGTACTTGCCTAGGGTTGGGGGAGGAGTAAATGAAGAAGAAAAAGAAAATAAATGAGAAGTAATGAAGAGAGAGACAGAAATTGGTTTATATACCAACCCTATCATCTAAAACCAACCCAAACCAAGCCATGCCAAGTTGAACCAAACCAAATTAAACCATGTCAAGATTAAACCAAAGCAAGCTAAGAAAGAAAAGTCAAAATATAGGTCACCTGACAAATGTTAAAAATCTATATACGTATACCGAAAATACGTATAACATAAAATGAGAGTGACAAGTATGTCGTCGGTATAGACTGGTATACTGGCGGTATGCCGATTATGGAGAAAATTTATAAGTTAAATTTTTTTATAACTGGTGTAGCTGGTCATCCTCGAGATGTCGGATAGGGACAAGTGCTAACTGAATGGTCATCCGCTCCACAGTGGAAGCATCGCCTATTGGATGCCCGGCAAACTGATCTGAGATGCCCTATCTTGCCACAATAGGTACATGCTTCTTGTTCTACCTGATACTGCTACTGGCCTCTCTGTCTTTGAGCCTGGGCCTGCATATACTGCTGAGGCCTCTCCTGTTGGAATGCATAGGACTAGGTCGATGAAGACCTCTGAGATAGCTTCTGCTAAACTGGTATTGGTACTTCGAACTATGGAATTGCAGGCGGGAAGGATGAAGATCCAGCTGAACCCCTCTGGAGACAAATTCCTATCATATGGTCTGGTGATCCGCATGAAAAACATAGAAAGTTGGCCCTTCGACAAGTAAGATGAGTGTGCCCTCCCCTTCCACAGAAGGAACATACGGCTGGTAACTCCTGGTGCTGGTATGGATGTTCGTATGATGGTACTGGTGAGGGATATCGAGGTGAAAAGCCCGACATGGGTGCATGGTACCTCTTACGACCCTCGATTCTGGATGCAGTCCTTCTGGCTATATGCTCGTACTCTCATATTGCTTCTAAAGTAGGTCGGGCTCGATATGCTACCTGACTAGATGACTGGTACTGCCTGGCACCAATATGTACTCCTTCTAGCTGCAAGTCCTCGGCTTGAAATATCTATGGTATTCCTTGCCCACTACGGTCTATCAATATCTGAATACTCTATTCGAGAACGAGATCTTATTGTTACTGTGACTCCATCATATTCTTCATGATCCCTAGGAATACATGCACATCGGGATGATCTGATACTACCTCTGCTAAGACTGTTGACTGTACTGGTGATACAGAATGCCCTGACTCTGGCGATGCCTCATCTGGATGATGATCCATTACTGGTACTGATTGATGAGACTCTGGCTGAACTGGAAATACTAATTGCACGGGTACAGCTAGCTGATCGAGATGGACAAACATCGCTGCCCTTAGGTGGACTCTCGAACCTGCTCCTGAATGCTGAGACTGATCCTCTATAATTGGCCTAATAGATGTAACGCCCCAGTCCTAAAATACTTAGGAATAGGTACGTAGACATGCCAGCTGCATACATACAAAGAATACTCTATTATATGGAAACCTCGTATGTATCCATGAGCTGTAAAATACAGTAAACCAAGACAACTAAATCTCATCCACCAAATAAGAGAATAATAATATGAATCAACTATGAAATTTGTCATTTATGCATGTAGTTGGGCGGAGACAAATCCACTACCAACTAATTAGAATAAAAGAAAATATACAAGGAAATGATCGATAAAATGGCAAGACGAACCAATAGCAATCATCTTCGAAGGAATGGAGAAGATCACGGCCATGGCTAGAACACCTACGAAAAGTCACAACGCACACACCTGGAGAGATAACCAGGTCCTTAGAGGGACGTAACAAGATACATAAAGAACATGACACATAATTGAATATATATAATATGTCATCAATCACAAGTAAAGTAAAATAGCCTCATTCGTAATAAGATCCAATATCTCATCAATGAATTAGTGGACTACCCCTACAACCAAACAAGGACAAGGGATAGCATACTATTCCATAATGTGACATTGTCCCAAGCTACTAGTGGGGTGATATGACATTGACTAAGGTTACTAACCATTCTACTGTGTTCATGCAGTTAAGAACAAACCTTCAACGCATGGGCACTCTGGCTATGGGAGCAGGAAACTCAGGTATGGTCCCACCAGGATACCAGGGACCTCAAAGCATAACATTCATCGAATGTCAGAGGCCAGCAGGAAATTAGGTATCAGGATCCAGGACCGTATCTCTAGCGAAGATAACCGACAATAATTGGAAAGTGCATACATGGCCCAAACGTTAAGGAACTGTTCTTCCCACCCAATGCCTAGTAGAGTCACATCCATGACTCCTATACCTCTACTAACTGCCAAGTCTCCTAAGATGGCTCTATTAGTAGTTAGCCCTAACGCATGTGCACAGGTGATCAGCCATCACGCAAGTACCTCTACATGCTACTAATCTCACACATACCTCGTGGTACAACTGTGTCAAAGTTTATGTTATATACTATAAATGGTAGTCCCTTAACTCTAGGTCCATATGCAATCAAAGGAGAATAAATAAAGTAAAGCTAATATCACCGAACAGACAAAAAATCAGGAACTGTAACAATGGTACAACTACAAAACTGGAAATAACAAACAGTAATATACAAATAACAAAAATGTAGACTCAATATAAGCAGTAAATATGGCAAGGTATCTTGCATGAGGTTGTGTGCAAAGGGCAACGTCCAATAGCTCGAACCGCCAGAATAGTGAAGCGATAAAAGCCAAATTTTGCATACATCCTCGGATGCTGAAATAAAAAACACGAATGTGTTCAAAATATAAGATATGTCTAGGAAATGCCTGTCCAAAAGTCCAATTCTAGAACAGGGACAAAATCGTAATTTTGGGTCAAAAAGATGTCCGCCGTTGGACCCATTTTGCACCGAAATGCGTGCCAGAATCTATGGTCTCTAAATTCGTTAAACTATATGTCTACGGGTCCGATTTGAGGAGACGAACCTGACCATATGTTCAAAGTTGGATTCTGGTGAGCCGTGCACAAAATCGCTCGTTGGAGCGGGTCGCAGGCCCACCAAATAGGCGTTCCAGTCGACCTTCTTTGAATCAGGCCAAACTTGGCATATAGGACTAGAAAAATGATACGATCCTGCTGGCGTAAGTTTTATCTCGATTTGAAAAACGTGCACCAAGTAATTAGAAAACTTGCAAATAGGTCGATACGGTAAATTTCGACGGATACACATCAAATTCATCGCGCACATGCGACCAATTTGAATTCCGTTAAAGCCCACACGTCCATGAACTCGATACGCACCTTTCGATGCTTTCGGTTCGTGACCATGTCGCTCGGTTTGGCGGGACACACGTCGTATCGAGGAAGTTTTCTAAATTTCTAAACTGTTTCTACATGGGTTTTTCGTGAACTTCATACTGATTTATCTTGCTACAAAATAAATGAAATCAAAATCCGTAAACTATGTTCTAATGCCATATAGTTTGTCTATAAGGTTGTTTAATTAGATTTTTGAAATTTCTCAAAATCCTATCTATAATTCGTCTTCGAATATAGGGTTCCAAAATAATTTGGGTTTCCTGTTTTGTAGTTTTTTCTCGCTTTTTCAAGAATTTTAGCAATTAATCTAGGACAGATTAAGTCGATCTATCTGAAGGGGTATTCCGGTGGTTAACTAGGCTATAAATAGGATCGATTGGTTTATAAAAAAATGAACAAGATTAGAGGAAATATACTATGAATATGGCTCCACCATGGCTGCTACTGATGTTATCTACTGCTCTTGTTGTTATTGACGGCAACGCGTGAAGCTGCAAGACAGCCGGCGGTGGCCGGAGCTCCACGATGGTGCGAAGGGCGTCCCAGGTGGCACAGCCCAAGCGGCAGGCTGGATTTGCAGAAGAGGACTGGGTCAGGGATTCGATGGTTCGAAAAAATCCCTCGAGAAGCAAGGGGGTTACCTTTTATATAGAGAGACTTAAAACACTCCTCTGTCGATCTTGTTTGGATTAGATCCTAGTTGATAGTTAATAGGATTAGGACTAGCAAGATTTGAATTGGGAGAAGATTTGAAGAAAATCTAAAATATTGAGTTAACCGAGTTTGAAACTTTGCTTGTGCAGAGTCGAGCTTTCCTGGGTCGGGAATATGGGAATGAACAGTGCTTGCGTTCATCTATGTTTTTTTGACTACATAAGTATATACATATACCTATAAACACTTAATAACATCTTTAAATAAATTTATAAAATTTATCCAAATATCATAATAGTATTTAATAAATAATATATACGATACCTACTAACTACATATGCTGTAGCAACCTGCTATTCCTAATATTCACAAAAAGTCATTTATTAAATACGATATTTTAGTAATTAATAAAACACTATAAGAAATAGAGTCCTTAAAGTTCTAAAACAATATATTTTCTACTTGTAAGTATTTGGTAAATAGAGTCCTTAAAGTTCTAAAACAATATCTTACAATTCTATAACAGGAGTATAGGATAAAAAAGAATTAAGTAAATTCTATAATAAACTAAAAATCATTTGTGTAAAAATATCATGTGTAAAATATTTACTTAATTATTATTATTTTTCTTTTTCGTTTTTTATCTTAAAAATCAATTATCAAATACCAAAAGCTTTAAAAAGATATACCTAAATAAAACAAAAAAATTGGAAATTGAGTGGGTTCACAACAGAAGATTGTTGACCTGCCATCGGCAAAACCCAAACAAGATGATTGGAAGGATTAAGAACAATGTTCATGACAATAAAATCACACAGCCAACCAAACAAACTTATCATATGCATAAGGGTGGCAGTCTCCAAGCATGCACCCAATTATAGTCTCAGCCTAACGATCATATCTATATGAAGGTCACGACATTCCATGCCGTAATAGACTGGTATCATAATGTGTAAGCATACGATCGCTCCAGTACGGGTTGCTAGTCCAGTATCTGAAGGATCCCAAACTTACTGATATCATAGCTTTTCACAACATTGGCCAGTCGCAACCCATCTTAATAAAGTACACCATAAATATCAAACATAATTCCCTCCTAGGTCGAACGGTTCTGGTGTCTCGGTCGTAACCGTTCGAGGGCAGCCGCACCCGTGTACGGGCTATCCGAGTCCATTGACCATGCAATACGTGCTTGAGTTTCATACAACCAAACATGTTTGCTTATCTCTATTTCCATCGGTATTATGTCCAACACATACATATTGATGCACGACGTCCCAATGGCTTAGACTTCCCGATGTTATACTCAATGTGTTCCATTCATAAGTTGTTTATATAACGGCAGTTTCGTGGCATCTGTGCCACAACTGCATACTTTGATGCATGACGTATATCTTTAAATGTCACAACAGGTTCCGTAGCATTGCACCACGACTTGTCCATTTCGTTTACTTAGTCATTCTTATAGCTTCTGTGCGCAAGGACATGCTTAACACCATAATCAATATTCTAGGCCTAGTGTCCAATGTTCTCAGAGTGATACACGTGATACACATCTCGATATTACCTTTCAATGTTCTATCATCGATTTGTCCTATCTCGACTCGTGCATTTGATGCAGGTCGTCTCAATTGTTCCATGTTCAATATTATATCTTAATGTTCGACACACACTAAGACCTTTACTCGATTCGAGCCATGCTCGTTAGCTCGATAGCAATATACGCATACTAGGGTACATTTTATTAGACATGAAGGAGTAGGGGAGAAGAGACGTGAACTCGCCCATCTTAGTCTGATATGCCTTATCGTTTTGCCGAGCTGATGTGGCTCAATTTCATAACTTGGTTGCACGGCTAACTCTCCTGCCATTCTATTGAACTATTTGACTGATTCGGCCTACCGTGCCTATGCCATAGTTCGTTGTAAGGCAACGATTTGGTTTTGCGGACACAGTTACAAATAAGGAAAAAAGTAGACCTCTTATCATTCAACATAAAAATGTAGCCTGTACATGAAATCAACTAAAATCAATACTTATTCAAATGGGACTTATGCTTTGCATCATTTTGATTTATAGATTCGAATCGACTCAAGGCTTTCCTTCAGGCCAACGTAACTCTTGCATTAATTTGCATCGATACTTCATCGGGTCAACGCAACTCTTCGAGTCAACGACTCATCGTAATGCACCGTGCGGAGTGGGGCATTACACAATATACCACTCAAACCAAGGTTCGTCATTGAACCAAAACTAATACTCAATTCAAGTGTTTTGCTAGATTCATAATCTTGTGCCACTATTGTTTGAATCATACAACTTAGTTTGGATCGAACACATAGTTTAGGCGTCCCACCAATACATGCATTTCAGCTAAGCTCAGTTTTAGGATATCGGAACAAATCTAACAGGCTCAACTTAAACCCTCAAGCATCAGCTATTCCATACTCGACTTGGTCAGATCTTAGCATCTATTCCCAAAGTCCTTCTTGTATGTATCTCGTGTTTATCCTCCAAACATCTCTGTATATAGCTTGATTCAAATCGTAGCTTCGATCACATAAGTTTTTCGTCGACCGTCTAACGCACGCATTGCGTTAAGTCATTGTGCATCCGATTGCAACAATTCTCCGCAATACCTACTTATCAAATCATTTTCTATCCCTCGCACAAATTAATTCCATATTCGATTATTCCCGAATTTGCCTCAATGACATGGACTAAGTCTAACATGTCCAAACTTCCTTCGCCTACAATTCGTATTATGCATCATACGCAACTATTCCACTACGATTCACGTTCTCGAGACTATCTACGTATCGTATCTGGGGCTACCCCCGCTAGGTAACTTATTTAGACATCGTACTTAATCTCTCCCGACACAAGAGGTCAACTTGAGTCTACGATGCTCAAAGGTAACAATCTTTCCAACCTAAGGTCTTTTTACGATACGTTCATCTCTGATTCTCGATCGAGTACGAATCCTTTACTCAATTTTTGAATCAATCCCGACTAGTTCGTTTTGTAACATAGATTGTGCGCTCAACACACAAAACTTAATCGTTATTCAGACCGATCTACGACACAAATATTAGGGTCGTTCTACTATTCATTGCTCTTGTGCGTTGCAGAATTCTTACAATCACCTTACCGCATTACTATGCTAAGTACGTTCCTCAACATCTATTCGATCATCGACTAGCAAACCACTCGAATACTTATTCGATTTAATCCATAAATCTCTGACCATATCGATATAGCCAAAGGCTACTCGCTAACTTTCAAAATACGATACTCAATCGCTTAAACTTATCCTCAATATGCACTACATCATCATTCATCCTCGATGTAATTTTTTATCCGACTTCATTAGGGTTGTCCTATAGTCTCTGACATTTACTTTGATTTGGCGGTTAAGTCTTCTAGGGTCAGATGTCCCGAAGCTACGCGCGATAATTAAAGATCATCAACGAGGGACAGTTACTACGAACCATGCTATATCTTATTTCGGAGTCAAATTAATTTTTGATAATTCCTATAGGACTTTACCCAATCCGACATAATTTATAAATCCAAAATTTATCTCCCCACCCACGTGACTAATGCGTCGTTACTACTCGAATCACTCATGTACTATCATTAACAATATCGCTAACCGAGCGATATTTGTTCGCTTTGGGTACGAGTATATCTACTCACGGTCAATATCCGATACACTCTATGCTCATCGCAACAATCCTCGAATTCACCTTCGTATCAAACCACAAGTAAAATCTAATTTGCCGTGCCTTCCGAGTTCGACCATCCCCGCTGGACATAAATCACCATACCAGCGCTCACGTGGAATGATCGTCCTAATCTAGTATGACGCATGTGCGAGGCTGGAGTTGCGCTCGTACAAGACAAGAATATCAACATAGTGGTTATCTATGAAGAAATCAAGACACTTTGTTTTCGTCCAAGTAATATCCATCCACTCTCGGATTCTCTGAAGCATTTCCACTGTTATCATCCAAACTTACTGAAATAACGTGTAGGCTACTCTAGAGGGGGTGAATAGAGTTTGTGTTGATAATCACCAAATAAAAATTAACTCTATATCATCTCCACAAAACAACTATCAAGATAGTAAATAAATCAGAGAAAAATACGAAAGTAAATAAAGATCAGAAGAGCATACGCAAACACAATAATTTTAACCTAGTTTCCCTCATGGAGGACTAGTCCAGGCCTGAGAACTCTAGCTCAGGATTGAAATCCACTATTTGTGAAATAGTTTACAACCACGTGCCTTTACTCAGAAGAGCATGCCAACTTCTTACAGATTCGTAGGTGGCGAAACTTGGAATCGTCCAAGTAACTTTTCTTTCACTCTTGCACACAACTTCTGGCTGATATTGTACTGCACCTTGGGCTAAGGAGAGTTGTGGCTTAGGAGATATGAAAGAATAAGGCTTAGAGTACTAAAGCTTAGAAGGCTTGAATATTTGAAGGTGAGAGATGATTTGAAATGAGAGAATTCAAGCTCTATTTATACTACTCTGGGGAGGTAGAGTTCGGCCCGAATTCTGCCCCAAGAATTGAAATTTTTGAACGTTGGACAGCTTGTACCAAGCAGGCCCTAAAAATTAGGGTGCTGAAAATCAGGAGGCAGAGTTCGGCCTGAAATATGCCTTAGACAGAGTTCGGCCCGAACTCTATCTCTCTTAGGACAGAAGCTCTCAATGGGCTATGGTAGTTTAGTTTGGTTCAGGAATTGGTCTGTTTGTATGGTAGAGCTTGGAGAGATATGTCTAGGGGTTGAGATGACACAGTGTGACTCAACGTACACATTCTCGTAGACTCAATAAATTGAAGATTACAGACTTGGAACAAATAGGAAAACCAAGAGCCCTTTGATGATGCATTTCTTCTGATATTTGAGAAGACCTGAAGATATCTTTTTCCTTGATAGCAGTCATCCAAAGATAAACAGATCTGAAAATCTGAATACCTTTTTGTATGACGTCGTCTTTGGTCCATCATTAACCCCCGATGTGAGGCCCCGGATAGGTCGCTACGTGGTTCAGAGAAATCTTTTTGTATGACGCCGTCTTTGGTCTATCATTATTTCTTTATTGCCTATGTCCTGGTTTGATCATGTTTGATCATGCGTACTGCATGTCTACAAATACATGTTACGCGAGAAAAATATGTTGCAGTACGATACAAGCATGGAAATATGATATAGGATAATTAGGACAATGCTAAGTTTAAGTAGCAACATGATTGTGAGTATATGAATATTGGTGACATCATTATGTTAAACTTAATTGATTAGCCATATTCAAAAACACGATGTAATTATTGGGCTAACACCTACATCAACTTAACTTGCATCTTATTCATCCAACAATAATGCACAATATAATTTTTGTTCATTTAATCAGAGTATTCCCAAGTTATCGTATATCATCTTTGATACGCCTCACTACCATCGTCGATGTGCTTAACCTGAACATCCTCCTTTCTCATAAACTCTAATTCATTGTAGTCACTGTTATCATCCGAACTTGAAAATGAATCAAGTGTTGCACACGTCAAGATCAATCCAGTCGTATCTAGCTAACTATCACGATCGAGCGACATGATTTCTAGTTCCTTATACCCACTCTCGTATTCCTAACTCGCACTTCTTGTTCGTGCTACCGACTCTTCGTGCTAACTCAAATTCGTTTGCACGATTACTGCATACCTACTCAACTCGTCCCGAACAGTTTTCACAATGACTTAACTCAATTTTGACTGAATCAAATATTTCTTCAATGCAACTTTCCCTCGCTATGCTCAGCCTATCGTTCGGCTTACACTCAATATATTTTTGTTCAACGTATCATCCATGGATACGACTTCGCACATAATCGTTCAACTCAATTCATCGAAGCATGCTTGCATCGACTTCTATCGAGTCACTCCCACTCGAGTATCGGCACTATTCCATCAGCTGAGGACAAACTTATCGTAACTGACACAATCGTCTTGATGCAATCTATTGTAAGTCATTAAACCGTTCAACATAGCTATCGCTAAATGGTGTTGCATATACCACTCAGAAATTGATCCAATGCGATGCTTCGCTACGCTGATCGCACAAGTGGTATTGCATATATCACTCAAAATCGAATCACTACTCGACATTACACTCCGCATAGGTCCGACATCTATTTCAAGTTAACTGGCCCATGGCGATCTTTTCCAATCACAACTCTAGCTTTAGCTTACTCGAGTTGGTACAACGACTGAACCAACATGCACAGTCATTCGTTCAAGTTTGACATTCAATCATAGCTAACCATTTCTTCCGACGTCTATTCTTATCTAACCGTGCCTCTGTGATCATCACATGCCCAATAATCACATATTCAAAGCATAACTCAATATTCGGCCAACATATATATTTGCCTAATTCGAAGCCTAACACAACTTGGCCAACTTACAAGTCCGTCTACTCAAATTCGACTATTGACCAACTCGACTCGTTCAAATTGCCCCTCAATTTCTTAATCCTATCGTTGCAACTTGTGCAACGATTCCTTCACAATACTCAAAGTCATTACCCTGATCGTTCAACATATCGCTACCCTTTTGCATAGCCACATAACATACAATGCCTCATATATCGACTCGTTGCACTTCGTGCAACCAATTTTACGTTAGCCTTCGCACTTCGTGTGACTAACAATTCGTATCTCATTGTACTTCGTGCAACCATCATCCCCATATTCGTTGCACTTCATACAATCAACGACTCACAACTTGTTGCACTTCGGAAAACCAACATTTCGTAACTCGTTGTACTTCGTGCAACCAATATTCTCTGATGGCACTCGAAGATAGCATGATAGTCACAACATACTTGTAGCAGACGTACGTAACATAATACAGACTTATTTTATGGAACACCCAATACCGCATCGAGTAAATCCTTGAGCCATATGGTTACGAAAAAACTTAGAGTCAACTGATTTCGATAGTGAAGCACTGAATGTTAAAGAGATTCTGTCACGACCCGCACCCTAGAGTAAGGGCACGAGAAGTGGGTACGTCCAGCCTACACCGCAGTATCGGCGGTAGAACGCTGTCCTAGGTTACTATCTAATCAACAACTCACGCAATTATATAATGTACTTGTCAATATCTCAACTCCGAACGAAGGACAAGAATAGATATAGTGAATCTCAATCACAGTCTAAGAACGATAAGATAGCACAGAGGTTTATAACTAAAGACTAACAACAACATTTAAAAACTACTAAATAATAATATCTCAAACAAACTCAAAACAAACTCGTATCTCAAGTTATTACAATTCAAATTCTAAAACATGAAAACTAAACCAAGTCTACTAGCTAGTCTTCTGATCACTCCTGAGTGTCGGGGCCATAGGTAGCTAAGCCATCTCCTGCTCCAAGGCAAGTAGGGCAAACGTCCTCAGGGCAGTCATCTGTAATATTTTCAACAGGTCCAGTCAGGACAGAAACGAGTACATATCATCAAGAAATTCCAAGTAAATGACAGAGAACTATAAAGCAGTTATAGACAGTTGTATTGATGAATATGGCAGTTTTATACAGGTAGTGATGTAGAGAAGCAGTCAAGGTACAATGAAAGTAATGTAACTAAACAAGAAGAGAAACATAGCAAGGAAGACTATAAAAGTAAGATCTAGCTGAACTAGAGTAACATAATGAGTTCAGATGGTACAATATAAGTCGAGTGTAATCCCAATATGAGTCTAATATAAGATGAGTCGAATGTAATTCTAATCATTATTCTAATAAGGTGAATCGAATAAGGTGATACGAATAAGGTGATACGAATAGTGATTCACATGATGTTCTAATAATGATTCGAATAAATTCTCCAAGTGTATTTTAAAATACTTAGTTAGACATGTAAACGGCTAAGGGTAAATCCGGCACATCACACACCTGGCCGGATGTGGAATGGCTATCGTTCGAATATATTCACAGGGGGTGGTTCGAATAGTGGGAATGTTCATATGTCTAATCAAGTATTTCCCCGCCCAGTCTAATACAAATGAATCCATAATCCAACACATAAGACGAATACAAGTCCAACCAATATATGAAGATACGAATAGGGTGATTCGAATAGTGATTCGTATGATGATTCGTATGATGATTCGTATGATGATTCGAATAATAGAGGTAAGACAAGTAAGTATGTGTGTCGCATACATGGATTCAGAAATAATAATACGTGTTTGTAACAGAGAATCACATACAGCTAACTAGAACTGAAATACAGTAATTGACAAGTAAATGAAAGAACTATCAGAGAATGTACTCGCCTGATACTCTGAAAAGAGTAATGAAATATCAGATGTCTGCACCGGAGTCACAAAGTCCTAAATAGAGCAGTACAGGTTATAATGTGCTTAAAATAAGACAAATGATGTTTATGATGCAATCTACATGATTTCTAGGCCAATCTAGGTCAAAGTCAACTCTAAGTCAACCATGGTCAACTGTCTAGGTCAAACTAGGTCCAAGTCAAACTTGGTCAACTTTGGGTCAACCCAAGTCAACATATAGGGTTTTGGTCAACTCTAGACTATTTGGTCAACCCTAAGATAACTAACTCATATTCCTAATCATAGGCTATTACCTACCACTCTACTACTAGGCATTTCCTACATACTATGAATATACCTAAGATATCCAAAAAAGGGAAGACTGGACTGGATGAGGGGAAGGACACTAAGGTTTAGTATGGACTGAACTTGGATAGATGGAAACTAATACAAGGGAGAGATTCCCTTATAATGAAGACTGAAATCCACACAAGGCTAATCCCTATACTCATGCCAAGCCAAAACAAGGCTGCCAACCTGCCTGATATCATATATCAACTGGCTAGTACAAGTCAAATCCAGCTAGACTAGCTAACTAATACTAGTACCCAAGATGTAGGATAACCTTGGTATCCATGAACACCATCTACCAATATAGCCATTGCCTACATTTACCTCTTAAAATCATATCACCCTCACAACATCTAATACATAAAAAGGCCAAAAATAACTATGTGAATGACTGAACATCAAAGGATGAAACAACCCATATAACTGGACTGAACAGTTTTCCTGTGAATGGGAACCATTCAAGCATTCCTCTTAGCCTCCCCAACCTATTCAACTCTCTCAACCTTCTCTAGTCCCACACACCAACTGAATTTCAAACTTCAACTCACAGGAAATGGGGAAACACATGACAGCTAACCCATCAATAAAACCCAACCCTATACTCTATCATAGCTGAAACTTAGGCTAATCCCTACAAATCCCCCACCCTGTTCTGCTGCTGCAAGGCAAGGCAATGCCTACTGCTGCAATGCACTGCAAACCAGGCAGGCAAGCTAAGGCAAGGCAATGCATAGCCTTGCCTGCTGCTGCAAAGCAATCCAAACTAGGCCAGGCCAAAACTGCTACCACTAACCCCAATCACCATACCTATGGCAGTACAACCAATGCATTCAAAAGACATATACCCAAGTATGAGAAACTGAACACTAGGTGAGTGAAGGATAATGTGTGGGTTATCAGGAAAATAAGTAAAATAGCTACATCCCCATGAACCAACCCCATGTATTCATACATGTATATATATATCATCAATTCATTAATCAACTAAACATGGGTGGTGAATTAACATTTTAAAAATCAGAGAACAAACATCTCAGTTCTTACCAGTTTGGCTTAAGGTGGGGAGAATGCAGTGAATGCATTGCCAGGTTATAAGAAGCAAGGTTGTGTTTCAGTTGGCAAGATATTAGCAATGTGTGTGTATGTAAATTCTCAAGAAATCTCAGTTTTTTTAATATCAATGTGAAACTCAGGTTATTGTTGAAATGTGTCTAATGTGTGACAGTGCTCAGTTATTCCATGCTTGACACAAACCAACTCATATCAGTTAACTACCAAAACCCAATCCAAGACTGAACCAAGCCCCTAGGACTGTAACTCTATTACTCAGGCATAAAACATACATGTAGGCATTATAAAAAGGATATCAATTTACATTATCTAACATTTTAATTAATAATTAAACTGTGAAACTGAACACAGTATCAGTAAATTAGAAATACTGAAATTCAGACATCGAAAATATGATATAAATACAATTTAATGGTTGGTATCGTGTCTTATACATGGCAAGGTGTCATACAGGTTGTATTATGTCCAGACAATAGGACACGAAGTGTCCAGATATCAAAATACTCAAAATAAACACACACAGACTGAGTTGTACGTGACAGCGTCGTGCAGACATGTCGATGCTTCGTGGACACGACATAGCTCACATGGAGCCACGTGTTCGTGTCCACATGTAGCCCAAGTATAGGGCTACACATTCGACACCCTGACACGTTACCATGACGTGTCCAGGGGCGACACGAAGCCCGTATCAGTGAGTAAAAACCGTGCATAAAGTACAGTACAGGATCGGTGCGAGTCAAATTCCTACGTGCACACACATCGAGGTCCCACGAAATTTTGTGGGTAGGATGTCAGTGATTGCCCCTCGGTGCTGACCAAAATTGGTCGGGTCTCGTGTCGTGTCCAGTGAGAACTGGACACGAGGTAGCAGGACAGTGCACAGTGCTGTGTACAGCGTGTTCGTGTACAATTTGGACATGGACATGACACGGTCTCTTGCTCAATGATGGTGTTCTGTGATCTACATCTATAGGGCTAGAAATTTGTGTAATTAGTTTTCGAAATTATTAACATTTAATTCACAGAGACAAATCATCAAACACTTGTATAAAAACCTAGATACGTGTCCGATACGGACACCAAACCCAATCCAATTCCTACCAAACTCAGCCTACAGGTCCCTGGTACTAGATGCATGAATTCATGAAGAGAAAACAGAAATTTAACTATGTATGAGGGCATTTACCTATTGAGTGAAAACTCAATGAAAACCTAGAATGGGGGGTGTCCTCTTCACTTGGGGGTGCCAAATGCTTGTGCAACCTTGCTAGCTAGCTCCCCTTAGCATCCTCAACAGTAGGGGATTCCAATGCAAGAAATTTGGCTCAATTTGGAGTTGATTTGGATATTTGGGGAGAAGTTTAGGGAAGAACACAAAGGAGGCAAACAAAATGAATTAAAAATGGTGCAAATGATTAATGTGTTGCATTTATAGGGGGAAATTGTGTGATGGCTGTTGAAAACATTGGGGTTAGGGTTTAGGATGAGTGGCTAAGGTTTCTCCAACAAATTCTAAGGCTTCCTATTGGTTAAGGCTTCTTTTCACAAATATCTCAAAAGTAAAATATCTTTCCTAATAATATCTAGATATTACACTAATGTGATTGCTTAATTGAAATCCTCTAACTTAGCTTCTAGGGTCATGGTTAACATCTAGATTAGGCTAACTTCTAGGTCAAGTCTCAACAATGTAACTAACACATATTTAATTAATATAATTTACAATTTCACAAAAGTGTCAAAATGACCAAAATACCCCTAGGCTTAAAAGTAGAAATTTGAAATCCTAAACACATAATTAGGTCTCCTTGGTCATGATTAGTCTTCTAGGTCATGCATGACTAAGGTTACACTAGCAAAACACAAATTCCACATTTCACTCAATTAAATAGTTTTAAAATAACTAAAAATCACCAAAAATCATATCATGACTTAAATATCATTATTAAATGATTTAAAATACAAAAGTTCAAAATTACCCTCATTTGGAAAAACTGGGTGTTACAGATTCATTCACGGTCCAGAGGATGGAACCACGCTGATACCAACTTGTCACGCCCCGACCCGAAAAATCGTTCGTCCTTGCTAGATTTCACCCGAATCATCGTCCTCGCTGGAGCGTGATGTCATACGAGCCTGGAGTTACGCTCGTGCAAGACAAGATAACAGGTTCACGTAAGTTTCTCTCAAATTGATAGCGTAAGCAGCGAAAGAAAACAAAGTATACAATAAGAATCTCTTTTAATAATAATGAACTGAAGATTACAAGGGCTTGAATAACCCAACTGAAAATGCTAAAAGGCTATAATGCTCATGATCTCTCTAGCTCACAATAGATTACACTGTTCCATACAATATGCCTCTTTATAGCCAACAAGTAGTCTTCGGCCGAACATCTCCATGTTGTAAGTCCGAACGCCAATGCGGTAGCTAGCCTCAAAATGCTAAGGACTCCATGCCTCAGCGAGTCCAAGCCAAGCCCCGCCTTGAGCCGAACATATCCTGAACCTACGAGCAAACTAGTTGGGATTAGTACTTTCGTCCTCACAGTACTGATCAAGACCCACTCGACTAATCCAACACTAAGTAAATTTTGTGAAGCATGCATCTTTATTTGGTGATTTTTCTATTATTGCCTTAGGATCAAATTTATGGCAAAGTTCAAAGCAGAAAAGCATGTTATCGATAGCACTTAAATTATAAATGTGTCCAATACCTTATCCCTACAACAGATACAGTTAGACATAATCTGGACATAATCATAGTGATCGTACATGTCTGACTCTCGTTTCACCTAACCTGCAATCGTTAGAAATTTGCATAACCAACAACAAAATCACGCAGCCAACCAAAGAAACTTATCATATGCATAAGGGTGGCAGGCTCCGTGCCTGCACCCAATTCTATTCTCGGCCTAACGATCCTATCTATATGAAGGTCACGACGTTCCGCGCCGTAATGGAATGGTATCTTAACGTATAAGCATACGATCGCTCTAGTACGGGTTGCTAGCTCAGTATCTGAAGGATCCCAAACTTACTGATATCATAGCTTGTCACAACATTGGCTGGTCGTAACCCATCCTAGTAAAGTGCACCATAAATACAAAACATAATTTCCTCCTAGATCGAACGGTTTCGGTGCCCCGGTCGTAACCGTTCGAGGCCAGCCGTACCCGTGCACGGACTATCCGAGTCCATTGACTATGCAATATAAGCCTGAGTTTTATACATCCAAACATGTTCGCCTATCTCTATTCCCATCGACATTATGCCCAACACATCCATATTGATGCACGATGCCACAATGGCCTAGACTTTTCGATCTTATACTCAACGCGTTCCATTCATAAGTTGTTTATATAACGGCAGTTCTGTGGCATCTGTGCCATAACTGCATATTTTTATACACGAAGTATATTTTTCAATGTCACGACAAGTACTGTAGCATTGCACCATGGCTTGTCCATTTTGTTTACTTAGTCATTCGCATAGCTTCTGTGCACAAGGGCACGCTTAATGCCATAATCAATATTTTAGGCCTAGTGTTCAATGTTCTCGGAGTCGTACACGTGATGCACATCTCGATATTGTCTTTCAATGTTCTACCATCGATTTGTCCTATTATGACCAGTGCATTTGATGCACGTTGCCTCAATTTTTCTATGTTCAATGTTCTATGAATGCTCGACACACACTAAGACCTTTACTTAATTCGAGTCATGCTCGTTAACTCGATAGCAACATACACATACTAGGGTATATTTTATTAGACATAAAGAAGTAGGGGAGAAGAGTCATGAACCCGCCCACCTTAGTCCGATACACCTTGTCATTTTGTCGAGTTGATGTCTCTCGATTCCAAAACTTGGTTGCATGGCTAAGTCTAGAACTGTCAAAACGAGCTGGCGGGGTAGGCCAACCCACAACTCGCCAAATCTACTATTTGGCAGGGCATGGTAGGCCAACCCACCATTTTGACGGGCCTGAAAATCCTAGCCCAGTCCAACCCACCGACGGGCTGCAGGCTAGGCAGACCAACCCGCTTCTGTAGCTTCACTTGTAGTACATTACTTTCCAGCTTAAGAATCAACTCTTCCATAAGGACATACAATCTCAGATTCTTAATGGCAATGTAATATTTAACCCAAGATCAAACTAAATATACCCCAGGTTCTTTCATAACACATATATCATTCCAACTTGACAGAATACAGCAATCAAAGATTCAAAATAACAACTTGATTACTAAAGAAGCTAAACAACAATCAAAATAACACAAAACTATGATTACAAATTTGTTTACAGAAGCAAATTCTTAAATTATATTTCATTAACAATTAGATCATCAAAATCATCTTCATTTCCTTCTTCAATATCCTCCAAAATAGTGGAAACCTCACCCGATTCGGTTGTCTTCATACTTGTATATGTATCATCTTATGACTCCTGAGTTGACTTGATATAAGTAGCAGCCCGCGGGCTAGCCCGCTCCGCCCAAGCCTGCGACCCGCTCGGGCCAACCCACTGAGGCCTGCTATAAAACGGGCCTTTAAATGTATAAACCAACCCATCTTTTTGTACGGCAGGGCGGGCCGGCTCAACGGGCTTGGCTCTTCTTGATAGTTCTACGGCTAACTCTCCTGACTTTGCCACCATTTTGTTGAACTATTCGACTGATTCGGCCTTCCGTGCCTATGCCTTAGTTCGTTGCAAGGCGACAATTTGATTTTGCGGACACCGTGGCAAATAAGGTAAAATTTTGACCTATTATCATTCAGTGTAAAAGCGTAGCCTACACATGAAATCAACTAAAATTAGTACTTGCTCAAACGGGACGTATGCTTTGCATAGTTTCGATATATTGATTCGAATCGACTCAAGGCTTTCCTTTGGGCTAACGTAACTCTTGCATCGATACTTCATCGGGTCAACGCAACTCTTCGAGTCAACGACTCATCGTAATGCACCATGCGGAGCGGTGGATTACACTTAGAGGGACATAACAAGATACAGGATGAACATGCCATATAAACTGAATATAAAATGTCACAAGTCATAAGTAAAAGTAAATAGTCCAAATCATAACACGGCCCAATATCCCATCATCGAAACAGTGGACTACCCCTACAACCAAACAAAGATAAGGGGTAGCACGCTATTCCGTGATGTGATACCGTCCCATGCCAAGACTAGGACAGGGTGCGACATGATATCAACTAAGTCACTTAACCATTCTATTGTGATCATACAGTTAAGAACAAACCTTCGATGCATGGGCACTCTAGCTATATAAGATTGGCATCGTCCCTTTCCTTCAGGAATCAGGTGCCTACATCTATAATGCTCATGTGAACATCAGAGGGCATCAATATAATGGGTTCGTCCATAACGCTCAACGAACATCAGAGGGCATCAATGTCCTGCGTCTCCAGCGGAGCTCACAGGTTTAATAAAGGAAGTGCAAAGGTGGCCCATACGTCAAGGAACTGTTCTCTCCACCATGTGCACCTATTAAGTCATAACCACGACCATGTACCTTTACTAACTGCTAAGTCTCATAACATGTCTCTATTAGCAGTTAGACTAACGCATGCACACGAGTGATCAACCAACATGCAAGTACCTCTATATGCTACTCATATCTTGTGGCATAGTCGTGACAAAGTTTATGATAATACACTAACAAATGGCAGTCCTTTAACTTCTAGGTCCATATGCATAAGTTAAAGACAGGAAAGAAAATAAGACTAACGCTTCCATCGGGGATAATAGAAAGCAAGTAAGTAAATCATGAATAGTAATCAAAGATGAAACTGCATAAACTAAAAATAAATAGGCAATAAATATGCAATAACTAAAATAAAGATGAAGACTAAATATAAGCAGTAAATATGGCAAGGTATCTTGCTTGGTGTTGCACCCAATGTGGTGTGATGATCTGACATGTCCTAATTTCCCAATAGCCATGATTGATATGCAGAGGTCTAAAGTCGTATGGAAATAGGTAGGCATGATTAGTCACGGTCAATGGTGATAATCGGAGGAAAATTTGGAGTAAACGAAGACTTACACTAGTTTTAGAAAATATCTCATAATATTTTGGAGTCTAGATTTTATTAGTAAAATACTTTACATAAACATTTAAAATCAAGAATCGTTTAGGCAAGAAGCTCCAAGTTTGTAAAAATATGCTTTAAGATAAAAACTGTATTTCATATACAAAAATATTTAAGTAATTATTCAAAAATATCAAGAAGTCATTTAGGCCCAAAACTATAACTTTGTCGAATATATAATTTTAGATAAATACGAAAATCTAGAAAAAACCTTGTGGTACTGAAACTAACTTTTTGTCATAATAACTTTTGGTCAAGCTATATTTGAAAACACCATAAAATAATATAACATCTTAAATTAATTGATAATACCCTTACTCTAGCAACCCTGATAATAAGTATAATAACTAGCATAATAATAATAATAATAATAATAATAATAATAATAATAATAATAATAATAATAATAATAGTAGTAAGTATACTAAACTAATTAAACAATAATACTGGTAATAGCAAAATTTGTACTAATAGTAATACTACCAATGATAATATATTATTTTTATTCATATACTATAAAAATAGTTTTTAGTAATAATAGAAAAAATCAAATATAACAATTGTTAATTTTTTTATCCAAATATAATAATACTAAAAATGATTCAGCAGCAACAAAAGCTGCTGTCCCTATTCTTGTGGGTTTGGAGAAATAAAATATGAGAGAGTGAGAGGGAAGAGCTGGAGAAAGAGGGAGTGAGCATATTAGAGAGATGGGGGTGAGTGCGGAGGAGAGAGCGGAAAGGAGCGGTCGGAGGAGTAAGGGGAAGAAGAGGAGCTTGAAAGGGATAGAAGAAAGGAGAGGTCAGATGTTACTTCCTCGGTGGGATGACCGGTGCCGCGCGCGCAGGACGGCGCATGGGATAACTTCTCCAATGGGGGAATCGGACAATAGGCGTGACGGTGCGACGCTGAAGGCGTTGGTCGTGGACGGTCGTCGGTGTTGCCAGGATTGGTGCTGCGATGCGCACGGGGATGTCATCTGGCGGAGGGTTTCTCAGCCCGACCGGGCTAGCCGGCGAAGGGCGAGGTATGGAGGAGGTCAGTATGGTTTTCTATTGAGATATATGTTTTTTTCTTTTTGTGGTGTGGTGGTGGCCATTGCTGGCGGTGGCGAAGGATAGTCGTATTGGAACGAAGATAGGGGGTATGGTTGGCCAGAGTCGGCTGCAGCTACGGGGTCAGGGTGGTTCGGATGAAGTGGTGGTGGTTGTCGTTGATGGAGGCAGAGGTCGAGGTGGTATAGGTTTGTGGCAACGAGGGTTTGGCTGGGAGTGCGGCTCGGCGGTAGAGAGGATGGCTCCAGGTGGGGGAGTCTGACGAGGAGGGACTGTGGTTCCCTGGTGTATGGTTGGGTTGGCACGACGATGAGGGGTGCTGCGGGAAGTAGAGGCCAAGGCATGGTCGTGGTGGTATTGCGAGATTGGTGGTGATGGTGGAGTGGTGGAAAGATGTTGGCTGGACGGATGGCCGGGCAGCAGGTGGAGGTAGCGGCCAGGAGGGTAGTTTAGGATTAGGGTTTGCTAGGAATTTGGACCGTGTCGGGTGTGTCCGACACGAGAGAAATAATGTACATATAAAAATAACTTATTGGAAAGACACCCGCAGTCAGACCCGGGGCCATTACGGCTGACATGCGGAGTTTGGACACCGACACGATGCACGACACTTTGGTGGAGAAAGTTTGGTTTTGTTGGAAATTTTAGGAAAAAGGGGCAAAGAGGCTCTCCTTATATAGGAGGTGGACTCCCTTAGTTGGATAAGGATTAGAATTTGTTTAAATCCCCACTAGATAGGTCACCATTCAATTTAAATCGAATTATAATCAATTCAATCAATCCAATCCAATTTAAATTTAGGTAAATCCTATCTTTAAATTAAACTATCAATAAAATAATTTTCAAATTTAAATGTCCATAATTAATTAAATATTAAATGAAACAAATTTTAAAATATAGTTTTACAGTAATAAAAATATATATTAATAAGAAATTTTGAAAATCACAATGAATCTTTAAATATTTGAAATACCTTTTATAAATAAATAAAATAGTTTAAATATTTTTTGAAAATCAAAGTAGACATGAATTTAATTTCATGTGCCTCGCATGCAATAGAATTTTTACATAAAACATAGTTTTCTAAATTACCAATAAAATAAAATAGCACTTTCATAATAAATAAAATAAAATAATCTTTTGAAATCTCGACACGACGCATTTTATTATTTTAAGCAAACAGAGGTATTACCTTATACTTATTTTCTATATGCAGAAAATATTTTAATAAACCTTTGTGTATATAAAAAATATACTATCTCGTATATTCGTATATACTATCTTTTAACAAACATTTGTGTATATAAAAAATATACTATCTCGTATATTTATATATACTATCTTTTAATAAACCTTGAGTGGTGAGTCTATCTGTGAGTTGTGTTTGATGGGTAGATGGCGAGTAATGAAGGGGATGATTTGAGCAAGTGTGCTGCCCTGCACATAAAGCAGCAAGAGACGAGGTTTCCTATATGTAGCAGGAGACACGAGATTGGACTGTAGTATTAACTACATCACAATTTTATTGAAGACCAAGCAATGTGCACTAAGAGACAGGGAAGAGTTAGGATAAGATATGTGTAGCCATTTGAATTAAAGTCTGGATCTGTTTATTGCATATGTGCAGTTCAGACCTTGAACTCTTTATGTTGTTCTGACGACATTCATGATTTATCCCAGTTTTTTGATATGAGAGTATACACATGTTAGGCTATATACTATATTTTATGATCCATGAGATGAAGGCTAAGGATAAGGGATAAGGCATCCTATATAATATATAATGTATATTGGGTTAGGACATTATACATATATGCATAAGTTATGTGGGTTGCCTAGAGTAGGTTTATATACTTTTAATATGGGTAGTTGTGGTTTGATAGGATAGGGTAAATTGGATTTATGTGTTAATGGTATTTGTTTATGAGGTTAGCTTAGAGGTAGAGTTGACTAGACTAGATAGTTGACCAATCGCCTAAGTTTGAAGAGTTGCCCTAGATATTGACCAATAGTCTAGGGTTGACCCATAGTCTAGTAATGACCCACTTTGTCTAGATAGTTGACCAAACCCTTGATATTGACTTGGTTTAACTGAAGGCTGACCAAAGTTGACCAAGAGTTGTCTTTGACCTAAATTGACCTAGAATCATGTAGATTATATTGTATACTTCAACTATTACATATTGAACACATTATAACATGTATTGCTCTAAATAGGACATTGTGACTCCTGTTCGGACATTTGTATACATCAGTCGCTCAGGGTATCAGGTGAGTACATTCTCTGATAGTTCTTTCATTTATTTGATGATTAATGTGATTCAGTTCTAGTTAGTTCTATTTGATTCTCTATCACAACACGTATTGGTATTCTGGATTTACTCACTCGCAATACATGTATTTGACTCATCTAACCTCTACTACTCGAATCACCAATACTCGAATCACTAACTCGAATCACCTACTCGAATCACCAATACGTGAATCAATAACTCGAATCACCTACTCGAATCACTAACTCGAATCACCTACTCGAATCACCAATACTCGAATCACTAACTCAAATCACTAACTCGAATCACTGACTAGAATTACTTAATGGACTCACACTGGGGGTCACACTTGACTATATTATACTGTCTGGACTCATATCACATTGCTCTAGTTCAGTTAGTTTTACTTTTACAGTCTTCATTGCCTTGCTCTCTTGATTCGCTATATTACTTTTTCTGTTCTTTAAACTGTTGCTCCACTTCATTACCTGTCTCAAACTTCCGTGTTTCATCAATATAACTGTCTATAATTGCTTTATAGTCTTTATTATTTACTTGTGATTGCTAGATGAGGTATGCTCGTTCCATCCTGACTGGATATATTTTTCAGATGTTTGTCCTGGGAATACGTGCCCTACTTGCTATGGACCTGGGGAGGGATTAGCTATTCTGAGCCCTGACCTTCAGGAGTAACCAGATGACTAGTTATAGAACTTGTTCTAGATTTTCATGTTTGAACTTGAATTGTAATAAATAGAGATATTTGACTTGTATTTGAGATTATTTCAGGTATTATTATTTAGTAGTTTATTTAGTTGTTATTGTTTAAGTCTTATTAGTTATCTAGACTTCTGTGTTATATTATCGTGCTTAGACTGTGATTGAGTATGACCGTATCTTTACTTGTCCTCCATTCGGAGTTGAGATCTATGACAAGTACATTATATACTTACATGAGTTGTTAGATAGCGACCTACTATATCGTTCTACAACCGATTCTGTGGCATAGGCTGTACGCTGTTACGTACTTTGTGTCCCTATACCGGGAGTGGGTCATGACACCATCAGCGATGTATTGCGACATGCATTTTTAGAGTCACTAAATTTCTATGATTTAGCGACGAATGCTTTTGACGTCGCTATTAACATCGATAATATGCTATATTTTGGTAGTGTCGATCGTTGAGACGACCGTGTTCAAACCTTGGACACATTGCCTCTGCAACTCTTGTGCCGGCCATAGTTGCAGACCATCAAGGAAGAAGAATAGATGGTCTTCTTTACCCATGTTGGACTGGCAAGAATGATACTAGTGAACTCTGGCACATAGTCCTTGATCGACCCGGTGTGCTTGAGTTGAAGCAAGCTCCTCTTTTCCACGAACTTAACATTCTTTGGGTAGAATTGAGACTTAATCTCCTTCTTGAGATCTCCCAAAGTCTCAATCGAGCGCAATCTATTCTTTTTCTTCGATGCACATGTGGCGCCACCATAACATAGCATCATCATTAAAATGAAAGGACATAGTATTTATGTTATCGACCTCATCTTTGATTCAAATTGCCTTAAGGTACCGCTCGATGTTCCATATGAAGTTATTGTAGTGTCTCGACCCGCAAGATGCATTATGATGGCTGGTTGGTTCGTTGAAGCCTTGTTGGACTTGGGAATATGCGAAGGATCGCACGGAAGGCTGTACGATCGTGGCAAAAATCGTCTTATAGTGTGAGCAGTTTTGAACTCTTCGAAGATCCTTTAGCTTCACGCTTAATAAAATGGACTATATGCTATGTTTGCTCGTTGAGTTGCTGAATAACACCTTGCATGAAAGTCGAAAAGATAATGAAAGATAATTAATCACATGACCCAAAAACTGTTACGAATTATTTTATCGATTGTGTGCTTTGAATCATTTCATGAATTGTGGGCTTACGTGTTGTTGCTATGAAATACATGACAGGTGAAGAAAAAGTTTCAAATACTTGGGCAGTGAGTATATCGAGCCTTAGCTAGATAATAGATGGTAACACAGATAATAAGACCCAAGAACTGGGCAGTAAGTATGCCTGAATTATGTCCGAATGAACGTGTGATAACACAGACGAGTACAAGTCCCAAGAATTGGGCTGTAAGTACATTGAGTTTTGGTTGGAAAGATATATGGTATCAAAGATGTGGAAAAGAGATTGAGTAATCAATATTCTATTATCCGATCACCGATGTAGAATAATGATTACACTAAGACCCTCGATTGGGCAGATGATAATATGAGCGTTAGCTCAAGGCGAGATAGAAGTACGAATGAGAATGAGGGCTTATTGAGAATTATGGGTTATTGAGAATGATGGCTTAATTACTTAGTTTTCTTTATCATACGTTAGATGTCTCTTCATAGATAAGTTGCATATATTAGCATGGTCATGGACAACTTGTCGACAAGGTGGTTCCTCGAATGATATTCCAAGCCCTTGGAAACCAATTCATCCTAGGGGAACCTTCTGCTAAAGTAGTAGCACAGTGCTGAAGTAGTAGCACGGTAATTCGGGAACCTTCCGGATTGGGTTAGGTACCCGCCAATGAAGGAGAGCCGTCTAACCATATGTCCAAGATGGCGTGTAGTCAGTGACCTTCATATAGCTAAGTATAGTGCTAATGATGTCTTATGCAGGTAGAGTAAGTTATTACTCAATTACAGGGAAGGATGTTGGCTGTTGGTAAGATTCACCTGAATGGTGATAATTATGTAATATAATATTGTTCCCAATAATGTCTTGTGCAGGCTGAGTAAGTATTATAAATGTACAGGGATAGCTACATGACCGTGAGTAAGAAATCACCAAAGGATGATACCATATTGCTCTACATTATGCTGGCTGTATATAAGATGCATGCTTTACTTCTGTCGGATGTGAACTGCTAATTGACCATAAGGCAACGAGAAAGACCACTTTTAATAATATTTTATAACATGATTACTTAGTATTGTCTTCTTAGGTGAGTTGGACCAGCACTGCTCGCCAGTACATAGATGATGTACTAACCCACGTTTGTGGGCATCTTTACAGGTGCTCGTGCATGGAGGAAATCGTTTGATCAGTGCTTGGCATCGATGAATCGGATGGGTGCATAGAATCTCTTCTTACAAGATGATATCTTCTGCTATACGGGACATAATATATGGAATAGTGTAACTCAGATGAACTAGTGAGATTGTCAGCAAAGTTAGCATGTTCGGTTGTAATGCCTAAATGGCAAGTATATATTCAGTTGGCTATTCATGAGTCCTATAATCTGCTTTAAACTCTGTATTCAGCGGCAATGTTTCACTTAACAAAATGCCGAAAATTTGGCCTTTGAAAATAAAACGAGAAAGAGTACAAAATGTACAAATTGTTCTGGAAAATATTGCTATGGAAGTCTGATCTGAAGGCGATCACTTTGTTCCTTGGACCATACGATGATGATGAAGATCACTGCTAGAAGTTGAACAGCCGGAAGAACTAAGTCACCAAAAAGATATCGATGCACTTTGGCACTGATGGCGAGGTCGAATGCTTTCCTGCTTTGCTTCACTCTGTTCTGGAAGAAAAGTTGAACAAGAATGCTCTGGAAAACCAAAGTCTCTAGGCTCTGATCTCTGTATTCTCTCCTGTCTATGTCTCTGATGATCCCCTTTTAATGTAAAAAATAAGTCTATTTATAGACTTGACCCATTGTGCGTAAAAAGCAACAAAATTGGGTTTTTACGCTGGTAACTGTCACCCACGATGGGAATCACCTTCTACGTATGTTGACACGTGTTCCATTATTTCAACAAAAATAGGAAGCACGTACACATGTTCTTCAATAAATATGGCATGAAAGCCACGTAGATAAACCACGTTCCAAAGTAGTCAGGAAGAATTGGGCGTAAAAACAACCCATAATATGCTCCAAGCGTAAAGTGTCAAACTGGCATAAAACACCCCAAATAAACTTCTCAGCGTAAAGTGGCTAAAATAGCCTTGAGCGTAAAACTTAGCCCAAATAGACTTTACGCTCACAATAGCCTTGAGCGTAGAAAAGCTCACATAACTATCGTGCATAAAAAGAAGTAATCTTATTGAGCGTACAATAGCCTTCTCTGCATACCATACGACAAGTATTGGGTTTGGTGTAAATCCAATCTCTTCGAATTCTGTGTATCATGCTGTCAGCATAATCATTCTGTCTAATCAAATCTTCTGTATTAAATACGGCCTGACAGCCTGTCTCCGGGCGTAAAACTTTACGATTAGGCCTGGCGTAAAATAGTTAGCGTAAAATCCAGTGCAAATAGCCTTGGCGTAAAATAGCTCATAAATAGTTGCTTGCGTAAAGTCTTCAATTCCTTTGATTTAGTCAAAATAAAGAACTTTTTACGCTCCTACAAGACCCCCTTCAAAGTTTTCGGAATTTGAAAAGACTTCAAAATTTTGGAAATACTTTGAATATAAGCGTAAAATTCGGAATTTGACCAGTTAGCGTAAAAATTCGGGATATCCAATGGTCATCCGCATAAAAGTTGGGATATCCAACAGTCGGCGTAAAATCCGGAATTCGAACCGATTCAAAAATTCCCTATAAATAGTGTTCTTTGGAGAGAGAGAAAACTTTACTTTGTTTCTTTATACTCCCAAGCTTTCTCGAATCCCCTCTCTCGTTCACTCTTTTGCATTCAATTCAATGGCCCCAAAGAAATCCGTCGTCGACAGCAGCAAAGGCAAGAAGCCCGTCGTCGATTCCTCGTCGTCAGCTGCGCACAAACTCCGGTCCGATCATCCGCAGCGTCTCAGCAAGGCAACTCCGCCGTAGCTCCTCCAATGAGGGGTAAGACATTGCTCCTTTGGCAGAAAACTCGTCGGAGAAGAAGAGGACCCAAATCCTTGATTTCACGCCCACGTTATACGTGTCAGCGTAGAAATTAAGATAATCAAAATACGCCCACGTTATACGTGTCAGCGTAAATTTAAGAAATACGCCCACGTTTATACGTGTCAGCGTAAAACTTTAAGTTACGCTCATGTCCACACATGCTAGCGTAAAACTTAAAATACGCTCACATCTAATGTGCCAGCGTAAAATTTGAAATACGCCCACATCTAATGTGTCGGCGTAAAACTTGAAATACGCCGACATCTACTGTGCCAGCGTAAAATCTCACAAAATGAAAAAGACTTTGTGTAAAACAAAGACTTTTTTACATTTTTAAAAACTTTTTACTCTTTGTATTTAAAACTTAGGCTAATTTGAAAGATACAAAATTAGATTTTCACTAACTTGATTTTTTTCTTTTTTTTTTCTTTTTGGCAGTGGACTTGTAAATTCACCCTCTCGAAGAAGTTTTTGGCTAATCAGTTGGCATGGTGGGTTCAAATTATCTGGAAAATCTGTCTCACGTAGCATTTCCTCAATCGAACCCAGATTATCCCATAGAGAAGGCACAGTTGATAGCTGCTCAGGGGGATAGGATGCTATTATCCATGATAAATGGAGAATTGTTGACTTCACTAAATGAACAACAATTTGCAAAACCAGCCTTCTTATTTGGGGATGCAATTGACTGTAAGTCACAGACACACCCCAAGAAGGAGTCTTGGGTGTTCAAATCTGGAGAGAGAGCCATATATCTCCCTGATATGGACAGAGATTACCCTTTGTCAGCATTCTTCCATGCCACCCACCCTCGACAAAATGCTGTGGAATCTGACTCCCAGCAGTTACGGAAGGCCGGGTAGAATTGTTTTCAAGAGGGATCATACCAATGATATGGGGTATTTTGCTTGCGTTCCCAATGGCGGTGTCACTTCTTTCTCTGGCCTCATGCCGGGATTTACTCCAAGTGAAGATTCGGGTTTAATGCAACCAGTGCAAACCCAGATGTTTGTCAACATGTTTATTAGGGATGGGGTATTATATCCCCAAACAAACCCCAGGCTACCGGGATGGTTGACTCCTCTCAACTAGAACTGGATCCAGATTAGCATTTGGATGATGAAGAACTTCGAGACAGAGCTGAAAGATATTGGCCTGTATGAAGCGGTAGCTTCCACTAGTCAGGGTATACCATTGAACGGTAACCTGTTCTTGGCCCTGATGGAGATATACATAAGTTCGACTGGAACTTTTGTGACCCTGAAAGGTGAAATGGGTCTTGCACTCCATGAGATGCAATTCTTCTCAAAACTGCCCATGGAAGAAGCTCCGTATGAAGAATACGTTCCATCCGACCGGAAACTTGCTGAAATCAGAGAGACAAACCCTCAGTTGATTGAAGTGTATGAAGAATTAATGTGTCACTACATGATTTGTACTACAATACATGAAAGTACATCTCATCTAGCATACATTAATAAGTGGACAACGTATCTCTTCTTCCATAAGGATAAAATCACCAAAGATGACAAAGAAAGATTCCAGGAAAATAAAGCTCCAGCTATCAATACAGATTCAACTATTCCTGCTAACAAAATTCGGGATATGATGACTGTCTATAAATTCTCGAATAAATATCTGTCCACCAAGACTGGAGAGTTCCCTACTGGAACTGAAGCCTTCAGCTTCCTTAGATACGGCAGCCAAAAGATCTCTAGGAAAGCCTTGCTAGCAGGCTTCCTTTCTTTATGGTTGAGAAGATGGGTCGTACCGGGAACTGGTATGGTTGATAGAATCTACCGTAGCATACTATGGCCTACAGTACGCTTGGTTTTTAAAGTCAGAATTAACCTGCTATCGGTGATGGTGTGTCAAGTAAATACAGGTTTGAGGACTTTCGGTGAGGAGTTAATCAACAATGCTCCACATCGAAATATATTCCCCAGGGTAGAAATGCCCTATACTTATTTGATGGGCTGGTTATTACACCACAACTGCAATCTGTTGCCACCAGGCGCAGGCGATGATGCGGAGGTCTTCCTCCAAAAATTCAGCAAGGCTACATGGATGCCATGTCTGTGGCCGATACTCGTACAGTTTTGAATTATTCTTATGGTTGGAATTTCTTCTTCACTCGGCCACAAGTACCAGCAGATTGCTTTGGCGTCTAGTTTGAAGATGAAGTCGAAGGAAGAGCTGTATTGCCACCATCAGTCTTCAAATGGCTTCAGTGCATCAGGCCCTCTTACCTGATGTATAGAAATGAAGATAATTCCACGTTCGAACCATATCTACCCAGTAGGTTCGCTCGTCAATTTGGGTATGACCAACTTCATGTTGGTAATCCCTGTACCAGTTTTCGTCACTACGGGAAACTGCTTGATGGTGCCAGGGGTTGGCAATATTTCAGTACTGCCCGTACGGGAGCCAAATTCAGAGTCTCAACCGCCACCAGCACTACAGAGCTACGTATTCTTCACTCGTACGCTCACTTTTACGCTTCTATCCGTTCTTTTGCCCACGGCTATAATATAAAAGGTAGCCTGAGATGGCCTAAAGAAGGCAATATTGAAGAACCAGTTAGGGTACCAACAGATATCCCTGACGATGCTGCTGTTCCAGATCCATATCTGGAAGTTATTGCCACAGGAATGGGAGAAGAGGCGGCAGAACCTATTGTTATTGGGAAATACCGCAAACGGAAGCAGAGTACTGTTACTACTATTCCAGTGAAGACTCCCGAAAAGAAGAAAAAGGTCACCGTCAAAATGCCTTCCAAACCAAGAGTTGCTACTCCAGAGGAAAACATTTCTGTCGAAGAGCCGCCACATGTCGCATCCTCTTCAACTCATCTTGAAGAAGGATCCTCAGCCTCCCAAGCAGCCACATCAACCGAAGCTGTAGGGATTTTATCGCCAGGACGCCTTAGTACTTCACTTCATTTAACCTTACCACAAAAGGCACAAATAGTTGAAGGCGTCGCTTCACAATCTATCCCACTGGATGAACCAGCTCTCAATTTTGATGATGAAGATTGGGATGGAGATTATGACACATATTTGGCACGTTCTACACCTACTCTAGGTATATATACAAAATTCTATACAAGATTATACGTTATGATTTTGTATTTTAATTTGTTTTGTTCATTTTGCAGGTGTTATTATTGCACCAAAACCTATGGCTTCTCCTTCTCTTCAAGAAAATATTTATGAGGAGAACCCGAAGTCTGAGGAAGAAAGTTCTTCTTCAGATTGAGTAAAGGAAATTCAACCAGAAGAGGAACTACAACAAGAGCTTGAAACCGAGGTTCAACCAGGATTGTCTTCTCATATTGACAACAGAGAAGAAAAACAAACTACAAAAAAATCAACTGCAGATCAAGAAACAGCTGATGAAGAAGGAACTGATTTTAATGAAGAGATTGAAGTATTTCAAGAGTCTGAATAGCCAGAAGTCCAAGAAGGTGATGAAGGCGTAGTCAAGTCATCCACTGAAACTGGAAATGTCATGATAGCATCATCTGCTATTAATATTAATCCAGCGAAAGTTCATATGGAGACAATGCCTGAACCTGAATCGGCTGCTAGGGATCAATGCTGAAGACGGCTGGAGTGACAAGTGCTGAAGACGTGATCCCTGGAGCTCCTAGGGATCAGTTGGCTATGGTAATGACGACGACATCGTCTATATCTCAGTCTGCTACCGAAGCACCCACTTCTGCTAGTACTGAAGATATAATCCCTAAAGCTCCTAGGGATCAATTGACTATGGTAGCGACGACAACATCATCTTTATCTAATTCTGCTACCGGAGCAACCACATCTGCCCCTAGTATTCAGAAAAGAGATTTGCTAGAGATTGCTGCAACTTCGATCTCCAATGCAGAAATGAATCTCTTAGTTGAGATTCATACTGAAGCTTTTTACAAGACACTGGCAGCTTTGATTGACATAGTCTTGAATAGGGGTCTGAGTTATGAAAGCTTGAAAGACGCGATTGTTTCCACTATCAGGAACGTCGCCAAGTTTAATGATGTTGAGAGAGCAACTGCATTGGAAAAGGTGGTAGAAGAACTTGAGCAACCTAATAAATAATATCTGAGGTTGACAAGTGAAACTACTGAAAGTCTCATTCAAGCTGAGTATGATGCTTTATCAGCTGAATACACTGCTCGAGAGACTACTTTCAACAACTCTCTCAGAGAACATAGCAGCAAAGTCCCAAAGAGAAAGCTCTCTTAGCTGATGCAAAGCCTCAGTTGGAGCGTTATAGAGAAGCCTATGACACTTCAAATACGAAAATTCAGGAACAAAATAATAAAATTCGTGAACTGGAGGCTGAATTAGCTCATCTGAAAGCTGAAAAGGAGCAATTAATAGCAGCTCGTGACCAATATTTGACACAGAGCTCAATTCTGGAGGAACAAGTTTTTGGAGCTGAATCTACTATCAAGCACCTTGATGATGCCAGAGATAATCTGATAGCTACTTTCGCTAAGTTTTCTCCTATTTGCACTCCAGAGGCTCGAAGAAAGATAGCTACTGAAAATGTAATGGGCTCTCGTGAGAAGCGTTTAACAGAGCTCCAAAAATTGCTAAAAGATATATCTGCTCCGCCTTAGGTAAATAGGGAGCTTTTGTAACCTTTTATCTTATTCAAGAAATGAATAAAATATTTGTTTTGTGATCCTATCATTTATTTTGAAATTAAATGATAGGTATGAGATAGAAAACACTTATCAGAGGCAATATAGACGTGACAAGTCTTCTAAACTCAATAAATTGTATCTATCCAGAGGTAATATGGACATGATAGATAATAAAATCTTGTTTTCTGTTTTAGAGTATACAATACTATCAGAGGTAATATGGACGTAACAGATTGTAACGACTCAAAGAAAAATAGATTAATATCTATTCAGATGTTAAATGGACATGATAGATAGGAAAAATAAGCAGACTTAATATTTATGCAGAGGTCAGATGGACATGATAGATAATAAATCCAACTTTTTATACCAACTGGTAAGTTAAAAGATTAATATTTCTCTCCGAGGAGACAAGTAATCAGCTTAACCAAATATTGGTAGCTGGGGAAATAAGAAGACAGACGTCATTGAGGATGTATGCCAATAATTATGAAAGAATAAATGAACCAACGTTTCTTTTGGGAAAAGAAAGATCATTTCAATTCCACAATTAAATGGATGAATCTGATGTAATGAATGGATAGGTCTTTTCGAAAATGAAAAGTTGTTTCAATTTCTAAGACCAGTTCATTAATAGTTCTCTCCTATAAATATATGAGAACTCTTTGTAACATTTCATCCTTGTTTCCAGTCTCCTATTGGAAATGTCTTCCAAGGACGTGCTGCAAAAGACTGAAGTCATCATGAAGGTTGAGGACGTCATTGAGATGCACCCTACTGAGCCAATCGTGTCAGGCCCAACCAGAATATGCGAAGGCTCTTCTACGCCCAAGCCATCCTAAGACATCCTCGCTTTCTTAGTAGAGCTAGGAAAAACACCTGAAGACGAGGCACTGAGGATGGCTGTCTGTAAATTTTTTGTGAACTCAGGCAATGATGTCTTTGATGCATTAGCTGACTATGTATTCAATAAGGAAGGCAGTGGTCCTCGTCCTTAATCCTTTGTTCTGAAAAAATAAAAAAGATTTTGTTTTCATTCTGTGTTTCTCTTTTCTCTTTTTTTTATACATAGTACTTCTTTAGAAATTTGCCATTGATCGGCATCATGAGTAAATCTCCATTGGGCTTAGATAACCGATAGGCACCGTTGGAAAAAATTATCTCAATAACATAAGGGCCTTCCCATTTTGCTTAGAATTTCCCTTTACTTTTATGAGTCATCACCATCGGTCTTCGAACGGCTAAAACTAGCTCACCGACCTTGAATACCCTCTCTTTAACTTTACGATTGAAAGTTCGAAATATACGGGCTTGATATAGCTCAATGTGCTGTTGTGCTTGAAGACGCTTCTCGTCCAATCCTTTAAGTTCTTGGAGTCATAAGCGATCATTGTTCTCTGTTGTTAGCTCATTGGCAATGGCTATTCAAAGAGATGGAATCTGAATTTCCAATGGAAGGACAGCCTCGCATCCGTAAACCAATGAAAATGGTGTAAAACCGGTAGGAGTTTGGACTGTCGTTCGATACGCCTATAAACATTCTCCAAGTTTCTTATTCCAATCACGTTTATTAGAAGAGATGAATTTTTTGAGAAGTTTGATGATCGTCTTGTTGAAAGCTTCGGCTAAACCATTAATAGCTGAATTATAAGCCGTAGAAGCCAGATTTTGAATTCGATTCTTATCACAAAACCGATAAAATTCCTGACTGGCAAATTATGGTCCATTGTCATGAATTATCTGTCGAGGAATCCTGAAGCGATAAAGGACATGGTATTTGATGAAGCTAATCACATTAGATGTTTTCACTTCAACAAAGAGAACTGCTTCTGCCCACTTAGAAAAGTAATCGGTTATAGCCAATATAAACCGATGTCCCTTGACAGAAGGAGGATTAATCGGACCAATAATGTCCATGCCCCAAGCTTCGAAGGGCAAAGAAGCTGCTGTAGAATACAAGAATTCATACGGTTGATGAATAAAATCAGCATGAATCTGTCATGCTTTACATCGTCTGGCATAATCCACAGCATCTGCTATCATGGATGGCCAATAATATTCTATTTTTCGAATGCGGTCTTATAATTTTGGACCTGGTTGATGAGCACCACAAACACCATCATGAGCTTCGCAAAGTGTTTGTTTAGCCTCATTTTCTGAGAGACAATGCAGCAAAAGTCCATCATATGAACGACGGTATAGCATATGTAAAGACGAATCATAATAAAATCGAAATGATCGTCTCTTGATTGATGCAGCTTCTTTTGGATCTTCAGGTAAAATCCTATGAACCGTATAATCAATAAATGGACTTCTCCAATCCCTCTGCTGGGAACTTGACTCTGTAGTACAACTCTGTTCAATATACAGATTATTCTTGACACAGAATAAGTCTCGGTCCAACAAAGTAATGGTGTTTTGTCTTCGAATTGGAATAGTTAAATCTGCAGCTAAGCTTGCAAGAGCATCAACTTCCAGATTCTGAGAACGTGGTACGAATTCAATGAAGAATCCTTTGAATGAAAGGACCAACTCGATTACCACTTGATGATAAGGGATAAGATCAGGGTTCCTGACTTCATATGTCCCTCTAACCTGATTAACAATCAGTTGAGAATCTCCATAAGCT
This sequence comes from Iris pallida, assembly GCA_029216955.1. Classification (NCBI taxonomy): domain Eukaryota; kingdom Viridiplantae; phylum Streptophyta; class Magnoliopsida; order Asparagales; family Iridaceae; genus Iris; species Iris pallida. The sequence continues at coordinate 31,947,342 of JANAVB010040818.1, forward strand.
TCTAGGAACTCAATATCTAATTATTTTGCTACTTGGAGACCAATCAGCAGAGCATTATATTCTACTACATTGTTGGAGCATGGCTCATTGAGAGAATAAGCACGGTATATGACCATTTTGTCTGGAGAAACCAAGACGATTCCTACCCCAGAGACAATATTGCCTTTAGGCCCAACCCGTGATGCTCCATCAAAGTATAACTGCTAAATATCATTTCTCAAAGTCATGTTGCAATCCACAACTTCATCTGGAATATCCTCATATAGCTTCGACGTTTCAGGTATAGGGTGAGCTGCTAAGAAATCAGCTAATGCTTGACCCTTCACTGATTTTTGAGGTACATAGACCATGTCATAAGGAGTGAGCAACATCGCCCAGGTAGCTAACCTGGAGTTAAGAATGCTTGGTTTTCTCATCAATACCCGAATAAGATTTATTCTGGAGATGACATGAATAGTCTGTCTTGTCACATAATGACGTGTCTTTTGAACAGCAAAAACCAAAGCCAGACATTCCTTCTCCACAGGAGTATACCTGTGTTCAGCTCCAACCATTATTCGGCTAAGATAATAAATTGCTTGTTCATGACCCATATCACTTTTTTGTGCAAGAAGAGCACCAAGAGAATGATCTAAGGCTCGAACATATAGCAAAAATGGTCTTTCCACCACTGGAGGTACTAGAACAGGTGGATTTGTAAGGTATTGCTTGATGTCATTGAAAGCTTTCTGACACGCTTCATCCCAAACAAATGATACACCTTTCTTTAATAGACGGGAGAAAGGTTGGCATCTTCCAGAGAGATTGGATATAAATCTCCTGATATAAGCAATGCGACCTTGGAAGCCGCGAAGTTCTTTTAAATTGTATGGAGGACGCATTTCAAGAATTGCTTTGATTTTATCAGGATCAACATGGATACCCTGAGAAGTGATAACAAATCCCAAAAACTTGCTACTGAAAACCCCTAAGAAAGACTTGGTAGGGTTCATTTTCAATTGATGTTGACGTATCAATTCAAATACTGTCTTTAAGTCTTGAATGTGATCGTCTTTTGATCGACTTTTGACAGCAATGTCATCTACATAATATTCAACTATCTTTCGTAGATGTTCTTGAAAGATGTTGCTCATAGCCCTTTGATACGTGGCACCAGCATTTTTAAGACCAAACGGCATAACCGTATAACAGTATACTCCAAGGGGTGTACGAAAAGCAGTATGCTTCTCATCTCATGGATACATCTTGATCTGATTGTATCCTGAGAATTCGTCCATGAAAGACATACGTTCAAAACCGCATGTATTGTCTATCATGACATCAGTTATTGGAAGTGGAAATTCATCCTTTGGATAAGCTGCATTAAGATCTCAAAAATCTATGCAAACTCGGACTTTTTCGTTCTTCTTTATAACAGAAACAATATTGGCAACCCAGTCTGGGTGTTGTTCTTTACAAACAAAGCCATATGTAATCAACTTTTTGACTTCTACTTCAATTGCATCCATCATGTCTGGCCGAAAATGCTGTTGCAGTTGTTTCACAGGCTTGGCATTAGGAAGAATATTGAGTTTATGAGTAGCAACTTTAGGATCCAAACCCGGCATATCCTCATAACTCCATGCAAAGATATCAATATATTCTTTAATCAATTTTATTAACTCTTCATTTTCATCTTCGAAAAGGTTCTTACTGATAAATATTGGCTTAGACGTAGTCCCATCTCCAACATCGATCTGGAGAATTTCATCCTCCGTAGGTGGTTGTCGTTGTTCAAAAAAAAGTTCCCATAGGGTATCCATCTGTTGAGCCCAAGGGTCATTTTCAAATGATTCAGATTCCTCTTCAGTTTGAACCATGTTGACTGAGAATACACATTCAGATTCATCATAATAGTCTGCTCCAGCATATTCAGATTCGATGAAATGGATTTCTTCGGATTCTGAGGATTGTGAAGAACTAGAAAAGAATTCTTCTTGTATATCATCATTAAACATGTGGGACGGATCATATCCCAACCATGACGAGTTTTCTGGTAAAATGGATCCCCACATAATGGTAATCGTCTACCCTTACCTTGATTGAGACCTTGTATAGTCTTCAAATTATATCCCATATTCTGGATAATCTTGAGAGATTGTTGACTATATTTGTCAATTCGGATTTCTCTTTTATCTTTATCTCTAAGATCCTTCGTCTGAACAACAGGGATATTTCTAGCCAGGCCAAAGACAATTTGGTGCTTGTTTTTCTTATCAGACGGAATCACAAAATAAGATTCTTCGTGACGTCTAAAAGTTACACAAGCTTGTGATGAAGCGGTTACAGGAAGAAGATAGAGAGAAGATGTTAAGAACCTTTGAGCATAAGGTCCAACTTCGACATGAGGAGGAAAAGAATTTTCCTTATGGTCAATGTATAAAGTTTTCTCTGTATCTATGTCATCTTTATATTGATGACTTGGATCATCAGGTGATAAAGTCATTCTTTCAACAAATTTGACAGCCACATACTCAAAAAGGAAATCTTCATTGATATCAGAAAGTACAAAATGATTAATATTTACATCATTTACAATTTGACTACTACGCTTCGGATTGATCATTAACGGACCATCATCCGTCTTCTGCGTAGATTTGTCAAGGTTGATGACCAATGGTAGTTCTGGATCATTCGTACGAGAAGTACGTCCCTTGACTTTAATCATAAGAGGTTGAACTTGGCTCTTGACAGGAATACTCATTGATTCCTCAGATGAAGCTAGAGTTCTTCCTTTGACCTTGATCATCAGAGGTTGATCACTGACAGGTTGGGGTTGGATTCGACCTTTGACCTTGATCTTCAAAGGTTGCTCTTCTGGAGGATCTTCATTGACAGACTGATCTTCAATAGGTGATTGATCTTCAGCTATATCTGATATCTCCTTCACATGCTCTTGTTTGTAGAGTATTGAGTCCGAAAAATAGGCTTCAACACCCGTGAAGGGATTGATATCAGCAAATTCGGTCTTCACAACTCCTTGCGAATCCACGTACTTGAAGCATTGGTGGAGAGTTGAAGGCACAATGTTATGCTCATGTATCCACGGTCGCCCGAGAAGGATGTTGTAGGATACGTCGGAGTTGATAACATAGTAGGTTGCCATAGTTCGAAGATAACCAATTTGAATCTTCAGACGAATCTTCCCCAGTGGTTTACTCTTGCCAGAGTTGAAACTAACTATTGTGGTACTAGTGTAAGTCAAATCACTAGTAGGAATTCTCAAAGGTCTTAGCATACTCTAAAGAATAATGCTAATAGAAGACCCAGGATCAATGTAAATCCTGTCAATTTCAGTGGATCCGATATACCCAGTGTAGCACAAAGGCCTGTCATGCTTGTTATGCTTCAACAGCATGTCTTCTTGTGTGAAAGTAATATTAGGAATTGCCTCCATCACTCTATGGCATTGTGGGCATGACACTGGTACATTATCGGGAGTCTGAAGTTGAGCTAAGCATGAGTCAGCTTGCAACAAAGCTTCACCCAAAGTTTTGCGACTTTCTTTAGAAAGGCGAAGCAACTCGAAGATAGAGAGTCTAGCCGGAGTATTAGCTAACTGGGCTAGAATATCAGATTTGTAGGGTTTCATCATCACCTCTTGACTGGAAGTAGACTTTAACGGGACGTCAAAGCGTACTGCTTTCTGTTTCCCCTTCTCAACCACAGATGGTTTAGCAGGAACAGGAGAAGGTTGAGCTGGTAGTGTTTCCACTATGTCTTCTGCTTCTTTGGAAGATCCCTCATAATCTTTGTGGTACTCTTTTCCAGATCTCGTACCAGCAAAGCTTTCTTCTTCAAACTCAGGAGAAGGAAGTACCATATTACAGGATTTAGTCTTCTTTCCCCTAGCCTTCTTCTTTCGAGGAAGCTCAGATCCCAATCCAACAGTAGATTTTTGACTTTGAATCTGTAAAGAAAGTTGCATTCCTTTATCATAGTTCAAACCTTCCACCTTCTGAAAGTCATAGCCCATCTTTTTCATGAGAAAAACTGATTGCTGACTATATAAATGAATGGGCATCGGACTTTTAACAGGTGGTTCAACAGAAGAAGGAGAAGAGATCTATGTAACTACAGAAGAATGAGGAATAAAAGCCTCTGTAGCTACGGAAGACGAAGAATTCGGAATACAAGGAAAAATCCCTGTAGGAGCTTTTTCATAAGCAGCGAAAACTTATTGTGCCCTGTATAAGGGAACACTGTTCATAGCTAGCCACTGCTGATGAGTCAACTTGAGCCTGGTAGGAGAAGCCAGACTTGGAGGACATATGTTCAAACCTCTCAGTCTATCTTCCAAAGGAATGCCATCCCATAGATGATCCAAATCATCAGGATCATAAGAAATCATGTTGCAGGTTTTGACTTTCTTACCTTTCTTGGATTTTGAAGTTTTTCCTTCATCTTCCATTTCAGGTACTAAGTCAGGATGTACCCACATAATTTTACCATTCTTTAATGTGAGAGGCAACAATCCTTCACTTTTCTCTCTGGCAGGCGGAATATTCATAATCTTCATCGTCGCCTTCGGAATTGGGACAATCCCATCTAGGACTTATTGTGGAGGAAAACCTCCGAATTGAAGAGAAACCATATTAGTTGTGACTGTATGCTCATCGTTAGTTAAAGCGATGGCATTGGCATTGATCAACTCTTGGATTTTTTTCTTTAGAACATAACAAGCCCTGGTGGGATGATTTATGTATCTGTGATAGATACAATATTTAGGATTGTCAGTCAGATTCACTTCATTAGGCCTTTTAGGCTCCGGAATCTGAAGTTTGCCGCTCTTTACCAGACATTGAAATATCCCTGGGATATCGCTCTCGTCAAAAGAGTATTCTTCTTTTGGCTTAGAAGACTCTTGATTATTCGGCATCATTTTGTTCTTGGAAAGATTAACCATGAGGGTATCCTTTCCCTTCCTATTACGATTGCCGGAATTATTACCAGAAGAGCCTTTCTTTCCTTTATCCTCTGAAGCAAAAATCATGCCATGTTCACGAGCCAACCTACCATTGGTCTCGGCAGAAACTGCTGCTATAATAAACGAGGCCCAATCTGTGAATTGGGAACCCGTGAAGACAGCAATGGATGGTCGCAGATTCATCTTGCATGTATCAATCAACGCTGAATCTGGTATGCCATGAGGCATTTTGAGAGTCGCCTGTCGGAAACGTTCGATGAACGTCCGAGTATTTTCCTTCTTCTTTTGTTTGATTTCTATTAAGGAGGACATATTCATATCCATACCTCCTTCATAGAAGCGGGAGAGAAACATTGCTTTAAATTCATCAAAAGATGAAATGCAATTGTCGGGTAAACTACGATACCAGTCGTAAGCTGAACCCGTCAAACACCCGATGAACACTCGAGTGAGAAGAGCATCATTTTTCTGCAGATGCACAGTCATAATATCGAAGTAATTGATATATTGACTAGGAGAAGCCTTTCCGTCAAACAACACCATCGATTGTGGTTTGAATTTCGGAGAAAAGGGTGCATCATTCCAATGAGGAGGATAAGGTTGCTTAATCCCTAACCTCTGGAGCTGATCCTTGTGCTTTAAGACTTCAAACTGTGCTTTTAATTCACGCACTGCTTGAATAGCTTCATTAGTTTGAGGAAGCACATTTGATTGAATAGTTGTTGGATATACCGTGACCCCTACTGGAGGTGGTACATCTTCTGGAATGATGGAATCTGGAGAAGCAAAATTTTGATTAACAGCAGGCTCTTGATTATTCAAAAGTATGTCAACCCCTTGACTATCTTGAGTTTGTGCTGCTACTTGCACCGGTGTTACTACTGTCGGTTGAGTGGTCTGTTGAGTCATTATTATCTGGTGCATGCTTTGCATCATGGTAAGCATGTCCTTTAATGATTGTTCAACGGCAGTGAGACGTTGTTCTGTATTAGCAGATGACGTCTCTGGTTCATCTCCAATAGCGTAGGACTCAACCTCTCTTGAAGATACAGAAGGATTGGTATAGAAGTATGAATCGACACTATCCATTTCGGACTCAAGAGATTGAGTACCCCCAACTTCTGAATCAGAAGTTTGCAACTGTCTTTGCCTTCTTGATCGAGTATTCTGATATACTCCTTCCAAGGAATCAAGAAGTCTGTTGAATTGTTGTTGACCTGGAGTTTGGGACGTGTTGCGTCTTGGACGTCGTCCTTTGTTGGTATGAGATGCCATGTTGACTGATGCGTATGACAACTCATGTTCTTGGTCAACTTGTTGTTGAGGCATATTGAAACTTAACCGATCAAAAACTGACCGTTTAGAAGTCGAACAACAACATTTGATCACAATCTGATGACACTCACAATGGTGTTTCTCTTGGGGGAGTGTCACAGAAGATTGTCTATCTTTACGCTTTTGTACTAGTTATTCGCGTAAATCAGAAGGAGTAGAGGGAGTAGTCTTCCTTATAACATTTGGGGTAGAGAAACGTTTAGTCCCTTGTGTATAAAGAAGATTACTGGTTGCATTCGCAGAATCAAACTGTACATTTTTACGTGCTTGGAGTTGTGTACGTAAATCCTGAGATTTTTGAGCACAAAGGACTCCATCAGTATTGTGCGTAATTTGAAGGTTTGGTACTTCGCGTATAGCAGTATAAGAAGGTTATTGGTTAAAAACAGAAGTTTTACCAACTATGTTTTTATGCTTCATACGTGCAGGTACATTCACTTTAGATGCAGAAGCATCCTTGTGAATTTTATCTACACTGCCACAGACAGGAGATTTACCTTTACGCATAGAGCGCAAAACATGAGTATCTGCCACGTCATAGACGAAAGATTTTCCTTTACGCGTGGAACGTAAATTTTATGTGTCTACCGTGTCACAGACGGGAGACTTATTTTTACGCTCAGAACATAAAGTATTGGGGTCTACCACGTCACAGACGGAAGACTTGTTCTTACACACAGGGAGTACAGCTTTGGAGTCTACTACGTCACAGACGGGAGACTTATTCTTACACACGGGGCGTAAAACTTGATTTTTATGCCCAAAGCGTAAAACCTGAGGGTTTGCCACCTTACTAACGGGAGACTGATTTTTACGCCTATGACGTATCACCGAAGTAGAGACTGCCTCATCACAGATGGGAGTCTCTACAACAGGAGTAGGCAGGATTCCTTTGCCTTCAGAGACAGCAAGAAGATCCGAAGATGCCTTGGATTTGGGAATCCAAACTTTTTGCGCTTTCCTCGATTTCTGAACATTAGAGTAGCGAGTACCCCCCCCCCCCCCGGTTCGGAGCATTTCTTCGTAAGCAGTCTGGTCGAAGTGTACAACCAGAGTCTTCTTTGTCGATCCGATCAACACATCATCGTATTGAGCAATTGCATCCTCGTCAGAGGAGAATGTCGTCCCCAGCAGAGTCGCCATTTTGTTTCACTTATCAAAATGCCTAAAATTTGGCCTTTGAAAATAAAACAAGAAAGAGTACAAAAAGTACAAATTGTTCTGGGAAATATTGCTATGGAAGTCTGATCTGAAGGCGATCACTTTGTTCATTGGACCATACGATGATGATGAAGATCACTGCTAGAAGTTGAATAGCCGGAAAAACTAAGTCACCAGAAAGGTATCGACGCACTTGGGCACTGATGGCGAGGTCGAATGCTTTCCTGCTTTGCTTCACTCTGTTCTGGAAGAAAAGTTGAAGAAGAATGCTCTGGAAAACCAAAGTCTCTAGGCTCTGATCTCTGTATTCTCTCCTGTCTATGTCTCTGATGATCCCCTTTTAATGTGAAAAATAAGTCTATTTATAGACTTGACCCATTGTGCGTAAAAAGCAATAAAATTGGGTTTTTATGCTGGTAACTGTCACCCACGATGGGAATCTGTAACTCCACCTCCCGGATTCTTTTATATAAATAAAGTTGATTCATAAAAATCGTATAAAAGTTATTACTAGCTTTAAATCATAATTTAGCTTTCATTTAAATTTTGGAAATATATTTTGGAGGGAATTAATATTTTGGACAACTTTTCAAATTTGAAAAGTTGTTATAACCACTTTGGGTCCACCATGTGGCTTCTCAACTGTTTTTAGTCTTTTCCTGCAAAAGTGAAAAGGAAGAGGACTAATCTGGAAATGTAATCTGGCGGGAGGGGTATTTTGCAATAAGAATTTCGGGGGGGGGGGGTTCCTTGCAAATGTCCCATTCTTTTCCTTTATATCAATTGTTCTGGAGAGAGAATGAGAGCAGAGCCATTTATTTCTGTCTCTCGAGAACACTCGAGAAACACTCGAGTGCTTTGATTTTCCCAGCCCTCTCGAGCTCTCCGCTTTTCTTCCCTGGCGGCGACGTCACCAACGCAGCGACGACTTCGACGAGTGACGGCGAGCGACGGCGACATCTGGCCATTCTCCAACACAGCGACGTTTCTCCGACTCCAGACGGCGGCGGAGGCTCGGCTCGGGGTGGCGTTCGTCTTTGCGACAGCAACTAGACGACTCTCGACGAGCAGATCTGGACGTTCTTCCTTTCTCCTGTCCATCCACAGTAAGTCTCCACCCGTACTCTGTGAGATCAAAAATTTGTTGTTGCTGTTCGGTTCTTCAAATTTTGGGGTGGTTATTCCTTTGTTCTTTTCGTGGAATTTACCACCAGGGGTTGATCGGTGGGATCTTGGAATTTCTGGATAGATCCGGTTGGGAACTCTTTCACTAAGAGAAACGATGTCTGATCTGTGAGTTATTTTCTATTTTTGGTTCGATCCATCCAGTTGGGGGATTCCCTTGAGTTCTTACAAATCTTGGTGTTTGAATGATTTCAAACAGGGTGTCTTAGATCGGATGAGTGGATTATTTTTGAACGTTGATCATAGTTGGATTTCCTATTTTGTAAGTATCTCTCCATCCTCTGTTCCTTATTTTTTTAGTAGACTTTTGGAAGACAAGGTCCTTCCTACTAGTTGCTTATGGATTGAATGCATTCCAGTGAAGGGAATTGGTGTTCGGGAGTACTATCGAGCAGTGGGTGTAGCGTACGGCCAGGGAGCTTCTCGTTGAGGTAAACTCTATTTTGATCTCTTTCAAATTTCGTGTTTACAGTTGCTTCTGCTGAGTTTTCGTTATGTTGTTGTTCGAGCATTGTGTCGACTCTTGGAATTGGATCGTGTCTGGAGTTTCTGCCGATTCGTGTTCGTGTTTGATTGATGTGTTCGTGTTTGGTTGAGCTGTTCTTATCCAAGTGGATTGTGTCTGGGAAAGGGGTGTCGGTTGTGTTCTCTTGTTCGAATCTGTCCTGAAGACCTTGTTCGTGAGTTCGTGTTCATTGTTCGTGGTTCGTGTTCAAGTTTGTTTAGTCCAAGTATTGTTCAGACTGTGTGCGTGTGTTGCTGATCTGGAGTAGGAAGTTGACGAGTAGCAGAGGGCAGCTGATTCATTTGGTTTTGATTTAAATTCGGTTGTGCAGTGGGGGAGTTATTTTAAATTACTTATGATTTTTGAGTTTTCGAATTGTATTAAATCTTCTGTTGAGCTTTTGATAAATTCTGTTATAAGAGTTGAATGTTAAGTATGATTAAATTCAGTAAGAGTATTTTGGGTTGTGAATAATAGATTCAGAATTTCAATTGTGTTGTAATATTTCTTATTATGTCTGAACCTGGGAGCTTACTGAGCTATGCTTGCAGTATGAGAGTGTATTTCTCCTTTATTTTCCTTCCTTGAAACCTAGGTTGACATTGAGGAGTGGATTGAGAGCTGAGTTAGAGATTTTAGTTTATATTTTGTGATTTGTTTTGGTGATTGTTGGCTGGTACTGTGGTTGGAAATCTCTAGATATATTTTCTTCCAAATACTATTAATTCCAATTGCTAATTTGCTGAAGGGTTTGGGTTATTTTCTGTGTAGGAACATTTTAAGTAGAATTTGTGTTATGTGGCTTATATATAATTTAGACTTGGATGACCTAAGATTTAGATTCAAATATTTTTGAATAGACTAATTCTATTTTGTTCCAAATGATAAGTTACCTCTTTACTTTTTAGCCATCTTAATTTACTAAAGGACCATAGTTAAATTGCTAGTTAAATAAAAGATTAAGCTAGTATTGTTGAGATTTATCTCTTTATCATAAAGGACTGTAATTAGGTTGCTAGTTAAGATAAAAGAAATTTTAGAATTTATCCTAATCAACTTGTACCAATATAAATCAGGAAGACATCCAGTTCTTGATTACCAGTATTTTCCGGAGCCAGGCAAGTACTTTTCTACGGTTTTGTGCATTTACATTCTTGTACGCTTTCTTGTGACACGTCATGGCACGATATCATGTACTCCTGTACTCCTGTATTCCTGTACCCTGTTCTTGTACTTATTAGTGTCGGGTGGGGAAATACACTAGCCATGTGACCAATCCCGGTTACTATATATTCCTGTACCTAGCTTAGGCCTCGCACTGTGCACGCGGGTCCTAAGTCGTACCATATTCATGTACTCCTGTGCATGCTCCTGTACTCACCCCAGCCGGTCACATGGATTAGATGTATTTCAATATTGTGCACTTGTCATGTCTGGTACTTCAGGATTATAGTTTCATTCATGTACTTTACATGTTCCTGTACTTTACATTCATGTACTATACTCCTGTACTCATTTCATGTACTATTTTCCTGTACTTTCATGTTCATTCCTGTATTTCATTTTCCTGTACTCCTGTACTCATTTCATATCATGTTCATGTTTCATTACCTAGAACTGTACTTTGCTCCGCTCCTGAGTAGGATATGTTGCAGGTATGCTTGCAGGTCATTGTTCTACTCTATGGGCCAGAGCCCAGGATTTAGCTGAGCAGGATGAGGCTTAGCTTGAGACTTCATGTTTAGATTACTTAGCTTTACTTTAAGATATTGACTTTAGAGTTCATAGCACTTTTCATTCCTGTTGACTTTGGTACATTATGATATCTGGATTTGTGGATTATGGTGATCTTTCTGGGATACGTTTTTAGATGCTGTGATTCTATACTTTCATGTTTATCTGGTTAGTTTTTCCTAGCTTGGTACAGCTTACTTCGTCGTGTCTAACGACGAAGGCTGGGCGTGTCCGACTCGTGTCCGATTATTCGGGAGCGGGTCGTGACAGAATCACCTTCTACGTATGTTGACACGAGTTCCATTATTTCAACAAAAATAGGGAGCACGTACACACGTTCCTCAATAAATATGGCATGAAAGCCACGTGGACAAACCACGTTCCAAAGTAGTCAGGAAGAATTGGGCGTAAAACAACCCATAATATGCTCCAAGCGTAAAGTGGCAAACTGGCGTAAAACACCCCAAATAAACTTCTCAGCGTAAAGCGACTAAAATAACCTTGAGCGTAAAACTTAGCCCAAATAGACTTTACACTAACAATAGCCTTGAGCGTAAAAAAGCTCACATAACTATCGTGCGTAAAAAGAAGTGATCTTATTGAGCGTAAAATAGCCTTCTCTGTATACCATACGACAAGTATTGGGTTTGGTGTAAATCCAATCTCTTCGAATTCTGTGTATCATGCTGTCAGCATAATCATTCTGTCTAATCAAATCTTCTGCATTAAATAAGGCTTGATAGCCTGTCACCGGGCGTAAAACTTTACGATTAGGCCTGGCGTAAATTAGTTAGCGTAAAATCCAGTGCAAATAGCCTTGGCGTAAAATAGCTCATAAATAGTTGCTTGCGTAAAGTCTTCAATTCCTTTGATTTAGTCAAAATAAAGCAATTTTTACGCTCCTACAGGCAAGTCTTATAATCTATTATAAATATCAATAAAGAAATACATTTCTTCATATCTGGTTGTGACTTCAATTTATCTGCATGGTTTTGCTGTATTGTCGCTGTCTTCTGAGAATTATCAGGAACTATAATGGTTTTGTCTTATACAAGTGCAATCTAGACTTGTACGACATCACGCCCAGTGGCTAGTTTTTGATCCTCCGGGATCGGGGTATGACATAATGGTATCATAGCACGGCTTTACGTGCTTGAATTCTTATTCGATTTGTTTCAAACTAAAGTTGCTACTATGATGATTCAAAGCTGTTTTCGTGATGACTCAAACGTTACTTTCGCGATTACTCAAAGTTATTTTCGCGATGAAATCAAAGTTGCCTCTACGATGATTCAAAGTGCTTCCGCAATTATTCAGTATTGTTTCTAAATTATTCTAAGTTGCTCTCTTGACTAAAAGTCTGTTGATTCTCTTGGCCGCTCACTGGGTATTCCATAAAATAAGTCTAAATATGTGGGCTTTAATTGTGTGCTTTAATGAATTCTTAATGTTACCAAAATGAATAACAATGATGCGATAAGATAATAAGTTAGTAATGTGTGCTTGATGTCTTAAGTGTGGGATTCATAGAAGTCGATTGATATGTGGCAATCGACAATGGGCGATGGCATGGTATGTTGGAACATGAATTGCTCATGACTTCAGTAAATAGGAATCGATAGAATCTTCGAGATGGCTTATGTGTGTTGGCTTAGTATGTTTCAGATGCGAGGGAATCAATTGGTATTATGGTCAGCAGAACCATTGCAGGATGGATAGTCCAGAATGGACGTTGGTTTGATGAGAAGAGAAATATTGTGTCAAGTATGGCTTGAGCTCTGAGTGGTATATTGGTCTATCCTCTTAGCGATAAGATGACCCTTGTCCGTGTTCATAATATAGTGATTACTTTACCTATAAGGTATTGGGTAGTATCGAGCCGTAGCTGGGGTTACGATTGATACAAGACGGCTAGGCATGCCCTTGATAATTAACCTCAGATAATTCGTTGTGAGATTTTGATGTCACTACAAGAATAAGGGCTTTTCTTGACGGGGATTCCCCTTCAAGAAATGGGTATCTTGACGGTTGCAGATCCGTCAACTAGGCCGGAGTCAAGAAAAGACCCCCCCTTTTCTTGATCGCTGGCATGGCTTTTCTTGACAGTTTTTTGCCGTCATATGAAGTAGTTTTTTGACTGTTTTTAGCCGTCATGATAGTAGTTTTTAGAAACCGTCAATGTATGTGAAAACTTTTCTGGACTCCGGCCTAGATAACGGTTATTAGCCGTCAAGAAAATCTTTAATGAAAAGAGCAGTTGCAGCAGGATTGAGTTAATCCTTGACGTTTTATAACCGTCAAGAGAAGCTAGCCAAAATTCTATTTATATATTATTAATCGAACACACATATAATATCAATAATCCAGAAGATATACATACATCAAATTACTCAAAAATCTAATTTTTATATTAACAAATTGTATACTGTTCAAACACCACAAACTTCTAACACATCCAACACACGTCCAACTACAAACATCAAACACTTGTCCAACCACAAACATATCCAACCAAAATATGTAGTTTTCATACATCTTAAACTGATAATTATACGAATAAAACCAAAATAAGTAGCAAACCCGGCCGGAGCACATCCCTCCCATATTCACAGAACCTTCATTTTCCATGTAGTTCTTGAGAGAACAAGAGCACAAATTATCAGTTTATGTTAATGAACTTGTTTTCCAACAAAAAAAATAAGAGAACAATATCGTGAAAAAAATAAGGAGAGTATAATATTAGTATACCAATGTACATGTGTAACTAAGGAGAAAATGAGAAGAGTTTTGATTCAGTTTGTGCCAGTGTTCAGGTTGAAATATGTAACTTGCGTATCAATGACACAGGTCATCAATGCTTAATATCATTATACTAGTGTATATGTATTTTAGCATGTGTTTGTAGTATGTATGCTAGTTCTGGGTATAGATTTTGGTGTGTACCTATGTAGTATGTACATGTGTGACTAATAGGTGTTTGGTTCTCAAATATACTAGCAGACACCAACATATGTGCAGCAAGTAGGTTGTACTAATTGGAGAGAGCCATAGTAGTGGTTAGTAGGGAACATAAGGGTTCACTACATAAATTTGTATTCGTGTGTTGTGCCCCCAGTGTGTGCAGAATGGGATAGCCAAAATGTGTGTGTTATTCACACGTGAAGAAGAAACAACCTAATTATAACCAGTTAAGTAGGAGTATATGTTTATTCTAAAAACAGAACTTTCTAAAGGTAGCAAAGGCATTTCAGGAGGACATAAAACCTAGTTAACATAAAATCTAGTTAAATATTTTGATTGATGAAAGAATACAAAAAAAATAAGAATCGTAGTTATGTAAGCACACACACAGTTATACACACAATTGTAGATTGACAACTGTAACTGAATTAAAGCCTATAGGTAAATATTGCACTTGTATAAAGAATCATCAAGTTGGCCAAAAGATTATTCTAGAAAAGTTTAGATCTTACCGGGCAGTCAACAAAAGAAACATGCCTTAAGAGTTTCATCCAGTGTTCTCGAATCCTGGAACTTCACAAAGAAGGTTGTCTTCCTTTCCGCTCCCATATGCCCTGCATATATACATGCAATCACAATTGCAGAATTGTAGATGTAAAGAAAATTTTATCAACTAGACACAATATAGTTGTAACACATCCGTCGAGGACACTTGTCATCTTCACATTTATATATCTTTTTATTAACATATCCCAGCTTGATATAATATCAAGCTCTAGCTCATTCTTAAAGCGAACGGTCTTCATGTACAAAAGAAGCCAAAAAAGGGTGTCTTAATCAATATATATATATATATATGGCCGCTCTGAGGAAGCTGGCGGGAGGCCCCCTCCTCGCCACACTGCCCCCCCACCTCTAGGGGTCTGGTGGCTCGGCTGGCCGGTCGGACTTCACAGCCCGGCCGCATCCATAGACGTCTTCGTCCCCCTCAGAGGCTCCCCCTCCTCTCCAGGATGGTCGGGCTCCGCCTGGCCCACCCTCCAGTGGGGGTTCCCCTCCACCTCGACGGCTTCCCGCCGAGCGGCATCCCCCACTATCTCCCCTCCAAACCCCAGCGGCGCCGTCGTCATCTACGGCTGCACCGGCGCCACAAGTCTAGGCCCGGCCCATCGCCGGCCGCTGTTCTGCCTGTAAAGACCCCCCCCCCCCCCGTTCCGGCCCACCCTCCTCTAGTCGTCCCTCTCACTGCGCCGCCGTCGCTCCCTCCTCGGCAGCTCCATCCTTCCTATCGCTGCAGTGGCCCCCTACGCGCTCGGCAGGGTCAGCCCCGCGCCTTCCAGTCACCACCCTTCCTCCCGGCGACTCAGGTCCTGGAGAGCATCCCCCCGTCCCGGCGTATCCTCCTCAAGTTGCCCCACCCGCTCCGCCGCCGTCGCCGCCCTCCACGGCAGCGCCAGCCTTCCTCTCTCTGTAGTGGCCCCTTGCGCACTCGGCTGGATCCGCCTCGCGCCTTCCAGCCACCGCCCCCTCCGGCGGCTCAGGAGCGGCCCTCTTCCCAGCCACTACCCCCCCCCCCCCGCGAGTTGCACGTCCGCCCTCGTGCAGCAGCCCTCAGCGAGCGCGGCCTACCTCTCCCCGACGACGGCCGGTCGAGCAACGCCGTCCCCGTCGTCCCTCCAAAGCGGTGCCATCCCCCCACCCACCTCAGGCCTCCGGCGCTCCCTTCGCCTCATGCTGGAGGATCGCCCCCTCACTGGTGGTAAGCCTCGCCTACCGCCGCCCGAAGGTCGAGCCCTCGCTCCCTCCCCCCTCACCTCACCCTCTCGTCCCCATCCTCCCTCCCCTCACCCACCCCCCCTTCGTTGCTCCCCCCTCGGGATGACTATCCCCATCTCGGGCAGAGCAACCGCTCCCCCTCGTGCCTAATGCTGCTGCGACCAACGGTCCCTTCCCCTTCGGCGTGGCCGCCCGGAGCAAACCCCTCCCTTCGCTGTGGCCTCCCGGAGCAAAGCCCCCCTCCCGCGGGTCTCCTTCCCCCTCCCGCGGGTCTCATTTTACTCCCCTACGCCGGCAGCCACCGCCGTGGTCGAGACCCCCTCTCCCCCAGGCGGCTCCCCTCGCCGTGTCTGGAACTCCCCGCCCATCTCTCCCTGTCATGCACCTCGCTGTGGCTGGCTCCCTCCCCCGTCGTGGCTCCTCCCCTGGGGCTGAGCACCTACCGTCGTGGGAAGCTCCCCATAGCCGGCTGCGCTCGGGGAGGGGTCCGAGGATGCCTCGGGCCTAGCGCCCCTCCTTCGGGCAGAGAACCCCTCCCCCTCCCTCGGGCAGTGATCCCCGCTCCCCCCTCCGGGCTGAGCGCCCCCAGGCAGAGCACCCGTTCCAACGCCTCGGGCGACGTACACGTTCCCCCCCAACCCCCAGAAATTTTGAATTTTTGAATTTGTTTTTTCGTAATTCCACAATGTTCAGAAAGTTCGTAATTTCGAAATTTTTCCAAATTTTGAAATTTTGAGTTTTCACTTTTGCTTTTTCCTACCTTGCTTAACAGGGCGTTTTTTGTGTTTTGCGGCTCTGTACCTGTCTGTAATGCTCTCCACGAGCCCCTTTTAGCTTTTCTATAAAATGCTTTTTTGTTTTAATATATATATATATATATATATATATATATATATATATATATATATATATATATATATATATATATATATATATATCTTTGCACTTGTCGAGTACAAAATATTCCATAAATACAACGATAGCATTCATAATGCCCTATATGTTATTCATATCAAAATCTAACAAATCAGTCAGAAAGTATGAATTACTACTAGAAAAAAAAAGCGCAAGCAAAACCATATCAACAACTAAACATATGTAACTATCGCATATACTCAAGTCAAAAAGTTAACTAGACAATATATGTAATGGAGCATGACCTGTTGACTATATATACATATATCAACAAGCACCAGACCAAGATGTCGGCACTTAAGAGATAAAACTGTCTGTAACAAAGGTCAGAGGCTCGATTTTTCCCTTGGGGACAAACAACAATATATATAGCTACTTGGATCTGAAATTGGCATAGGATTGATGTCAGGTTTCACATCAATATTTGTAGGGAGCTCTTGTTCCATATCCTACCTTATTCAACTGGGAAAAGCTGGGATGATAATTATAAGAAATATCATAGTAAAAAGATGCATTTGAAAGTGTGGCAAAACAGAGAGAGTTTCTTCAATTGAACTAAAAAAATGACAATACCTGAACGCCAGATATAGCTTTCACAACAGTTGATTCACCATGTGCTACATGACCAATAGTATCTAAACATGTAGCACTGCATATCAGATGCCAAAATTGAGAATCTTGATTAATGCCTACTGTTTAAAATTAGCTCTATGAACAAGGACAAGATCTCAATTAATATTCTTTAGAAAATGATAGAGAATCTTGATTAATGCCTACTGTTCCTCCTGCTTGATTCTGCTTAGATAGCATTTCACACATCTCCACGTATTCGACTTCTTAAAGAATCGCCTTTGCCGTATCCAAATTTCCCTCCCTCGCAGCAGCATGCAGAGGAGTATCGTCCCGCTTGCCAGTCAACTGCTTAGCCATCTTATTCTCATGAGAACTTGCCTGCGCTTCCGCCGACTTTATAGGTTTGGACTACAAAGAAGCAAACTGTAACAAACTTCAAGGTCAGAAAATTATAAATTGAACTTCAACATCAAATAAAAGACACAAGTGACAATGAACTATAAAGGCTTCAATAATCAATGAAATATTAGAATCCTCCCCACTGATCATTTGGCAATCTAACCCATGGTAGCTGTCGTCTTTATGAATGGGACAAAAGCTCATACTTAGAATGCACTTCAAACTACCTCCACTTGCCAAGAAAAGTCCATACTCTACACCATAACAACATTAATTACAACTGTGCGATAGTTATTAAATCTCTAAAGTTCTCAAGTTGGCATGGTTCAATGATCACTAATGAATTCCACATCAAAAGAAAGGGAATCTAATACATGCAAGAACAAAGATCCAATCTTTGATATCCACCAGTCTCGAAAACCATGTTGGTATTCCTAAAATTGTAATCTTGAACCCAAAAGTTCTTCTCCTAGAAAAAAAAGATTCAATATTTAACACCTAGCCACCCTTGAAAACCATGTGGGTGTTCCTATAATTCCAATCTGAACCCAAAAAAAACCAAAAATTGCAACAGCTCTCCTAGCTCTAAATTCATTCAAGAGAAACCCCACTAGAAAAATATTATAAAAAAGAAGGAAAGATGTAAGCAAGTAGGGAATTGTGATGGAAAAATATTATAAAATGTTTATAAAATGGGAATTATGATGGAAAAATATTATAAAATGGGAATTGTGATGGAAAAATAGAAAAAAAATCTATTTGGAGGTTCAAGATGTATGCAAGTAGGGAATTGTGATGGGGGCTCACTCCACTCATATAGGCATATAGCAGGACATTTTTGTGAATGATTGGCCCTGTTCCTCATGCCTCCGACCCCATATTTGTGCTAAAGTGGTTCAGATACTAAATATAAGGATATAAAGCTAAGTGCCTTTTTCTTCACCCCTCTCATGCCATAGGACCCTCCCCTCCCATTCCCATCCATGGATATTTCCAAAACTCAACAGGAATTTAATCAGATCCTACATATTTTCAATATTCACTTTCTTTAAAATATCTTTAATTTTAGAAATGCTACTTGTAGGAGGAACAATATGACATCTTGAAGTAGCTTATTTGTTTTTATATTCAACCTCTATAGGTTGCTCTCTTTAAATAGCTCATGGAAGACCATCTAACAAGCAAGGGAATCATTTGGTCAACAACATAGGTTTCGGACCATCCAATTCCCAACTCGTATGCCTAATTTCTAAAATCGGACATCTCATAGACTTGATATTATGAAGTAAAAAATCTATAATAAAATACTTATATGCTCTTTACCAGATTCAAAATACTGTCATCCAAATAAAACTTCCAAAGAACTGTACGAATTTCAGTGGGAACAATATGGAGGTCAATAGAGTTAATATTACTCAAAAAAATACTCCTAAATATTCTCGCAAAACCCTCTCAAACCCTAAGTTCAAATACTCCTAAATATTCTCGCAAAACAAAGCAAAATCCTCTCAATAATACTCACAAAAAACCCTAAGTTCACTCACAAAAATCAAAACCTAAGTTCACTCACAAAGATACCCAAAAATAAGAAGAATGGAAAGAGAAATCAAACCTGGGTTGACCTCCTCATCATCGTGGTCGACGTCTTCCTCGAGCCACAGGGGATGATGGTGGTCCGTCGGAAGAGTCATGCAGCGATTGGGGCTTGCAGTGCCTGGGGTTCGTCGGAAGAGTCATCGCCAAAACGTTCTCGAAGTCTGTGGGCCCCTCGACCAACAGACACACCGAGCAGCTCTGGTTCTGCACGGCCCTCTGGATCCTCTCTTTCCTCGGCTCCATCAAGCACTGGTCGAGATAGGGGAACTAGCGGCCGCTTCCGTCGAGATCGGACCTTCACTCCATTTTCATCAGTCGGTCGGTATTGCTTGACTTGGAGAGGAGCTCGTCGAAGGTGATGAAGGAGAAGAAAGATCGGATCCCGTGAAGCCTTAACCCTAGATTAGGGAAAGGGCGGAGAAATTTTTTTGGAGGAGGAAGGAGTTTGGGTTAGGGTTCCTCTCTTAGGGAGGAGAAAGAGAAGAGGAATGGGGGGCTCTGTAGGAGACTCTTTAGAGGAGAGGAGTGGGGGGATCTCTCTCTTAGGGACAATAAGGTTAGGAGAGAGGAGGAAATGAAGGGGACGATCGGGAAAAGTTTGTTGGGTTCATTGATTAAAAAGAACCACA
Organism: Iris pallida; assembly: GCA_029216955.1. Classification (NCBI taxonomy): domain Eukaryota; kingdom Viridiplantae; phylum Streptophyta; class Magnoliopsida; order Asparagales; family Iridaceae; genus Iris; species Iris pallida. The sequence continues at coordinate 31,967,077 of JANAVB010040818.1, forward strand.
ACCGTCAACAAATATAAAAGGTTTAAAAAAATTACTAAAATGGCAGCTGAAATAATCCCGTCAATTTTTTCGCATATACATTTATTGACGGTTATCACCAGACCGTCAATAAATAAACTGATGTTTCTTGACGGATCATCTAAAACCGTCAACTATTATGCTATAAAATTGCTAAATTAACATAAATCGTGTCCTTTCTTGACGTAAGGCTAATACCGTCAAGATAACCCTTTTTTGACGGTTTTTCACGACCGACGAGAAATAAACCGTCAAGAAAGGCCATTTTTCTTGTAGTGAAAGTTGTGTTCGGATGAACTATCGCTAGACTTTGACGACTAGCATTATGTTGGGTAATGAGGATTGAGAATATGAAATGAATGCCTTAGTTTGGAATGGTAAGAATTATAGATTCAGGCGATTACTTGAATCAGTGGTGTAAGAAGAATTGTAGGCTCAGTGACGATGATGGGGTATTGCTATCAAAAGATTTGGAAGAATAACATAAACCGAATAGTGAATGATGTGGAATCGAGTAGATTAAATTGTATGTTGGACATCAACAAATTGATGGGGATGTTAGACGCTTATCGAAGGTTGTGAATGATTTAGAAGATGTAGAAAGGTGCATCAGCGATCGAAAAGTTAGAGAATGGATTTGAGGAAATAGATGGCTTTGCACATATGCAGTTGTGCTTGAAAAAAAATTGAAGTGGCCCAAATTAACAAGTTATTACCCTTGATTATTTTGATGTATAGAGAATGAACACCAGTCAGGAATAGGATGAGTACAATTCAATCATGCAGTTTCAAATATATGATAATGTCTATAAAAATAGTGAATAGAAATGACATACATGATGAAATAAATAAACTAAAATCATGGTTGGAAAAATAAAGAAAAACAGTTAACATGAACTATAAAGCCAAGTAAGCAAGAAACCATAACCATCTAAGTGATTTGAAGTACACCTTTCAATATGTGATCGGGCTGGGACATTACACTGCATGGTCTACATAGGATTTGTATCCCCAAGGTCTAATATGCATAAAATATAAATAAAGCAAGGTCTAAGGTCTGATCACATATCTGCTTAGTACTTTCCCGAACGACTACAACACATGGATCAAGCCACGACAATAGGTCAAGAACACGAAAATACAAGTACGAAAAAATATATGAAAACATGGTATCATGACCAAAATCTGCATGCCACTAATCTGTGTAACGAGCGTGTCAAGAATCAAGTATAACATTACTAATCATGCAAATATAGTAACTATTAATATTGTAAACAAACAAGAAATGTACTCTCCTAACGTCCTTAGCTGGTGAAACAGACAATCCCATTGAGTTCAGAACAGTTTAATTAGCTAGGTGCGATATGAATAAGTCCGAATTTGGCAAAGAAAATAGGAATTATCGATTAGTCATGCTCAAGATTTGGTATTCGAAGAAAATTACACAAATAAGTACATATACTATTTAGGAAATTTATTTAATTTATTTGGAAACTATATTTTTATTAGCCAAAATACTTTAGATAAATACATAAAAAATCTAGAAAACATTTAGGGCTAATAACTAAAATTTTAATATAATAACCCAAATCTATTTATTTAGCAATCTAAATAATATAAATATACATATAAGCCAATTAGTAAACTATGTTAACCCCATGTTATTCTTTAAGCCCAAAAACAGTTTATATAAAACTTATTTATAAAAATTATAATTTATATAAGAATCCAAATATATATATATATATATATATATATATATATATATATATATATATATATATATATATATATGGGAACAAGCCCAAAAATAATTTATTAAAAATCTATGATATACCCAAAACATATATTTTAAAAATCAGCCCAAATAGGTTATACTCAAATTATAAATATTTACTATAGTCTCAAGCCCGGCAACTAAGCCCACACTTAGGAAATCCAAAAGCCCAAAAACATTCATTTCCATTTATTTCTAAAGCCCTTTAAACTAGGTTTGGCCCAAACCCACATATCTATACCTTAAGCCCAATAGCCCAAAATAGTATAAACCTAAAATATTTATTTTTTGTTTTATTTGTATAATATGGGCCTGAAGCCCAAACCTCTATTGGCTGATGGGCTCAACCCATCCTTCCAAACAAACACAAAAAGGGGGAAAAGAGAGAGAAATAGAGAGTTCTGAGAGAGTCAGAGAGAGAAAAGAACACGAGAGAGGGAGAGAAAAAGGGATCGAGCGAGAGAGAGAGGAAGAGAAGGGGTTCACCGAGTTTTGGGCGCTCGACGGAGCGCTGCTCTGGTACGGGGGCGTGCACCGGCTGCGAAGCTGGCAAGGTTTTCGAGCACGACGCTCAGAAGGAAAGGACGTTGCCGGGGTGGACGAGGTATCGGAGCTAGACTCGATGGCGAGAACAGAAAAAAGGGATGGCCGGAGAAGCAGATCCGGTTGATGAGGACGACTGGTGTCGCTGGCGGCCTTGGCCTCGGAGTGAACGGTAGTTGGCAGTAGAGGCAATCCAGAAGGGGCGGCACGGAGGAGGATGGGGTCGCCGGTGGACACCGTCCACTCGTCGGAGGAGCAGTGTTCAAGGGAGACTTGACGGTGGTTGTGGTGTTCTACAAGAAGGAGAAGGCTAGTGGCAGAGGTGATGGGGGTGATTGTGTGGGTGCCAGTGAGGATGTATGGTAGCGACTGCCTGAAGGTGATGGTTGGGGTGCTCAGTCGGTGTCACGACCCGATCCCAATTATAATGGGTCCAGTCGGATCATGCCCAGCCTGCACTATTGTGAGACGACGGCAGTAAGCTGTATCAAGCAGTGAAACACAATATGCAAATATCTAACGGAAATAAAACATTTTATTAAATTAAAACTGGTTTTGGAATGGAAATAACAAGACTACAATATCATAATTCACTTATTACAATTGTTCTGATAAAACAAAGAAAGGAAAGAAACTATGCCAACATCTATGGTTTTGGGGTTCCTGGTTCTGGTTTAGCTAGATCTGCAGGACCCAAGTCAGGCCCGTAGAAATAACAGTAAGCTAGCACCTCCTCATCGCAATCACCTAAAAATGTTGGGTCTCCAGTCAGGAGTTAACAAGAAACATATTTCTTCCACATCTAACATTTCTAAATTAACAATAAATGAAAATGCGAGACAGTTTAAGAAACTTTATATGTTTTTGTAATTAATAGCAAAAGACATCAAGCAATATGATCTTAATGTCAAATATGATGCAATGCTAAGCTAGTGTTTTGAGTATATAACCGGGCCTGTGACCGGCTAGGATAGAGGCAATATGTATACTAACGTTTCGGCCGAAACGAATAGTATACGGTACGGCTCAACCCCCTGTGTGGTAGAGGTTAGCGCGAGAGTGACAAGCAAGAATTTTGGCTTTGGTCACAAACGTTATACTACTTCCCCAAGCAATCCCCGAGTCAATGAGTCAATAAGTCACTATAGCAATCCAGTAATCCGTCAATCGATGTAGAGTCCGAGAGGGATCCACGGTGAATCAATATCACTATACTATATGAAATCAACTGATGCATACATTTAATTATTAATGTAAAAACACAAACATGGAATAGATATGAAACTTTCCTCATACGCTTCCTCGACGTGGGCAGCAACAAGTGGTAACTGCTAAGGTTTAAGGGAACAGAACCTACAAGATCTTAGTACCAGATTTTAGTTACTAGAACTACGCTTATTTCTAAATAACAACACTAGAGACTAAGTCTGGTAGGTTGGAAAACCTAATTGGAAAATAATTATATATTTTTAAAAATAGATTTTATTACAAAATAATAATTGACAAAATAACCATTTTTTAAAAAAAAATATATGTTTTATTGAAATAAATATTAAGAAAATAACTTTTAAATCATATTTTTTTAGAGGTTAATAATTAAAAAGAAAATTAGGTTTTCCAAAACAAATATTTTTTTACTAATTAGACATTATTTACCAAAAAACACTTTTTCCCAGAAATACATTTTTAACCCTTTTTATCATAAAAAGGAAAATAACTTTTAATTTGCAAAATAGTACTTCATGAAAATACAGTTTTTATCAAACTAACGATTTAACTAAATAGCAAAACATTTTTTTATTCTTACTAAAACCATTTATTTACCGAAATTAATTTAATTTAGCAAGTAAACTCAATTATAGAAATAATATCTTTTTATCATTTATTCTAATTATTGAAAGCTTTTGGTATAAAACGTTTTTAGAAAATATATATAAGTTTTCTAGTGACAAACAATAATATTAATAATATTTTGGCGAAATCAATTAATAATAATATACCATTATTACTAATAATTTCATTTCCATAATTCTTAATAATCCGACAATTTATTTAAAGAAAATACATTTTGCTATAAACATTAATAGGCCAATATTTACTATTAACCATTAATCCACCATTATCAACTAATCCCTATGGTTTCCTATACTAACAATTAATAACTACATAATTGATTAACTACACCATCCTACACAAATAACCAAACATTATTATTACAAAACTAAACTATTCCAATTGGCATAGCTTCATTATGCCAATTGGCCGGGATATGAAATGGGTTCTGTATAAAATGACAGAAGGTATCCGGGACCGAAACTTACCAAAAGTTTGTACGAAGGAGCACCGAGGGGAGGCCTCGGACTCGGTACGAAGCGTCGGAACGCCAAAGAGGTCAGGAACGGCACGGGTGCATGCACGGGGAGATCGCGTGGGATACGCGGACAGCACGGGGGCTGGCGCGCACGGGTGGGGACCGGCGCTCGCGGGTGCGTGCGTACGGGGAGCCGTGCTGGCAGGTGCGCGCGGGCGGAGAGCCGCGCTGGCAGGTGCGCACGGGCGGGGGGTCCGTACTGGCTGGCGCCTGGCGGGGGCCGCGCTGGCAGGTGCGCGCAGGCGGGGGCCGCGCTTGCTGGTGTTACTCCTCTTCCCAAAAATTTTAAAATATATATTTTATATATTTTTATTTGATTTAAATGGTAATTTTTAGAATTTTATAAATAATTATTTAATTACTATTATAGTATATGACGTTAGCCATGGTGGAGTTTTGAAGCACCAGACAACTATGAATCATGGCACGGATAGTGCAGTGGCGTGTCTTGACTAGTGTATTAGCCATGCTAGGAAAGCTGAGCCATAGTGATGCCCTAACTAGAAAAACCAGACTAAGTTGTGACATGACCCTACAAATAAACTAATTATTTGATTATTATTGATTATTGACTTGTAGGAGACCCGGTTGTACCAATTTAGTCTGAAATGGACCGAAGCCAAGCACAAGCCCTTGTAGTGATGCAGTGCATCCAAAGACAGACCATGTAGGAATATTTTATGTGTGTACAACTATTTCTTAATTAATTTAGGACTTGACGTATATTTTCTAGATATTTAGTTATTTGTACAAAATTGGTATTATTATTATTAAATAGTGTTTTATAATAATTGTATGATTTTCTGAGCCAGATAAAGAGTATGCTGGTTAGGTTCACCAAAACCACTCTTGGTTTATATTTTTGTTGATCTTATAATTATAATTAATATGAAGGTGATTGTTTATGAAGTAAATAAAATCCTTTATTATTATTTTAAATGAGTTTATCTATATATATACATATTCCTATAAAAAGGCCCTGTACTAGTAACATATAGCATTAAGATGCTAATTAGATATTATGAAGAATATTATATATATATATATATATATATATATATATATATATATATATATATAAAGATATAAATGAAAATATATATATATATATATAAAGATATAAATGAAAAGAAAAGAAGAAATACAAATAAAACCCAAATGAACCAAAGCAACCCCAAACCCAGAACCCAGCGGCCAAAGCACCCCAGGCTGAGACCCAACTTCCCACAGAGTAGCCCAACCCGAGAGATATGAATATATGCATATATATATATAATAGAGAGAGCGAGAGAGAAAACTCTCTCGACAAACCCAACGCGAACCCTAACGCCGTCACCCCGCGCCACCACAGGCGACCCCGACACCAGCAACGCATGCGCCTGGGTATCGCCGACGGCCGGCCAAGAGGCCACGGCCGTGCTGGCGCATGCGCACGCGCAAGCCGCTCGGGATTGCGACAGCAGCAGTTACAGCCGCGGGAGGCGACTTCGCGACGATGTTTCATCGTGCACGCTCATCTTTTTGACGAGCCGTTTCTTTAGGTAAAAACCCGAGACAACCCCTTTTTACTCAGTTCAAATAGTTTTCAAATATCTACCTTCGATCGCTCGAAAAATGGACTCAAAGTCGAGTTAAAATCTGTTTGAAACAGAACAGTTTCAATAGTGAGACCCCTGTTTTGGAAGGCCAAAATTGGCCGATCCAGTCGAAAAATCCAAAAAATATTTGAACAGCCTTCTAGACAAACTAACCAAGATTAGAACTCCATCTTTATAATTAATTTTAGTAAAGTATACCGTAAAATATATCGGAGAGAAAATCAAGGAAAAACTATATAAACTATTTTAGAAATCTAGAAAATCCCTTCGATACGACGTGCGTCCCGCCAATCCGGGCGACGTGGTCGCGAACCAAAATCATCGAAAGATACGTATCGGCTTCATGGACGTGTGGGCTTTGACGGAATTCAAATTAGTTGCGTGTGCGCGACGAATTTGATGCATATCCGTCGAAATTTACCGTATCGGGCTCTTTATAAATTTCCCAATTACTTTGTGCACGTTCATCAGATCAAGACAAAACTTGTGCCAACAAGACCGTATCATTTTTTTGGTCCTGTATGCCAATTTTGGTTTGATTCTGAGACAGTTGACCGGATCGCCGTTTTGCGGGCCCCACGATCCGACTCAAAGGGCAATTTTGTGCACGGCCCGCCGAAATCCAAATTTGGACATACGGTTGGGTTCGTATCGGAAAATCAGAACTGTAGATATATAGTTTGAGGACTTTGAGACCATAGACTTTGGCATGTTTTTCGGTGCAAAGCGGGTCCAACGGCGGACACTGTTTTGGCCCGAAATTACCGTTTTGCTTCTGTGTCCAGAATTGGACTTAAGGACAGACAATTCTAGCTAATTTGACTATTCTAGAAATATTGGTAATATTTATTTCAGCATTCGGAGACTTCTGCATGTGTTGACTATTGTGGCTCACTGAGTGGTATAGTATTATCAGTTTTACCAGCACAGGACCTCAGGCGAGTATATCTCTGATAGTTCTCATATTTGATTATCTCTATGAATCATGTACGTAGTAGTGTTTTACATTGATATTCCATTGGTTCTTGACATGAGGTTACACGAGATAGTAGTTATGGATTCTTTACATGTTGTTCGTGACCAATCTATTATCGTGTTCGTGACCTGTTTGGATCCATGAGTACTGGTCGGGCGGGAAAATACTCTAGACATGTAAACAAATCCAAAATTATTCTTGTCTAATAGCAGTCGTACACTTCACGTGCGGGTGCCGGATCTTATTCTTGCCTAATAGCAGTCGCACATTTCATGCCTAATACTTGTCTTTGTATCGTGTATTTCATTATTATTTACAAATTTATGGATTTTGTCATTTATTGAATCTGTTGTGAGATTGTACTTGTTCCATTCCTGACTCGAAACCAATATTTTTTCAGGTTAGCTGTGGCTTCACTTAGCTTTGGGAGATATAGGTGTACTTGCAGACAGAAACCTAGAAATAGATAGCAGTTGTATCATTTTTATTAATTGTGAGAACTTTGTATTTTCTTTAATTATAAATATTGTAAATAATATAATCAAATTTAGAAATGTGAATGAGCAATAAAGTTTATTTTGAGCATTTATTTCTTGCGGGCTTGACAGCGTTCTACCGTCGACTCTGCGGCGGAGGCTGGCTTGGACACGTCTCGTATCCTAAAAAGCTGGTGCGGGTCATGATAAGTTTTTATGGTGGCCCATGCAGGTCAGTTTTCACAAAATATGCGAACTCGTGATGGTACGTTAGTCGTACTATTGCGAGCCAGCGACTAGAAAATGCTCATTCGCAACTTAGAGTTAAATTGATTTAAGAGAATGACTAGGACTAGGAGTCCCTTGTTCAAATTGACTGTTGGGTAGTTAAGGTTGTCAGATAGACCAAGTAATTTAGATAAGGAATTATTAAAATTAGATAGCTTGTCAGGTCTCTATAGATGCACTATTACTTTTGAAACGATGATATGATCCAATGTGGATATACTATTCACTTGGTAAGTTAGGCTTTCCTAGAATTAAGGCTCTAATCTTGATAAACTGTTCAATTTTCTTTTACTCTATTAGATATAAACCTTATATCATAAGATAGGATTTTGCTTATTTAAAATCCTATTTTGTCGTAAGGAATTAGTTTATAATTCCTAATTCATTATTCATATACGAATCTCGAAGTAGATTGGTATAAAGTTTTCCCTCAACCATTTGAAATGCATATGAAATAAAGACTAGGATGTTCTTACTTATCTTATCTTTAGTTATTTCCTCCCCGATCAATCTTTTACTTTAAGGATTTAGACTTATAGACAGGTGTTTACGCTTTCTATCATAGTCAACTAGTTTGAACCTCTAGCAGCTCTTTGAAGCTCTTAAGAATATAGTTGGAGTAATTTTAACGCCTATGATGGCTAGATAGCAGCGCATTGTCACCAATTACTTGAGAATGGAGAGTGTGGGTTCACTGCAGCCAGCAGTGCACTGGCGAGGCACGACCCATAGAGTTGAAATTATTTCAAAGAATCGTAGTTTATGGAACGTTGCTAGAACTATATCTTCGTTGACCTCTTTAGACCTTGTGTCAATATAAGGTGGAGTATCTGATAGCATATCATATTTAAATCACGGAACCAAGGGTTTGCCACAGCCAAAGTATACGGGCGAGACATAATTCTTGGTAAAATGACTTCAGACGTGATTACAAGTTTAGGATACTATAGAGGATAGGAAAATGCCCTGTATGTCCTATAAGATCCAAATCCAATACTAGTGAAAGTTCTGTAAGTTGGGTAGCATGTCTCCCAACCTAGCATTCCGTGGTCCTCGTGATCTATTAACGAGGTAATTGACTGACCCTAATAGGTTTACCTAGAATATAGAATTTAGAGGTCCATAACCCATTAGTCGACCAAGGCCTTATGGATAAAAGATAGTTGGAAGACTGTATAAGCAAGAACACTAGGTAAGATTTTGATTCTCTCAAAACTCGAACTACTTGTTCCTCCTTTCAAAAATCTCGCGTACTTGTATTTTGACTATCTTGACCAATGCTGCTATTACAGCCTAGTTTTGCAAGCTTACTCTTTTATCGAGCTTGATTCAAGACATGTTTATTAGGGACGCCTACTAACATATTGTCTAATCAGAATCAGTGTATTACGGTCGTATCAACCATGATGCATTTGGTTCACTCTTTATTTAATTACCCTACGTGGGTCGGTATATAGAGGCAGCCAGGATCTCATCCGCGACTATATTGACAATTCCACTTGAATTATACATTCTCCCTTGAATCACGTAATTGTATTCGATGACTTCTTTCTTGATCTCCTTATTGCTTTGGTCTTTCACTAATTGGAAAGATGAACGCTCATAATTGATAGATAGATACAGAGTATCTCCCATGGCTATGATAGTTGTATACACAAGTGTAGTATCCATCGGCCAGCCATGTGACTAGAACCTTGTCTTGAGTTACTCGTTCTCCTCTCGACCCTCAAACTACTATCGGGACCTTCTAGCCATCTAAAATTTGAGAATGATTAGGGTTTTACCCTTAGTCAAAATTTCAACCTAGGAAGACTATCTATTCTCAAGAAACCAATTATTGTGAGCCTCTAATTATTTGCTTGAGGCATGCTTTAACTACCAACACTTAAGCCTTAACCCAACCTTTCCACGACCAAAGCCCACAGTTTAGACATAAGATGAATAGACAAAGGTAAGGACAATCATTTACCATGACTATGGTAGACACCCATCCCGAGATTGGTTCGCAACAAATATTACCCTAGTTATGTAAATTGTATTATTAAGACCTAACTAGTATTGGAACACCACAGTCACTAGCTTAGCCAATACCATAGCTTAAGTACCCTGCCATATTATGATCTACCAGTTATCAACATCAATACATGATCACTACAGCCCCTACCGCTAGAACCCTTGTGACAATAGTCTGGCAGGTTCGGCACAAATAGAAATTCACGACTCAGTTGTTAGAAATCTCTTCATATGATATGCCTTAGAGTTGGTTACCCCATCGATAACTCTTGTATACTATGGACGAGTATATCATTCTATTTTATCGACCATGTGTCATTGTACACACTCATTTTCCATTTATTGAGGAACGATCCTTGACCTGACTTATATCTACCGTATCCCGTTACGCCGTGCCTTATTCTTTATTAACCAGAGTCGAGGTACAATATCCGGACTTTGGAATTCTTTTAACCTCATTATTCCTAAGACCATGTCCTAGTTTCTAAGATGAGTAGACTGTAAGCCTTCTAAATTTTTTTGGGATATACGAAGATTACCGATTGATTAGAATAATTTCCATTAGGATGATAATTAGTGCCCCATGGACTCCCACTTTCCATTTAGATTATTTTGTGTCCCCGGTCGTGTCATTAATTTTCAGAGCACGAGACCAGCTGTTACCTTTCAACAAATTTTATATACAAGATCTAGACGAGTCCACCTTCACCTAGGTATATCATGTCCCACTCAAACCCGTCCCCTTGTACTCTATTTTTATGGTACGACTTTCAGGTCAAAAGGACTAGCTATAACCCTTACCATAATACTGGTATACTTCCCAACTTCCAATAGAGCATCAACCTTGACTCAATTCATTCGACCCAATATAGGATTGTGATCTACTCGAAGCCCACTACGCACATGCCACTAGTGTGCCACCCAATTGAGGCCTCATGTGCTACTTAAACAACAAAGGTCACGGAAGGCACATTTTGGGCTTTAGGGGCCTAGCTAACCGACTTGACTGGCAACTAGCTCAACCACTTGGATTGAAATATTCTAGGTTATCCTAACCTAGTAGAAATAGTTTTATCATTGGGATCTTGTCCAACCAATGTAGATTAAAATCCAAGGTTCATCCAACCAACGATTGATATCTAATCGGGAAATCCATTAAGACCCAGTAAAACCTATCCATACATACCACCATATTTGGACTATAAAACCGAACTATTTGAAATAGGTCCCTATACCTATTATGTAGTCTCCACCTCTTAGAATGTGAAGTCATTCGTAACCCTTATTCCATCTACCGGGAAGTCGCGATACGATCTCGTATTGTATTTATATCCCTTGTTTGTGTGTTTAAATAACCACGGAAATGATCACAATCTTGATTTCTCAAATTCCGTTCTATTATGGAACCTTGTTTAGAATTTCGAGAACAGAACTTATGTATTGTATGGATTGCAAGCCCTCTAAGAAACGAAGGGTTCTTCGATGTAACAAGTAACTGGACTAGAGTGGCCCAATCTAGCAAATAAGTCAATGGTTCCTAAACTCTCTTTCTACCTGTATCATTGGATACTCTCTACCGCTCTTGAAATGTCATATTTGCTCTCGATTATTCTCCCTTATCTTTCTGTCCTTCCTATTTTAGAGCGATAAATGGTCATTCTTATTAGAATTTATTAATATTTCTTAGCTACTTGTGTAAATTCGTTGCTTGTTAAATTTTGGGTTGCTTGATAGATTGGAGAGGATTGTAGATGCCTTATGCTATAGATATATGTTGGTAGTTACTTTTAGCAATTAGCAGAAAGGTTACAATGTTATGACGTCATGTGTTTGAAGGGTAGTGTGACCAAAGGTGGGTAGAAGTCCTCGAAGTTTCGTAGTTACAAAATGGCTAGGAGAAAGATATAAACTATTTTTGGAGGAATAAAATTTAAGCAGATTACGGTAAAAGTAGACTTTCTTTTTGAATTTTAAGGAAATAGTCATGAATTAGAATTTCGAGGACGAAATTATTTTAAGGTGGGTAGATTTGTAACTCCTCTTTCCAAAAATTTTGAAATATATTTTTTGTATATTTTTATTTGATTTAAATGGCAATTTTTAGAATTTATAAATAATTATTTAATTGCTATTACGGTAGATGACGTTAGCCATGGTGGAGTTTTGAAGTACCAGACGACTAGGAATCATGGCAAGGATAGTGCAGTGGCGTGCCTTGACTAGTGTATTAGCTATGACAGGGAAGGCTGAGCCATAGTAATGCCCTAACTAGGAAAACCAGACTAAGTTATGACATGACCCTACAAATAATCTAATTATTTGATTATTATTTATTATTGACTTGTAAGAGACCCGGTTGTACCAATTTAGTCCGGAATGGACCCAAGCCAAGCACAAGCCCTTGTAGTGATGCAGTGCATCCAAAGACAGACCATGTAGGAATATTTTATATGTGTACAAATATTTCTTAATTAATTTAGGACTTGACGTATATTTTCAAGATATTTGTTTATTTGTACAAAATTGGTATTATTATTATTATTAAATAGTGTTTTATAATAATTGTATGATTTTTTGAGCCAGATAAAGAGTATGCTGGTTAGGTTCACCAAAACCACTCTTGGTTTATATTTTTGTTGATCTTATGATTATAATTAATATGAAGGTTATTGTTTATGCAGTAAATAAAATCCTTTATTATTATTTTAAATGAGTTTATCTATATATATACATATTCCTATAAAAAGACCCTGTACTAGTAATATATAGCACTAAGATGCTAATTAGATATTATGAAAAATATTATATATATATATATATATATATATATATATATATATATATATATATATATATATATATATATATATAAATGAAAAGAAAAGATGAAATAAAAAAAAACCCAAATAAACCAAAGCAACCCCAAACCCAGAACCCAGTGGCCAAAGCACCCCAGGCTGAGACCCAACTTCCCACAGAGCTGCCTAACCCGAGAGATATACATATATATATATATATATATATATATATATATATATATATATATATATATATATATATATATATATATAGAGAGAGAGAGAGCGAGAGAAAACTCTCTTGATAAACCCTACGCGAACCCTAATACCGTCACCCCGCGCAACCACAGGCGACCCCGACACCAGCACCACGTGCGCCTGGGCATCACCGGTGGTCGGCCAAGCCGCCACGACCGTGTTGGAGAATGCGCACGTGCAAGCCGCTCGAGACTACGACAGCAGCAGTTACAGCCGCGGGAGGCGACTTCGCGATGATGTTTCGTCGTGCACGCTCATCCTTTTGACGAGCCGTTTCTTCAGGTGAAAACCTGATACAACCCCCTTTTTACTCTTTTCAAATACTTTTCAAATATCTACCTTCGATCGCTCGAAAAATCGACTGAAAGTCAAGTTAAAATCTGTCCGAAATAGAGCAGTTTCGATAGTGAAACCCCAGTTTTGGAAGGCCAAAATTGGCTGATCCAGTCGGGAAATCCAAAACCTATTTGAACAACCTTCTAGACAACCTAACCAGGATCGAAACCCTATTTTTATAATTAATTTTAGTAAAGTATACAGTGAAATATATCGGAGAGAAAATCAAGGAAAAACTATGTAAACTGTTTTAGAAATCTAAAAAATTCCTTCGATACGACGTGCGTCCCGCCAATCCGGACGACGTGGTCACGAACCGAAAGAATCTAAAGGTGCGTATTATCTTCGTGGATGTGTGGCCTTTGACGGAATTCAAATTAGTTGCGTGTGCGAGACGATTTGATGCGTATCCGTCGAAATTTACCATATTGGGCTCTTTACAAATTTTCTAATTACTTTGTGCACGTTCGTCAGATCAAGATGAAACTTGCGCCAACAGGACCGTATCATTTTATGGTCATGTATGCCAAGTTTGGTCTGATTCTGAGACAGTTGACCGGATCGTCGTTTTGCGAGCCCCACGATCCGACTCAATTGGCAATTTTCTGTACGGTCCGCCGGAATCCAACTTTGGACATACAGTTGGGTTCGCATCGGAAAATTGGACTTGTAGACATATAGTTTGACGACTTTAGAGACTATAGACTTTGGCATGCTTTTTGGTGCAAAGCGGGTCCAACGGCGGACACCGTTTTGGCCCGAAATTACCGTTTTATCCCTGTGTCCAGAATTGGACTTATGGACAGACAATTCTAGCTAATTTGACTATTCTGAAAATGTTTGTAATGTTTATTTCAGCATCCGAAGACTTCTGTATGTGTTTGTAGAAGCATGAAATTTTTTTAGCAAATGAAGCCCATGCGCCCAAGCCAACGAAGCTTCATGCGCCAAGTCAGTACAACTCCATGCACCCAGCCAACGAAGCTTCATGTGCCCAGTCAGTACAGCTTCATGCGCCCAGCCAGTGAAGGTTCATGCGCCCAGCCAGTGAAGTTTCCTGCGCCCAAGACCAACTCTTCCGAAAGGAGGGTACATAGCCGGAGACATGGCTATGCGCCCAAGCCTGACTCAGTTAAAGCCATGATCAAAACGTGCACCGAATTGCACAGCCACGTCAGTCTCCACGAGCAATCGTGCATCGAAGCATGCGGCCACGTCAACGCCACGATCAACCCTCGATCTCGCAGCCTATATGCGCCTACATCTAATGTGCCCAAAGCAGGACTATGCGCCCACATAGAAACCGGCGTGTTTTCCCATATGGGCACATAACATCGTTCCAGCCCAAGAACGACTATAAAAGGGGGGCCTCATCCCTCTTCAACACACAGAACGGAGACATTTTCAAGAGCCAAATTGCTGCACTTCTTGCCAGTGAGACGAGAGTTAGCAATTTTCTTAGGTATTCTCCCACTTTTGTAATCGGAGTGTCAACGGAGTAAAGGAGCAACTGCCGTTCGATCTCCATCGTCCCATTCTCCAGAATTCTTTTTTGTACTCAGGGATCCTCAGCGCAGGATCTCTCAGGCATACTCGATTTGTGGTGCCTTGCGCCAATAAAAGAAAAGACAACATTTTTTTTTCTTTTTTGTGTGTGTCCATGGCGACTCTGCTGGGGACTACCTTTTCCTCTAACGAGAAGGTGGTGATACAATCCGATACCGACAAAGTGGGGAGTACTCAGAAGATGATGATCGTAAAATTCGATCAGCAGGCGTTCGAAGAGATGCTCTCGAGGGACGGCTCTACTCCCTCAAAATCAGCGAAGCCAAACAAGTCTCGCAAGACTTGGCTTCAGAAGGCTCGCTGCGCATATCCTGCTAGTGTCATAGCGGATATGCAGCTGGAGGACTCTGTCACCTGGGCGCAGGACTCTGCCACAGAAGTCCCCCAAATGGAGAAGGCTTACACCGTTCTGGGCTCTACTAGGCCAGTGACTTCTTCCCTCCACAACCAACAACAGAGTGTTCAACACTCGAGACTTGGCAGAAGAAAATACTATGATGCCAAGAATCGGGGTGTGTGGCACTCTGGCCAGACCCGACGAGGCTCACAAATGAAGGAGGCAGAACTGTGAGAAAACTGCGCTGCTCCACCAAGCATGCGCCCAAAGGAGTGTTTGGGCGCATAGCCCCAACCAGAACACTTCTGTCTTCAGCAGGCTGGGCATTCAGAGTCATGCGCCCAGGCTCTCTGGATCCATCCTATGCGCCTACATCAAGGCGACTCAAGCATGCTGTCAAGAAGTAAGCGCCCATGCCCAGTATCCAAGGCCTATGCGCCCACAGCAAGAAGACAGGCCCCAACGCGTATAGCATGGGGCTGTCTTCAAGGACATCACAGAACTTAGGTGTGGGGGTTGCCTGTCATGCCCTAGAACCAGAATACTGGAGAACGGAGGACAGACACAGCCAGCTACGTACATTGAATTATAATCTACCTCGATATACGGTCACGGCTGTCTAGATGTATGAGGGTTTATCTACAAGCCAACAGTCTCTTATGGTCATGAACAAGCCTAGTGTCTCAATCTCAAGCAAGTAAGTAATTGTTACAAGATGTTAGATCATCAAACATACAAGGTAAGGCATCCCAAACATTATATATTCAGATGATCATGAAGCTAGTCATACAAAATGTGAAGACTAGCAAGAGTTTCAGTCATACATGATCAACCTTAGGATTTGTCAATCATGTTACAGCCCGTAGGCAGACAGTAAGTAAAGTTGCAAACGAGCTAACACTTGCTCGGCGGCTAAACGCCTCAAAAGAATATTTTTACAAGGGAGTGGGGGAGCAAAATAAGAACCCACTCGTTGCCAGGGTTGCGCCTAGTGGTCACCATCTGGCTGGAAGGCAGGAAGATCCTCGGGAGCTACTCCAAAATCTGGCCATACAAAACCAGCTGGGTCAGACCCCAAAAAGAGCAAGTGCCACAAGGGAGGCTTCACTTAAGAACTAAAACCAGCATATTAGCACATGATACATAAAGGATAACGAAAGACATGAGTTAGAGAAAACAAGGTGATAAACGATAAGATGACTAATGGACTATTCCGGTAACCAAGTTACAACCCGTAAACCAAACAAGGACCGGGGTTGTAATCCTTCACCTGAACAGAACTTAGTCTCTAACCAATTATCGATAAAGTAAAGCATAAACAAGCATGTCCTGAGATAGCCATGTACTGGATCTAGGCAAAACTAGACAAGATAGAACTCCATCCATCATTTATGGCCAAGCAAAGAGTACGGCTTGATACTTTAACTTACTAGGGTTATCACAAGCTTAGTTACTAACAAGATGCATCCAGATGTTCCAACAGCCATAAACCCTGCAGTCTTAATCCAGGTTATCCGGTCATAAGTTGAGAGAGTTGGATTAGGTGACTTAGAGGTGCAACACATGACAGTGTACTGGAAATGTGCCCTACTCGACGGCAGGCTACAAGTCCAATTAAGAGCGCCCAGATAACGGGACTGCCAGTAGCTGAGAAATCTCTTCATGAACTACTTGATCACTCTAGTCATTATCCTAGTCTGATTCAGTATGAATCCCTGACCGTGGAAATCAGGAATTTATATCCTAGACATGATGTAAGACGAGACATATAGCTTATACAAACACAAACACCCACGGTGTCAAGACAAGAGTTACTTAGCAAGTCAGGATAGCCGTCGCAACAGCTTATCGAGATTATGATGTAGGTTTACTTTATCAAGTCAAGAGTAGGTCACAACGGACCACCATCGAGAATTATCATGTCAATTTATTTGCTACTTGTCAAGATTACTTGTCAGGAGTGCGCCTCGATGGGCCATTATCAAGATTGTACATGTCGTGTTCATGTCAACATCAATACTGGCAAGTCATGCTATGCTCAACAAGTTATCGAGTCGGGTCGTCACAAGATAGGTCAAATACCAAGAATAAGCAATTGGCACAAAACCAATAATTAAAGGACAATTCATGCAAGGGCAAGGGGTACCATGACCAACAATTGGTATTAGCCAAGTTGTGCAAGGGTGATAAGCTGCACCAGGCACTAGGGGTGCCAAGGCTACAAGTCAAGTTGCGCCAAAGGCAAGCCAGGCTGGGTTGCGCCAGAACAAGTCGAGCCAAGTCCGGTTGCGCCAGGCACTAGGCTGCGCGAGGCTAGTTTGCACCGGACTGGAGTGCGCCAGGTCAGGTTGCGCCAGGTCGGGTTGCGCCTGACCCAGGTTGCGCCTGACTCAGGTTGCACCAGGTCAGGTTGTGCCTGACTCAGGTTGTGCCAGGTCAGGTTGCGCTGCGCTAAGAAGCGCGCGCAGGGCAGGTTGCGCTGCACTAAGAAGCGCGCGCAGGGCCGGTTGCGCTGTGCTAAGAAGCGCACGCAGGGCAGGTTGCACCGTGCTAAGAAGCGCGTGCATGGCAGGTTGCGCCTGGCACTGTTCTTCTTCCCCAAAACAGCAAAGAAGAACCCATTGAACCCGAAAACTTCAAAATGCCATAACTTGCTCAAAACAAGTCCGAATTTGGACTTCCATGGGTGTAAACTGCATAGAACAAGATTTCCTACAGATTTCCTACTGCATAGAACAAGATTACCAAGCTTTGATAGATCAAAACCAAAAAAACAAGAAAAGATCAAAACTTAGATCTACAAAAATCCATTCATCAAAACCGAAAATGCCAAGTTCTAAAAAGGCTTAAAATCAAGTGGAGAAGAGAATAGAAAAATAGAAGGGGAGATCCATCATGAAGCAAGTTGCACTTGTCTAGCCTTGGTAGGTGGGAGGAGTAAATGAAGAAGAAGTAAATGCAAAATAATGGAGGAGAGAGAAGAAGTTGACTTATATAGCAACCCTTCTCATCTCAACCCAATATAAACCAAACCAAGCCAAGCCAAGTCATGTTGAACCAAGTTGAACCAATCAAGTCAAGATTTAAACCAAAGCTAAGCTAAGCAAGATAAGTAAAAATACGGGCCACATGATAATTGTCAGAAATCCGTATACGTTTCCTGAAAATACGTATAACGGGAAACGGGAGTGACAACTCTACCCACCTTAAAAAAATTCCGTCCTCGGAAGGCCGCTCCAGAGTGCTGGACTTGGTCTCCAGGTTGCTGCTGGTCCACTGGAGGTGCTCCGCCTTGCTGATCGGTAGGACCAGGAACAATACCGCTGAAGAAACGACATGAGGAACAATAAGAAAGGACCATGATAGATCAAGGATATAAACATGTGATCAGGTCAAGATTTCGGAAAGATTAGAAGACATGAGTAGAGATCAAGGGCGAGTGCTGATTGAGACATCTATTCAGTGAAACCCTCACACATCTTGATTTACAAGACCTGCATGGGCCACCACTTAAACCGTGTCACGCCCCAGAACCAGAATACTGGAGAGCGAGGGACAGACACAGCCAGCTACGTACATTGAAGTATAATCTACCTCGATATACGGTCACGGCTATCTAGATGCATGAGGGTTTATCTACAAGCCAACAGTCTCTTATGGTCATGAACAAGCCTAGTGTCTCAATCTCAAGCAAGTAAGTAATTGTTACAAGATGTTAGATCATCAAACATACAAGGTAAGGCATCCCAAACATTACATATTCAGATGATCATAAAGCTAGTCATACAAAATATGAAGACTAGCAAGAGTTTCAGTCATACATGATCAACCCCAGGATTTGTCAATCATGTTACAGCCCGAAGGCAGACAATAAGTAAAGTTGCAAACAAGCTAACACTTGCTCGGCGGCTAAACGCCTCAAAAGAATATTTTTACAAGAGAGTAGGGGAGCAAAATAAAAACCCACTCCTCGCCAGGGTTGCGCCTAGTGGTCACCATCTGGCTGGAAGGCAGGGAGATCCTCGGCAGCTACTCCAAAATCTGGCCATACAAAACCAGCTGGGTCAGACCCCAAAAAGAGCAAGTGCCACAAGGGAGGCTGCACTTAAGAACTAAAACCAGCCTATTAGCACATGATACATAAAGGATAACGAAAGACATGAGTTAGAGAAAACAAGGTAATAAACGATAAGATGACTAACGGACTATTCCTGTAACCAAGTTACAACCCGTAAACCAAACAAGGACCGGGATTGTAACCCTTCACCTGAACAGAACTTAGTCTCTAACCAACTATCGATAAAGTAAAGCATAAACAAGCATGTCCTGAGATAGCCATATACTGGATCTAGGCAAGACTAGACAAGATAGGACTCCATCCATCATTCACGGCCAAGCAAAGAGTACGGCTTGATACTTTAACTAACTAGGGTTATCACAAGCTTAGTTACTAACAAGATGCATCGAGATGTTCCAACAGCCACAAGCCCTGCAGTCTTAATCCAGGTTAACCGGTCACAAGTTAAGAGAGTTGGATTAGGTGACTTAGAGGTGCAACACATGACAGTGTGCTGGAAATGTGCCCTACTCGACGGCAGGCTACAAGTCCAATTAAGAGCGCCCCGATAACGGGACTGCCTGTAGCTGGGAAATCTCTTCATGAACTACTTGATCACTCTAGTCATTATCCTAGTCAGATTCAGTATGAATCCCTGACCGTGGAAATCAGGAATTCATATCCTAGACATGATGCAAGACGAGACATGTAGCTTATACAAGCACAAACACCCACGGTGTCAAGACAAGAGTTACTTAGCAAGTCAAGATAGCCGTCGCAATAGCTTATCGAGATTATGATGTAGGTTTATTTTATCAAGTCAAGAGTACGTCACAACGGACCACCATCGAGAATTATCATGTCAATTTACTTGCTACTTGTCATGATTACTTGTCAGGAGTGCACCTCGACGGGCCATTATAAAGATTGTACATGTCGTGTTCATGTCAACATCAATACAGGCAAGTCATGCTATGCTCAACAAGTTATCGAGTCGGGTCGTCACAAGATAGGTCAAATACCAAGAATAAGCAATTGGCATAAAACCAATAATTAAAGGATAATTCATGCTAGGGCAAGGGGTACCATGACCAACAATTGGCATTAGCCAAGTTGTGCAAGGGTGATAAGCTGCACCAGGCACTAGGGGGTGCCAAGGCTACAAGTCAAGTTGCACCAAAGGCAAGTCGGGTCAAGACAGGTTGGGTTGCGCCAGAACAAGTCGGGCTAAGTCGGGTTGCGCCAGGCACTAGGCTGCGCCAGGCTAGTTTGCACTGGACTGGAGTGCGCCAGGTCAGGTTTCGCCAGGTCGGGTTGCGCCTGACCCAGGTTGTGCCTGACTTAGGTTATGCCAGGTCAGGTTACGCCTGACTCAGGTTGCACCTGACCCAGGTTGCGCCTGACTCAGGTTGCGCCAGGTCAGGTTGCGCTGCGCTAAGAAGTGCGTGCAGGGCAGGTTACGCTGTACTAAGAAGCGCGTGCAGGGCAGGTTGCGCTGCGCTAAGAAGCGCACGTAGGGCAGGTTGCGCCGCGCTAAGAAGCGCACGCAGGGAAGGTTACGTCTGGCACTGTTCTTCTTCTCCAAAACGGCAAAAAAGAACCCATTGAACCCGAAAACTTCAAAATGCCATAACTTGCTCAAAACATGTCCAAATTTGGACTTCCAAGGGTCTAAACTGCATAGAACAAGATTTCTTAATGCCATAACTTCCAAGCTTTGATAGATCAAAACCAAGAAAAATAAGAAAAGATCAAAACTTAGATCTATAAAAACCCATTCATCAAAACCGAAAATGCCAAGTTCTAAAGAGGCTTAAAATCAAGTGGAGAAGAGAATGGAAAAATAGAAGGGGAGATCCATCATGAAGCAAGTTGCACTTGCCTAGGCTTGGTAGGTGGGAGGAGTAAATGAAGAAGAAGTAAATGCAAAATAATGGAGGAGAGAGAAGAAGTTGACTTATATAGCAACCCTTCTCATCTCAACCCAATATAAACCAAACCAAGCCAAGCCAAGTCATGTTGAACCAAGTTGAACCAATCAAGTCAAGATTTAAACCAAGGCTAAGCTAAGCAAGATAAGTAAAAATATGGGCCACCTGACAATTGTCAGAAATCCGTATACGTATCCTGAAAATACGTATAACGGGAAACGGGAGTGACATTGCCCCTGTACATAAACTAAGTCTGGATGTGCCTACTCTCCTTACGAACCCGTATGCAAAGCTCAGCGATGCATGCAACATGGGTTGTAAGACAAAGCTCCCTTTCCCTGACTTGCGCGACCTGATAAATCATAAGCGTAAAGCGAGGAAAAACATAACAATTCATAGTGCACTTCCGTGCATCGATATTGTTATCAACTGTTGTTGCTCCAAAGTGACAAGAGTGCCTCAGAGAAAGTCCGTGTTTCGACGGCTGTACTTCTCTGACGACGAGAAGCCACTACGTGTTTCATCCAACATGGCTTCATGGGGTCCCCCTTACGGAAGCCCCAATCAAAGACGGTGGACCACCAACCCAACCTTCTCTCTCAGTTCCACGAGAAGGAGAAGACGAAGTCTACCAACAGATGGCCAACAGGCTGTCACATCTGAAGGCGTCAATATGGGCACTCGATCAAAGGCAAGATTCTATATGGACGATGAAGCCGGGGGTAGCATTCCCTCAGAATCTGAAGTAGATAATCCCCATACTGGGGGTAGTCTTCCAGAGGATGTTGATCCCTCCGAATTTGATGGCGACTATCTATCTCCTCTACCTGAAGATGAAGGACTTAGCCACTCGGAGACAGACAGTATCAGCACCAGTTGTACTGCTTCCTCTGTTCATCCTCGCATGCTATCTACATACATGACGGACAGAGAATGACCTGAAGAAGCCAGTGATCAGACTATTAAACAGCTAGAGGGTCTCAAAACAATATTCTTCAACATCACTGATATGCTTACCAGTATCATGACAGTTCAAGCTGCTGGGGCTGTTCCTTCACCTCAACAAAATGTCTCAGCCCACGCTAGTCCGGCTCACAGCAACAACCCTCCTCTCCTACAAAAGGAGTATCATTCCATTGAGCCTCCTCCAAATCTTGCAAATGCTGGGGGTGGTCCTTCGCCAACAACACCTGACAACCAATCAACAGCTGTTTCCCAATACCTGCTCAATCAATAGGATGCAATTGATTCCCTAGTCGCTCGCCTCGATACCATCTCACACAAAGACGAGTTGCATATGATGGGGATATCTCAACCGTATCCCCCTGAGTAGGAGAATGCTACTTGCCCTCCTAACTTTAAGCCGCTGACGCTGAACTCATTCGACGGTTTGACTTCTCCTCGTCAGCACATGACGTACTTCAACACGCAGACTCTGCACTTGTCCAGAGACGATCCGTTCCTGTCGAAGCTGTTTATTAGCACCTTGCAGGGGGTAGCCTTTGAATGGTTCTGCAGTCTGCCTGACGGGTGTATCAATTTATTCAAAGACATGGAGAGGTTGTTTCTCAACAGGTTTTATGAGAGTGGCATGCATGTTAGTATGTCCATTCTCATCGAGACCAAGCAAAGGAGGACTGAGTCTGTCATCGCCTTCATAGAACGCTTCAGGCGGTTAGCACTGAAGATGCCCTTCGGCATACCAGACTAAGAACTTATGGATACTTGTCGACACAACTTCCTTCCTATAGTAAAGTTTTGTCGAGGTATACATAAGTATGATACATGGTCCGCTTTTATTGAGGCCACTGATGCTGCAAAAAATGACGTTCCTAACTTGGAACTACTGGTGTTGAAGACACCCAAATCTGAAGACAAGGGCAAGCATCCTCAAACTATTCCTGTTCTTGGCGGTAAAGGGAAAGAAGTCCTGAAAGTCGACACATCCAAAGGAGCTTCCAATTCTCAGGGCACCTCCGACAAGCCTAAGAAGACCTTCTCCTTCGACGAAGATGATGTCATTACCATCTTTCACACATTGACGAAGGGTAATAAGCTGACATTCCCTCCACCATGATATCCTGCAGAGGCGAGCCAACTCAATGATCCCAAGTACTGTCTTTATCATCAGTACGTGCATCACTCCACCAAGGACTGCATCATCCTGAAGAAGAAAATACAACAGCTTATCGACAGCCAAGTGATCAACCTCGAAGCTGAAGACAAGGACGTATCTGCTAACATGATCTCTCTTCAGTTTGGAGACTTTTCTCCTACAAAAGTCCCAGACGGCGTTGTCCCGATCCCCAAGGCGATGATGGAAGTCGTCAACCTACCACCAGCTCGCAACTTGACCTCGGTCCTACTCACAACTGAACATGGTGAGATCATGTGGGTCCACCCGAACCTTGTCCAAGAAGTGACGCAGGGGGTAGCACTTCCCAAAGCAAGAAGGGGCAAGCAATTCAAGCCATGCCATATGGTATCCTCCCCCGTCTACGAGATTCTATCTGGCAAGACACGATCGGGGAAGACTTATCTCCGGACGTACGATCCCGCACAAGAAGAGACACTACCTTCTCAACCTCCTGCTGCCTCTACAAGCTCAGAAGCTGGCCTGTCCAAGCCTCAAACCACGGACAAATCCAAGCAGAAGGAGACGCGGTTTGACAAATCTCTAAAGGCGCCAGCTCCCGAAGGCATGGATCGACCTTAAAACTTTGACATATTGGCTCAGCTAGCCAATACACCTGCCAGGTTGTCTCTGTTCGATCTATTACGACTCTCCAAAGAAACACGAAAGGCCTTAAGTGAGGCATTGCTACATGCCGACTCTTACCTCGCTGAAGTCAAAGCCCCCGCTGAAGATCCTGTCTCCTGTCTCCACTGCCACAGTACTATGGAAGTGGTGCTCAACATCACCTTCTCACAGAAGGACATGCTACTCAAAAATAATCGTCATGATAGACCCCTGTACTATACAGGGTATATCGGGACGAGGTGGACCGCATGCACATCGATCCAGGATCCTCCCTCAGCATCATTTCCAGAAGTTTGCTTCAAATCATGGAAATCCCTCTGCATAAGCTATCCGCAACCAACACAACTATCATGGCTTTCATTGCTGGTCGAAGCCATCCGCTGGACAAGATTCGTCTCAAATGCCAGATCGGTGATCTCCGAACGGAAGTTTCCTGCTATATGATCGATACCAATGTATTCTAAAATATCTTGTTGGGACGTCCATGGATACATGAGAACATGATCATCCCTTCCATATTTTACCAGTGCTTTAAGTATGTCAACAACGACGGTGTCGTGAAGACGGAGTTTACTGATGTCGATCCTTTTAAGGGCATCGATGCTTACTATGGGGATTCGGTACTTTACCAATCTCAGTCCCCCAAGGATGATGGCAACGAAGCTGACAATGAAGCTGAAGCAAGTCCATCCTCCAATGATGGTCCCCTGATTATCCGAGTCAAAGGACGTACTACTCCAAAAAGTACTTCGAAGCCTCTCACAATCTGGGTAAAAAAGAAAAACCCCGACAAGGTCAAACCATTGACCATCACTCTCAGCAAGACACCCCGGAAGGAACCTACTGATGCCCGTCCTCCCAAACCTGAAGAATTACCCTACGTGGTGAACTCGGCCAAGACTGTGGCTCCTCTCCCAGACGATGATCCTCTCAATGAGTATATCAATACTCAGAATAATGTACCTTCAGCGGATGATATTATCCCTGAAGAAGAACTTGCGTATTTCCTTAGTAAAGGTTTATCTTTGAATTACTCCGATGTCTATCGATCTGTAAACCACTACATAGATACGATATATGTTCTAGGGAACGGCATAGGACCACACCTCTGTATGCCAGTCACAACGCCTCACCTGCAGGAAAAAGTCTACCCTGAAGATATCCTCTACTTCATCGTTCCAGCCAGAAAGAAGGATGAAGAACTAATCATCTTCGGTCGTATAATTGGCGAGAGAAAGTTCGTTCCAGACTCTACTTCTCCCAAGCACAGCACAGAAGCTGACTATGACTCTGGGAAAATGCTACTTTTCCAGTATAGTTGGCAGGCCAAGAATATCATCTAGGACATTGGATCTGACATCAAAAGCGACGAAGGGCTAAATTACGGACGAGGACGACGGTTGCCAATACGACACTTTGCTCCTTCCGGTAAACCCGAGAATTACTATCAACGAAGCGGTGTTGGTTTGGGCTATGTTTCTCCTCCAACAACTTCCGAAAGATCGGATGATGAAGCAGATCGTTGTTCTCATTCTTCTGATTCCTCCCACTGGGACTCAGACTCCAGCATCGGTGACATGTTCAAAACAACTTTGTCCGTCAACATGGTTTCCACCGACCAAATTACAGATGATGTCCAATCAATCGAACTCAAAAAAAGGGCTCAAAAGATGGACACCAGGTGGGAGCTGCGCTTCGAACAACGTGAACCACCTACCGAAGACGAAGTCATCCAAGTCAATCTAGGAGATGAAGCATCCTTCAAACCAATCTTCATTAGCAAAAGCTTATCTGACGATGAACGTCAATCTCTTATACAGCTTATAAGAAAATACATCGATATCTTCGCATGGAGCTATAAAGACATGCCAGGCTTGGACCCTAAAGTCGCCATGCACCGCCTGAATATTTCGTCTAAAGCTTAACCACTGAAACAGCAACAACGACGATTTCGACTAGACGTCATGGAAGCCATCGAGAATAAAGTCAAGAAGCTCATCGCTAGTGGATTCATTCACGAGGAACAACATCCAGACTGGGTTTCCAACATCGTCCCACTCATAAAAAAGAACGATAGAATTCGAGTCTGTATCTACTACCGTGATTTGAACTTTGCATGCCCGAAAGACGAGTTCCCTCTACCGATCACTGACGTAATGATCGACAATACTTGCGGCTTCGAACGGACGTCCTTCATGGATGGGTTCTAAGGCTACAACCAAATCAAGATGTTTTCTGATGACGAGAAGCACACATCTTTTCGAACACCGTTGGGGGTATACTGCTATACGGTGATGCCCTTCGGATTGAAGAATACAGGGGTGATATACCAGCGAGCCATGAACATAATTTTTTGCGATCATTTGTGCAAAACTGTGGAGTGCTACGTAGACGATATCGCAGTCAAAAGTTGCCTCAAGAGCAACCACCTCCAAGACTTGAGAATGGTGTTCGAACTAATGCATGCACACCAACTCAAGATGAATCCAACCAAGTCTTTTCTTGGAGTCTCCAGCGGCAAGTTCTTTGGTTCGTCATCACTTCAAAGGGTATACATCTGGACCCGGAGAAAGTGAAGGCTATTCTCGACATACATCCTCTAAGAAACCTCAAAGAGCTACGCGGACTACAAGGAAGGCTAGCCTACATCAGACGATTCATTTCAAACCTCTCTGGAAGGTGTCAACCGTTCACCCAGCTCATAAAGAAAGGCGTATCTTTCGTCTGGACTGAACAGTGTCAACGTGCGTTCGACGACATCAAGGCGTATCTTGTAAGCCCTCAAGTATTGGTAGCTCCAATAATGGGGAAGCCCTTCTTACTATATTTTCGTGCTATGGACCATTCTCTTGGGGCCCTATTAGCTCAGAAGAATGAAGTCGGCCATGAACAGGCAATCTACTACCTCAGTCGCACAATAGTGGGTACCAAACACAGATACACACTGGTAGAGAAGGAATGCCTTGCACTAGTATTTGCCATCCAGAAGACATGCCACTACGTGTTTGGGCAGACTATCCATATCATATCTAAAGTTAACCCTCTCAGAATACTCATGACTAAACCGGGCTCTCTTAATTCTCGTTTAGCTACATAGGCAATGTTGTTGACTCCATATGATATGATCTTCATCCCTCAAAAGGCAGTAAAAGGCCAAGCATTAGCTAATTTCCTAGCAGCTCATCCGGTGCTGGAGTCGTCCAAACTCTATGACGAAATCCCCGACGAAGTGGTGGAGTCTAATACTGCAACTGAAGAAATCCCTATTTGGCAAATGTTTTTTGACAGCGCATCAAGAACAGGGCCCAAAGGAAACATCGTGGCTGGAGTAGGTGTCGTGCTCGTGTCACTTGATCATCTGGTTATATACCGTACATATTCTCTCGTAGAACCATGCACCAACAATGTGGTCGAATATAATACCCTAAAAATTGGCCTACAACTGGCGAAGCAACTGGGAGTTGACTATCTAGAAGCTTACGGCAATTCCAAGCTAATAGTTAGTCAGGTCCGAGGGGATTACGAAGTTCGTCATGAAGATCGCATCCCATACCACAGAACAATAATTAAGCTAGCGTTTACTTTTGCTAGATTCTTCATCGAGCACGTGCCTCGACTACAGAATATAGAAGCAGATGCTCTAGCCGGTCTCGCTGCTTCCTTGACCGTTTCTACCAATACTCAGCAGTCGATCACAGTGTCTGGTTGAGAACTATTCTGTGTGAAAAATGCCTTACATATTCATCACAGTTATGCAGCAAAAACAAACGTCGATGCTAAAGACTGGAGATTTTCTTTCATAGATTATGCTGTTTATGGAATCCTTCCCGAGGACCCGAAGGAAGCAGTATCCATCCAAAGGCGATCCCTCAGATTTTACTGTAACACAGCTACCAAGATGTTATACCGACGCACTTACGACGGGCTACTATTATGATGCTTATCAGACACAGAAGCCAAACATGCACTCAGGAAGGCTCATGATGGAGTTTGTGGTGCACATCAACCAGGCCCCAAATTATAAGATTGCCTCAAAAGAATGGGTTATTACTGGCCCATAATGATAGCAGATGCAAAGAAGTGTAGAGCTTGTCAGTTCCACGTCAATTTCATTTATCAACCTTCGGAGTTTCTACATCCGACGGCAGTATCTTAGCCGTTTGAAGCCTGGGGTATGGATGTCATAGGACCAATCAGCCTGCCATCCTCTAAAGGACATTGGTTTATCCTAGCCATAATCGATTACTTCTTCAAATAGGCGGAAGCTATACCGCTCACCGAAGTAAAGACGTCAAACATGATCAATTTCATAAAATATTACGTCATCTACCGCTTCGGCCTACCTCGCAGGATCATCCATGATAATGGTCCACAGTTCGCAAGCCATGCGTTCTATCGGTTCTGCGATAAGAATCGAATCCAGAACGTAGCCTCTACTGCCTATAAATCTAGCGGCTAACGGGCTAGCAGAAGCCTTCAACAAAACCATTATAAAACTTCTCAAGAAGTTCGTGTCTTCAAACAAGCACGATTGGAACGAGAAGCTCGGTGAATGTCTATGGGCTTATCGCACAACGGTCCGGACTCCAACAGGCAGTACGCTATTCTCTCTGGTTTACGGGAGCGAAGCAGTTCTTCCCCTAGAAATTCAAATTCCTTCTCTTCGAGTAGCCGTAGCCAGCGAGCTGATTACTGAAGAAAGCTATCGTCTGTGACTCCAGGAGCTCGAAGCGCTAGACAAAAAATGTTGTTAGCTCAGCAGCGCATTGAGCTATACCAAGCACACGTTTCCAGAGCCTTCAATAAAAAAGTAAAAGAAAGGATCTTCCAAGTCTGTGATCTGGTCTTAGCAGTTAGAAGGCCGATGGTCATGACGCATAAAACAAAAGGAAAAATTTTAGCCTAAATGGGAAGGTCCTTTCGTCATAGAATCGGTGTATTCCAACGGTACGTACCGGATGACCAAGCCTGATGGTGACTTGCTCATGATGCCTATCAACGACAAGTTCCTGAAGAAATACTATGTGTAACATTTTCTTTGTTCACTATCTAAATATTATCTGTATTTTAAGAGTCTTGAATACGCCCTGGATAATAGGTCCACTAAATATTTCTCCAGTGGAATCATTTCCGTTTTTGACTCCGTTTGACGAAAACAACTCACGTCCCTATTACCTCTGAATTATTTTCTGATAATTATTTCCCCAGTGAAATGATTGTGTTTTTCCACGTCCACATAACCTCTGAGCAAAGCATTCATCAAGGATAATCACGTCCCCACTACCTCTGAATTATCCACTCCCACCGAATGTTATGTATCTTTCCATGTCCATATTACCTCTGGTCAGATATAGAACATCCTCTGCTGTTACGTCCATATTACCTCTACTAGCAGCTTTCTTCAACTTATTATCTATGTTTGAAATCATTCGAATATAAAACGGATAATAGGTCCACACAAAAATTCCCCAGCAAAATACCCACCAGAAATATCCTTGCGATGTCCATATTACCTCTAGCATCGATATTTCACAAAACCACATTCACTTCTGAAAAGATTCTTTATTTTGTACTTTAACGTCTATCAAGAGACAGAAAAAGGTACAAGAGTCGTGAACGGCCAAAAAAAGAAGTTACAAAATCTACGGGATACACAGACGATTGATGCTATCCTTCAGAGTTCCCATCTCGGCCTCAGACTTCACAGCAGCTCGGCGCCGTGCCTCCTCCTGACGAGTGGCTTCATCTTAAAAGAGGATCAGACTCTGATGTTCCTCCTCCAACTTTTCCAGCTGTTCTTCTAAACGGGTAGAAGTGGTGGCAGTCATGGCAGCCTGGGATAAATAATCCTCCTATTCAGAAACCGTCGCCCTCAAGTCGGCCTCCAGCTGGGCAATCTCATTCCTGAGCTGCGCAATGTGGTTATGCTTCTCAGCAATCAGCGCAGCCAGCCTGTTCTTTGAGGCAGCACGGGCGTCACTCGCAGCATTGAACTGGCTGTACTGATCAGCCAGCTCGCCAATCTCCTGAACAAGGGCGTCCTTCCTTGTTTGGAAGGTAGCCCTCTCCTCCGCAAGAGCTATCATCAAAGTGTCGTCCTCTGCACGGAACATTGACGTCGGACTCCATAGTTTGATATCTCGGAACCGGGCCACCTGACCCTCCAGGTCATTCAGGACCTTTCTCAGAGTGTCGGCCCGCTCTTCATAATAGCTATGCTCCTGAGGGCCGCTACCTGACACTCGGCAACAGCCTTTATAGGGTCGAAGGCGGCATTCTGATTCAGGACCCCAGGAAGCTTCACTTTCAATACGGAGTAGAAAGTTTTGATAACTTCCTGGGCCATCTCTTCATCCTCGGTGGAGGTCGTCGGAGAAGAGGCTTGGAAAGTTTTTTCCACCTCTGGAAGGAACGCCTGACAAGAAGCCGAACATGACAGAAGAAATAATATACATCAGGCACCAGAAAAAGACGGAAGAAAATACGAAAAGGTTGTAATTTCGTACCTTCGGCTTGCTCAACTCCAACTTGAGCTACGCCATCAACTTTAGTTTCAGACAAACCAAGAGCAGGCCCGGACTGTTCAAGGGGAATAATGTCAAGGCCCCGAGCAGCATCGGGCCTAGTTTCTTTCACAAGCTTAGCCAAAACAGGAGCGAATTCAGCAACAGTCCCTTCAGCAGGCTGCTCGACCGCTCTTTCTGAAGCCAATACCGGCTCACTAATAGCTCCTCCACAATAGCAGATTTGGAGGGGTCGGAAACAACTTATGTCCCTCGCCAATAGCGGGGACCATCGCCGCAAGGGGTTCTTTCTTTTTGTCTACAAAGGAACACACAGACGTGGTCAGCCTCACAAGGAGCACGCAAAATCAAAATCTAAAGATCTCATTCGAAGAGAGGCGCAAAGGCAACGTACCCGCAGGAGGATGAGCCGATTGGACTTGGTTCTCGTCCAGCTCTCTTATCGCAGTTCCTATTGCAAACATATCTCCCACAGATATGTCATAGGAGAGACTGATCTTCTGACCGCCATCAGGGTCTGGGCCTTCGCCCTGCTCATCCCGTCGCTCAGGTCTTACAACCGAAGAAGACCCGCCCTCATCCAACAGTCGAAGACGAGCAGGGGACATTATCGCCACCTCCATCTCCTCAGGCGAGGAGGCACCTACCTCAACTGTAACTTTGGGGTCCTGTGTAAAGGACAAACGCAAGGATGAGAAAGCTGCTAAAGGCTTGACCAGAACAGCTATGGAGTCTAGGAAGGGGTCTATCTCCCGGATAATAATGGCCCGTGACGCCTCTCCTCCTCTTCCAATTTGTCGGAAGGACCTCCTCAAGGGAGGCGAGCCAGCACCCACTTCCTTGGCTCTCCTCAGGGCAACAGTTTTCTTCTTTCGCTTTAAAGTTGGCTCCTGGGCCAATTCAGTTGAATCTTTCCTCTTCTGGGGAGGATTGAGAGGAGAAGAACCATCGTCTTTCGGGTCCTCCTTCGGAGACACTGTTGCCTCCCTAAAGATAGTTTCTGGCAGCGGTACTTCGGCTGGTTCTGCGGTAGGAATAGTACTTTTCTTTATATGTCCTTTCGGTGCCTTTTTCGTAGGAAGGGGTCAAACTGAGTCCCCAATATCAAGCTATGTTCACGATCATACCAAGGATAAAAAGTGTTGATCTGAACATAAAATTTGGTGGCGGCGTAGCGCAAATGGGACTCAGGCTTATCCAGGGGCAGAGTAAAGATTGCCCCCGTGTACCCGGCGTTGTAGTACATCCAAGCACGTGCCCCGTCAATCAAGCTACCTATCGACTCCAAATGTGGGCTAGCATTTCCCTGAAGGAGCTGGCTATAGCCAAATTGTCACACAAAATGGCTCGGTAAATACGGCTCCAAATAGGCATGGTTCCTGTTTCGGAGCACCAGATGCGATGGTCTAATAGACTGAAGCCAGTGAAATGCCCCAGCAGTCAAATTAGTAGCATGAACTCCTTTATCCACCAATATATCTTCTGCAGTACCGCTTTCGGATGGAGGGGATACTCTAAAGAACTCATAGTTCTGTAAAAAGCCTAAAGCCTTTCTACAAGCAGGTACACCGGTGATAGCCCAATCTGTATCACGAAATCTGTGGAGAAAGGCGTCTTCTGCTACAGAGTCCGCCACCGATCCAGCATTCATTAGGGAAGAACAATACAGTAGCAGCCACCCTATCAGGAAATGATACGGAAGCTCGGTCCGGGCGAAGTGGGGCCTGCCATCGGGAGTCACCACATCCCTGACAAAGTCCTGCAGACCTCGTCCAATAGCACAGACTATCGCGGGGAGCAATGCAAGACGGTGTTCGAACGCCAGCTTTACAGCCGGAAGTATCATAACCCGGCTTATTCTCTCAATGGACCCTGAACCTCCAGGGACTACACAGTCACGAAGCCAGATCATTAAGAAAGCTGCCAAGACAGCTTTCTCCGACAATGGATGTTCGGCCTGACGAAAGTAGGGACCAATCGGAGACTCGAGATCATCATTGTCCTCAGTATCCGATGTCTTATAATTCGCCATCCGGGCTTCTATATCGGACTTGGTCATGGGTTTTAAGATTGAAAAGGAGGTCGAGTCTTCCCCTTCTCCTTGGACGAAGATATAGCCCGTCCAGGCTCTCGTATGGGGATTGGCCCCCTCGGTCCTCCCTTTCTTAGTTATCCTATGACAGATAAGAAGATGACAAAGCAATTTCTTGTATACATCAATCATCCCGGAGCTTTCACTCTCCAGGTCCCGGAGTTCTTTATCACAAGGTACGTACACTTCATAGGGCTCCGTACCCCAGGGAAGCGTTGACATTTCCTGCATTTTATGGAGAGCCAATCCCATCTCCCCAGCCGGAGTAAAAAAGGTACAAGTATAAAGGTTAAATAACTCAGCCAAAGAGACAAATATTGGCCAGTTGACCCTCACACCATATTGAGTGGCCCTAATAGTGTAGTATAGGCCAGCAATCTTCAGGGTAGCTTCATATGTGGAAAGAATCCAGCCAGTGAGATTGCTCCAGAATGAAGACGGGTATCGCCAGCCTTCCATCCGTATCTTCCCTGCGGGATACGACACACCCCCCATCATCATCAAATGACAAAGCGTGTCAGCAGCATAAGGATGGAGGTTAGTGGAAATGTCGTTCACTATGACACCAGGTTGTAGTCCCCTGGTAGAGTAAGATGCAGAGCCCCGGACACATTTGAAAGTGTCCCCTTCGATCGCCTGAGTCGAACTGAATTCTCCCAGAGATGATTCCAGGAAGCTCAGGAGTTAGCTCCCAATTTATCCGTCGCTGCACAGCTAAGGCAGTGAAAGCAGACAAAGGATACTGGCGCTCCATCGACGACAATTATATCCTCTGATTTTCCAGATTAATCATCTCAAGCGTATGGTCTCACCATTTTTAAACCCTACGCTATCACCAAACAGAAAGTATGATTTCTTGAAGCGACGTGCCCCTTCACGCACGAACTTCTCATCATTAATCATCTGTCACAAGAAGGTCTTATCTTATTCAAGTATAGCGAGGGACCGCTCCATAGGCTGATTTTGACTAATCTTGGCCTGAATCACACTGGTCATATATGTTATGGGACTGGTATCAAGTGCCTGATAAGCGGAGCCGAAAGGGATTCTATCAAACTCCGGGACAAACATGTTTACTGCAAGGATAGAAAGAGAGTCAGACTCAGAAAACCATAGGAAAGGAACTAATTCCTAAAGATTTCTATGCGCCCAAAGGAATATGCGCCAAAAACAAGACATGTGGGCGCATAACACTTGGACAGTACATAGGCGTATAACATGCTACAGCTTAAATGGGCGCATAACGTGGCAGCACTTGGGCGTATAGCGCACCACAGTGTTGGCGCATGACTTCTGTGGGTGCATAGTAATGCTCACAGAAGTATGTTGCCTTAGGCGCAAGCGCCCGGGCAGAAGAAAAGTCCGAGCATCGCAAATTAACGCTCGAGACTTTGTTTTTTGAAGCATGCCCTCACCCAGAATCAGATCCTGGACTGCCGAAGACGCTGCCGCAGGAGGAGAGTCATTCGGCGCAGTACCCTTGCCCTTCGCGGATCTCTTGACGACCTTGGGAGACATGGTTCTCAAAGAAAGAAGACGAAGAGTTTTTTTGAAAAATTCAAAGATAAAGGAATAATAAACTTTCTCTCTCCTCCAAGGGTCTATTTATAGGCACGGGCTGTACTATGCACCCACCTGTTGTATACGCCCATTGTGTTGTATGTGCCCACTATAGCCTATGCGCCTACGTGAAGGATCAGCTCTCTATATGCTATACGACTGTCCCTTGCTAACGTGGACGATGTATGAAGGATGGAGCGCTTCAAATTCCGTTCCGATGAATCTGTCAGTTCGAATTTCGAGAAAAATCTCAACAATCATATCTCTCTAACAGGTTGGCTAAATACTATGCGCCCAAAGGAGAGAGCCGTGCCATGCGTCCATTGCATCACGAGAAGACGATCCATACTTCTTTCAAAGTATTTCGAACTTGTTCAAGTATCAAAAACTTTGAAGGGGGTCTTGTAGAAGCATGAAAAATTTTCAACAAATGAAGCCCATGCGTCCAAGCCAACGAAGCTTCATGCGCTAAGTCAGTACAACTCCATGCGCCCAGCAAATGAAGCTTCATGCGCCCAGTCAGTAGAGCTTCATGCGCCCAGCCAGTGAAGGTTCATGCGCCCAGCCAGTAAAGTTTCATGCGCCCAAGACCAACTCACCCGAAAGCAGGGCGCATAGCCAGAGACATGGCTATGCGCCAAAGCCTGACTCAGTCAAAGCCATGATCAAAACGTGCACTGAAGCGCACAGCCACGCCATTCTCCACGAGCAGTCGTGCACCGAAGCATACGGCCACGTCAACGCCACGACCAACACACGATCTCGCAGCCTGTATGCGCCTATGTCCTATGTGCCCAAAGTAGGACTATGTGCCACATATGAACCAGCGTGTTTTCCAATGTGGGCGCATAACATCGTTCCAGCCCAAGAACGACTATAAAAGGGGGCCTCATCCCTCTTCAACACACAGAACGAAAAGTATTTTCAAGAGCCAAATTGCTGCACTTCTTGCCAGTGAGCCGAGAGTTAGCAATTTTCTTAGGTTTTCTCCCACATTTGTAATTGGAGTGTCAACGGAGTAAAGGAGCAACTGCCGTTCGATCTCCATCGTCCCATTCCCAGAATTTTTTTTTACTCGGGGATCCTCAGCGCAGGATCTCTCAGGCGTAATCGATTTGTGGTACCTTGCGCCAATTAAAGAAAAGACAGTATTTTCTTCTTTTTTTGTGTGTGTCCACAGTATTGACTGTTGTGGCTCACTGAGTTGTATAGTATTATCAGTTTCACCAGCACAGGACCTCAGTCGAGTACATCTCTGATAGTTCTCATATTTGATTATCTCTATGAATCATGTATGTAGTAGTATTTTACATTGATATTTCATTAGTTTTTAACACAAGGTTATACGAGATAGTAGTTATGGATTCTTTATATGTTGTTCGTGACCAATCTATTATCGTGTTCGTGACCTGTTTGGATCCATGAGTACTGGTCGGGTGGAGAAATACTCTAGACATGTAAACAAACCCAAAATTATTCTTGCCTACTAGCAGTCGCACACTTTACGTGCAGGGTGCCGGATATTATTCTTGCCTAATAGCAGTCACATATTTCATGTACGGGGTACCGAATTTACCCTTAGCCGTTTACATGCCGAAGTAGTATTTCAACTCACTAGATAGATGCAGTTTCTGGTTCTACAATATACATTGCTAGCTACAGGTCTTCTCTGTTTTTAGTACTCACTTGTCATGTTCGCCATGCTCAGTTTCTGTCATGATTCTATACTTGTCTTTGCGTCGTGTATTTCATTATTATTTACAGATTTATGGATTTTGTTATTTATTGAATCTATTGTGAGATTGTACTCGTTTCATTCCTGACTGGAAACCAACATTTTTTCAGGTTAGTTGTGGCTTCACTTAGCTTTGGGAGATACGGGTGTACCTGTAGACAGAAACCTAGAAATAGATAGCAGTTGTATTATTTTCATTAATTGTGAGAACTTTGTATTTTCTTTAATTATAAATATTGTAAATATTGTAATCAAATTTGTAAATATGAATGAGCAATAAAGTTTATTTTTAGCATTTATTTCTTATAGGCTTGACAGCGTTCTACCGCCGACTCTACGGCATATGCTGGCTTGGATACGTCTCGTATCCGAAAGAGCGGGTACGAGTCGTGACAAGTTTTTGTGGTGGCCCATGCAGGTTAGTTTTTGCAAAATATGCGAACTCGTGATGGTACGTTAGTCGTACTATTGCGAGCCTGCGACTAGAAAATGCTCATTCACAACTTAGAGTTAAATTAATTTAAGAGAATGACTAGGACTAGGAGTCCCTTGTTCAAATTGACCGTTGGGTAGTTAAGGTTGTCAGATAGGCCATGCAATTTAGATAAGTCTCTATAAATACACTATTACTTTTGAAATCACGATATGATCCAATATGGATATACTATTCACTTGATAAGTTAGGCTTTCCTAGAATTAAGGCTATAATCTTGATAAGCTGTTCAATTTTCTTTTGCTCTATTAGAAATAAACCTTATATCATAAGATAGGATTTTGCTTATTTAAAATCCTATTTTGTCGTAAGGAATTAGTTTATAATTCCTAATTCATTATTCATATACGAATCTCGAGGTAGATTGGTACAAAGTTTTCCCTCAACCATTTAAAATGCATATGAAATAAAGACTATGATGTTATTACTTATCTTGTCTTCAGTTATTTCCTACCCGATCAATCTTTTACTTTAAGGATTGAGACTTATAGACAGGTGTTTATGCTTTCTATAATAGTCAACTAGTTTGAACCTCTAGCAGCTCTTTGAAGCTCGTAGGAATATAGTTAGAGTAATTTTAACGACTGCGATGGCTAGACAGCAGCGCACTATCGCCAATTACTTGAGAATGGAGAGTGTGGGTTCACTGCAGCCAGCAGCGCACTGGCGAGGCACGACCCATAGAGTTAAAATTATTTCAAGGAATCGTAGTTTATGGAACATTGCCAGAACTACATCTTCGTTGACCTCTTTAGACCTTGTGTCAATATAAGGTGGAGTATTTGATAGCATATCACATTTGAATCACGGAACCAAGGGTTTACCATAGCCAGAGTATACGGACGAGGCATAATTCTTGGTAAAATGACTTCAGACGTGATTACAAGTTTAGGATACTATAAAGGATAGAAAAATGCCCTGTATGTCCCATAAGATCCAAATCCAATACTAGTAAAAGTTCTGTAAGTTGGATAGCATGTCTCCCTACCTAGCATTCCGTGGTCCTCGTGATCTATTAACGAGGTAATTAATTGACCCTAATAGGTTTACCTAGAATTTAGAATTTAGAGGTACATAACGCACTAGTCAACCAAGGCCTTATGGATAAGAAGATAGTAGGAAGACTGTATAAGCAAGAACACCAGGTAAGGTTTTGATTCTCTCAAAACTTGAACTACTTGTTCCTCCTTTCAAAAATCTCGCATAGTTGTATTTTGACTATTTTGACCAATGCTGCTATTACAACCTAGTTTTGCAAGCTTACTCTTTTATCTAGCTTGATTCAAGACATATGTTTTTTAGGGACGCCTACTAACATATTGTCTAATCAGAATCAGTGTATTACGGTCTGATCAACCATGATACATTTGGTTCGCTCTTCATTTAATTACCCTATGTGGGTCGAGATATAGAGGCATTGTGGCATCCGCCACCCGATTATAATTTAGTGATATTTTTTTCATTTTTAATTGAACAGTTTATATTTAATGTTCTAGGAATTTTTAGGAATTTTCTGGAATTATTTTGATTATTAAATATTGGAAAAACCTATTTTCTAGGACTTCTGGAATTTATTGTGGTAGCCTAAGAGCAAGTATTGACCCCAAATATTTTTTAGGGTTCATTATGCTATTTTATATTTTCTAGAATTTTTCCATAATTTTTGACAATGTTTAAGTATTTATTTATTAGGGTTTATATATTTTTAAAGGCTTCCAATAATTATTATAAGATCATTTGGGACTAATATGAGACTAAGTATTTTTATTTTGACTCTAGGAGGTTAATTATAATTTCTATAATTTTCTACAATTTTTCTAGAATTTTTAGATATTTATTTGGAATTATTTGGGGTTAAATTGATATTTAAATTAGTTCTGTAAATTAATTACACTGTCAGCGCACAGTCAGCACTTAGGGGGCCCACGCGTCAGCCGCTTGGGCCGACCGAGCGGGGCCCGCCTGTCAGTCAGCTGTGTGCTGACTGTGCTTTAAATTTTGGAGCCGGCTCCTTAGCCGAATCCTAATCGGCTTAGTCCAAGCAACTCGGCCATCCAGCCGTCCAATCTTTTGAGCGGGCGCAACAGGATTGTGCCACGTGTCCCTAGCCGCCGACCCAACTGAGCCGTCCCTATATATATATATATATATATATATATATATATATATATATATATATATATATATATATATATATATATATATTCTATTTGCGGATTTCGAAACCCTAGATTATTAGCAGCCGACTTTTGGAGTTTTAATCCCGGTGATCCCCCGACTTCCCGAGGTGATTCCCGCCTACCTCGACCTCCTTTTGGCACGCCATTTTTTTTTGTTGGATTCGTATTGAGGTAATCTCTCTAAATATGTAATTTATTTTCGTAATTTCTGAACCTAAATTTCTAGAAAATTCGTAGAGTGTCGGTTGTCCGAAACTTGATACGTTTCGGTGTTTTCGAGATTTCAGGAGAACCAAAAATCGAAATCATGAACCGTTTGAAGTTTCGAAAAGCTAACACAGAGCTCTACGACATATATTTTTTTCAGAAATTATTTCGTTCAGTTAGTATTTTAGTTTTTCTGTTGAACTAAGAACTGATCGGTTGATCCCTATTTTGGTCACGATTAGCCATAACGGCGATATCTTTTGACCAAATATGATTTTATGGCACGGTCGATTCCAGCGCACTCGTGGTACTGAAATCTACCAAGATACACTTTCAAAATCTAGAGTTCACAGCATTTAACTAAAAAGTCAACGGCATGTCTCGATTTGCGTGCCATAGTTTCCGAAATTGAGAAATATGACTTTTGATGGCCAAACTTGCATGTTTAGATTATATTCAGATTATTATTAGGTTAAATTAGGTTTTTAAGTAAATTATTCCAGAATTAATTATTATTAGATTAGTAACCCAACTAGCCACTATTTAGAACTAGAACATTATAATTGATTTGTGGTTTTCGTGCACTGTTTGTTGTGCGATGTATGTTATAGGTTGACAGCTTCTAGATCGGCATCCCCTCATCCTCTACTTGTGGCTACGGTTTGTGCAAGGATTCAGGCAAGTACAGTATTGCATTTATGTTTTAGTTCATTATAATGTTTACTCTATAGATCTCTCGTTTGATATCCCGTTGAGTCATTGCTTGATATTCCATTGAGACACCATTGTGACACGGTAGTTATCGTATCCTTCTTAGTATATCATTGATCTTTATCGATTGTTAGAGAGTCGGGAGGGGAAATACTCGATAAATACGTGAACAAACCCAATTACCGTTACCGAATGATAGCTAAGTCATACACACCCACGTATGAGTTAGCCGTACCAATTACTGAATGATAGCCATCGTATGATATGCCGTATTAGCCCAGCCGTTCACGTATTTGAAGGTATTTCACACACATAGTGGTTTCTATTTTTCCTTTATCTAGTCCATTATCTTGTCAGTTCATATCTTGCTAGTTTACATTTTGCTAGTTCATATCTCGATCGTTCGTACCTGGCTAGTACTAGTTCTTTATATACTCTTGTCATCATTGTTTTTCGCTTGTTCTAACTTATTTTGGACTAACAATATTAATTGCAATATGGTTGTACTCTGCTCCTTTCCTGACTGGATCATTGTTGTAGGTGAGGGAGAGTATCTCTCGCACTTCATGTTATGGACCAGCAGTGGGTAGTGTTGACTTTGTTGGTACCGAGACTCAGGAGCCATGGATGATCTCTAGAGGGATCTAGATTTACATTTATGCATGTCTTAGTTTATTTCTTAGATGGATCAGAATTGTTCATGGATGGACGATATTTTATTGTTCTGGATTTCAGTCTCTTTGTCATTGGATTTGGATATTATTATTATCTATCGTACTCTTATTCTCCTTGGTTTGTGTCATTGCTGAGTACGATTTGTATTTGTGTTCTATTGTATCTGTGGAGGATGTTATTATGTGTACTAGACAGCGTTCTACCGCTGATACCGCGGCGTAGGCTGGGCTTAGACACGAACTCGTACTCGGTTATCCGGGAGCGGGTCGTGACAAGTTTTTATGATGGCACATGCAGGTCCGTTTTCGCAAAATTATGCGAACTCGTGGTAGTACTTAAGTTAGTCGTACTACTGCGGGCCTGCGAATAGGATTAGATTTTAAGGACATCCTCCACATGTTTGATTATTGATCTCCACCTTTGACTTTAACCTTTCTTGATTTGCATCCTGCTTGAATCTTTCCACCATTTAATGCTTTTCTTTTATTGCAGTAAATGGATTCTCAAGACAGGAATAACGCTTTCCCGAACACCCCAGCAAACTTTGGTGGGTCCTCCACGAATGGAACCCCACCGACTCACGGAGGCCGCTTCATCTACTTAGGCGAGACTCCTCAGCCGCAGGCTTCGAGATTTCATCGCGATGATATTCCGCCACCTCCTCAGTTCCCTTCGCCGACTCCGCCACCAGCACAGCTTCCTCCACCAGAAACCTTCCATCAGCCTGTACCCTTCCAGCAGCCAGCACCCTTTCCGCATCCGACACCTGTTCTGCCTCCACCACCTGCGCTGGACAACTCCATGCTTCTTGGGATCTTCCAGCAGATCATGACTTCCTAGACGCGGCAGGCTGATGTTTTCTGTGATACACTGAGGAAGGTTCTTCAGAAAAGGGAGGCTCCCCCGCTGTGTCCCGGCACCTCCAAAAATTTTACAGACCTCAGGCCCTGGGAATTCAAGGGTACGGAGGAAATTCTCTACGCCGACGATTGGTTGGAGAATGTGGACCGCAATCTCCGGAGGGCCCGAATCCCCGAAGACCAGAAGGTTGATAATGCTAGAATACAGCTCTATGACATCGCCCGCACGTGGTATAGAGACGAGCCTCGGTTCATCGCGCCAGACGTGACTTGGGAGGAGTTCAAAGAGATGTTCAAGACGAAGTTCTATCCTGAAGCAGCCCAAGAAGAGTTGGAGAACGAGTTCGAGAGCCTGGAGCAGGACAACCTCTCTGTCAACGAGTACACCGCCGAGTTCTCCCGCCTCAGCCGCTTCGCAGACGCCATGACCGCTGCAGCCAAAGCCAAGAAGTTCAGGAAGGGACTTTCATAAGAAATTCGTATAGTCATCGCCACCAGCCAGGCCACAACTTACGAGAGGATCTTGATGGTCGCACAGGCGGTAGAAACAGAATTGAAGCATAAACAAAAGAGAGATAGAGACGCAAATGGAGGACTGAACAACCAATTGAGATCGGCAAAACGTCCCAATATTTTGGAGGAGACTTCATCCCAGCACTATCACCTGCAGCCTCGTTCCCTACAACAGCAAAATCAGATCCAGCCGATTATTACATGCTCCTACTGTCGGGGGCCAGGTCATCATTTTGATCACTGTTGCAAAAGGTTACGACAATGCTTATCGTACGGATCAGCTATGCACCAAGTGAAAGAATGTCCAACATCATTTATTCGTCAAGGTCAAACACCTACTCAGAGAGGACAAGGAGGACTGCATCAGCAAGGACAAGATCAAGCATTTGTAACGGTGACTCGACCTTAAGGTATATGTAGTTAACTAAGTTCCTTAAAGGCCTTCCATAGTTATAGTTAGCATGTATGCTTGGTTAATGCTAGATTAGTAATCTTAGATTTTTCACATTTCCATGATATAGACTATGAATTATTTTAGAGTTTCCTGTAGAAGTTATTTAGTATGACCTGTTGATTTTTGAGGACAAAAATATTTTTAAGGGGGATAGTATGTGGCATCCACCATCCGTTTATAATTTAGTGATATTTTTTTTATTTTAATTGAATAGTTTATATTTAATGTTCTAGGAATTTTCTGGAATTATTTTGATTATTAAATATTGGGAAAACCTATTTTCTAGGACTTCTGGAATTTATTGTGGTAGCCTAAGAGCAAGTATTGACCCCAAATATTTTCTAGGGTTCATTATGCTATTTTATATTTTCTAGAATTTTTCCATAATTTTTGACAATGTTTAAGTATTTATTTATTATGGTTTATATATTTTTAAAGGCTTCCAATAATTATTATGAGGTCATTTGGGACTAATATAAGACTAAGTATTTTTATTTTGACTCTAGGAGGTTAATTATAATTTCTATAATTTTCTATAATTTTTCTAGAATTTTTAGATATTTATTTAGAATTATTTGGGGTTAAATTGATATTTAAATTAGTTCTGTAAATTAATTACACTTTCAGCGCACAATCAGCACTTAGGGGGCCCACGCGTCAGCCGCTTGGGCCGACTGAGCGGGGCTCGCCTGTCAGTCAGCTGTGTGCTGACTGTGCTTTAAATTTTGGAGCCGGCTCCTTAGCCGAATCCTAATCGGCTTAGCCCAAGCAACTCGGCCATCCAGCCGTCCAATCTTTTGAGCGGGCGCAACAGGATTGCGCCACGTGTCCCTAGCCGCCGACCCAACTGAGCCGTCCCTATATATATATATATATATATATATATATATATATATATATATATATATTCTATTTGCGGATTTCGAGAAAACCCTAGATTATTAGCAGCCGACTTTTGGAGTTTTAATCCCGGTGATCCCCCGACTTCCTGAGGTGATTCCCGCCAACCCCGACCTCCTTCTGGCGCGCCGTTTTTTTTGTTGGATTCGTATTGAGGTAATCTTGCTAAATATGTAATTCATTTTCATAATTTCTGAACCTAAATTTCTAGAAAATTCGTAGAGTGTCGGTTGTCCGAAACTTGACACGTTTTGGTGTTTTTGAGATTTCGGGAGAACCAAAAATCAAAATCATGAACCGTTTAAAGTTTCGGAAAGCTAACACAGAGCTCTACGACATATATTTTTCCCAGAAATTATTTCTTTCAGTTAGTATTTTAGTTTTTCTGTTGAACTCAGAACTGATAGGTTGATCCCCGTTTTGATTATGATTAGCCATAACGACGATATCTTTTGACCAAAACGTGATTTTGTGGCACGGTCGATTCCAGCGCACACGTGGCGCTAAAATCTACCAAGATGCACTTTCAAATC
Organism: Iris pallida; assembly: GCA_029216955.1. NCBI lineage: Eukaryota > Viridiplantae > Streptophyta > Magnoliopsida > Asparagales > Iridaceae > Iris > Iris pallida. The sequence goes on from JANAVB010040818.1 coordinate 32,010,618, forward strand.
TAGAGTTCACAGTGTTTAACTAAAAAGTCAACGGTACGTTTCGATTTGCGTGCCATGGTTTTCGAAATTGAGAAACACGACTTTTGATGGCCAAACTTGCATGTTTAGATTATATTCAGATTATTATTAGGTTAAATTAGGTTTTTAAGTGAATTATCCTAGAATTAATTATTATTAGATTAGTAAACCAACTAGCCACTATTTAGAACTAGAACATTAGAATTGATTTATGGTTTTCGTGCACTGTTCGTGGTACGATGTATGTTATAGGTTGACAGCTTCTAAATCGGCATCCCCTCATCCTCTACTTGTGGCTACAGTTTGTGCAAGGATTCAGGCAAGTACAGTATTGCATTTATGTTTTAGTTCATTATAATGTTTACTCTATAGATCTCTCGTTTGATATCCCATTGAGTCATTGCTTGATATTCCATTGAGACACCATTGTGACACGGTAGTTATCGTATCCTTCTTAGTATATCATTGACCGTTATCGATTATTAGAGAGTCGGGAGGGGAAATACTCGATAAATACGTGAACAAACCCAATTACCGTTATCGAATGATAGCTAAGTCATACACACCCACGTATGAGTTAGCCGTACCAATTACTGAATGATAGCCATCGTATGATGTGTCGTATTAGCCTAGCCGTTCACGTATTTGAAGGTATTTCACACACATAGTGGCTTCTATTTTTTCTTTATCTAGTCCATTATCTTGTCAGTTCTTATCTTGCTAGTTTACATTTTGCTAGTTCATATCTCGATCATTCGTACCTGGCTAGTACTAGTTCTTTATATACTCTTGTCATCATTATTTCTCGCTTATTCTAACTTATTTTGGACTAACAACATTAATTGCAATATGGTTGTACTCTTCTTCTTTCCTGACTGGATCGTTGTTGTAGGTGAGGAAGAGTATCTCTAGCACTTCATGTTATGGACCAGCAGTGGGTAGTGTTGACTTTGTTGGTACCGAGACTCAGGAGCCATGGATGATCTCTGGAGGGATCTAGATTTACATTTATGCATGTGTTAGTTTATTTCTTAGATGGATCAGATTTTTTCATGGATGGACGATATTTTACTGTTCTGGATTTCAGTCTCTTTGTCATTGGATTTGGATATTATTATCATCTATCGTACTTTTATTCTCCTTGGTTTGTGTCATTGCTGAGTACGATTTGTATTTGTGTTCTGTTGTATCTGTGATGGATGTTATTGTGTGTACTAGACAGCGTTCTACCGCCGCGGCGTAGGCTGGGTTTGGACACAAACTTGTACTCAGTTATCCGGGAACGGGTCGTGACAGGCATCCAGGATCTCGCCCGCGACTATATTGACAATTTCTCTTGAATTATACATTCGCCCTTGAATTACGTAATAGTATTCGATGACATCTTTCTTGAACTCCTTATTGCTTTGGTCTTTCACTAATTGGAAAGACGAACGCTCATAATTGATAGATGGATACAGAGTATCCCCCAAAGCTATAATAGTTGTATACACAAGTGTAGTACCCATCAGCCAGCCATGTGACTAGAACCTTGCCTTGTGTTACTCGTTCTCCTCTCGACCCTCAAACTACTATCGGGACCTTCTAGCCATCTGAAATTTGAGAATGATTAGGGTTTTACCCTTAGTCAAAATTTTAACCTAGGAAGACTATCTATTCTCAAGAAACCAATTATTGTGAGCCTCTAATTATTTGTTTGAGGCTTGCTTTAACTAGCAACACTTAAGCCTTAACCCAACCTTTCCACGACCAAAGCCCACAGTTTAGACATAAGATGAATAGACAATGGTAAGGACAATCATTTACCATGACTATGGTAGACACCTATCCCGAGATTGGTTCCCAACAAATATTACCCTAGTTATTTAAATTGTATTATTAAGACCTAACTAGTATTGGAACACCACAGTCACTAGCTTAGCCAATACCATAGCTTAAATACCCTGTTATATTATGATTTACCAATTATCAAAAGCAGTACATGATCACTATAGCCCCTACAGCTAGAACTCCTGTGACAATAGTCTGGCAGGTTCAACACAAAAAGAAATTCATGACTCAGTTGTTAGAAATCTCTTCATATGATGTGTCTTAGAGTTGGTTACCCCGTCGATTACTCTTGTATACTATGGACGAGTAGATCATTCTATTTTATCGACCATGTGTCATTGTACTCAATCGTTTTCCATTTATTGAGGAACGATCCTTGACCTGACTTATATCTACCGTATCCCGTTATGTCGTGCCTTATTTTTTATTAACCAGAGTCGAGGTACAATTTTCGGACTTTGAAATTCTTTTAACCTTATTATTCCTAAAACCATGTCCTAGTTTTTAATAAGAGTAGACTGTAAGCCTTCTAAAAATTTTAGGATATACGAGAACTACCAATTGATTAGAATAATTTCCATTAGAATGATAATTAGTGCCCCATGGACTCCCACTTTCCATTTAGATCATATTGTGTCCCCGGCCGTGTCATTAATATTCGGAGCACGAGACCAGCTGTTACCTTCCAACAAATTTCATATGCAAGATCTAGACGAGTCCACCTTTACCTAAGTATATCATGTCCCACTCAAACCCGTCCCTTGTACTCTATTTTTATGGTACGACTTTCAGGTCAAAAGGACTAGCTATAGCCCTTACCATAATACCGGTATACTTTTTGACTTCCACTAGAGCCTTAACCTTGACTCAATTCATTCGACCCAATATAGGGTTGTGATTTACTCGAAGCCCACTATGCACATGCCACTAGTGTGCCACCTAATTGAGGCCTCATGTGCTACTTAAACAACAAAGGTCACGGAAGGCGCATTTTGGGCTTTAGGAGCCTAGCTAACCGACCTGACTGGCAACTAGCTCAACCACTTGGGTTGAAACCTATTCTAGGTTACCCTAACCTAGTAGAAATAGTTTTATCATTGGGATCTTGTCCAGCCAATGTAGATTGAAATCCAAGGTTCATCCAACCAACGATTGATGTCTAATCAGGGAACCCATTAAGACCCAGTAAAATCTATCGATACATACCACCATATTTGGACTATAAAATTGAACTATTTGAAATAGGTCCCTCTACCTATTATATAGTCTCCACCTCTTATAATGTGAAGTCATTTGTAACCCTTATTCCATCTACCGGGAAGTCGCGATACGATCTCGTATTGCATTTATATCCCTTGTTCGTGTGTTTAAATAACCACGAAAAAGATCATAATTTTGATTTCTCAAATTTTGTTCTATTATTGAACCTTGTTTAGAATTTCGAGAACGGAACTTCTGTATTGTACGGATTGTAAGCCCTCTAAGAAATGAAGGGTTCTTCGATGTAACAAGTAACTGGACTAGAGTGGCCCAATCTAGCAAATAAGTCAATGGTTCCTAAACTCTCTTTCTACCTGTATCATTGGATACTCTCTACCGCTCTTGAAACGTCATATTTGCTCTCGATCATTCTCCCTTATCTTTCTGTCCTTCTTATTTCAGATCGACGAATGGTCATGCTTATTAGAATTTATCAATATTTCTTAGCTACTTGTGTAAATTCGTTGTTTGTTAAATTTTGGGTTGCTTGATAGATTGGAGAGGATTGTAGATGCCTTATGCTATAGATATCTGTTGGTAGTTACTTTTAGCAATTAGCGAAAAGGTTACAATGTTATGACATCATGTGTTTGAAGGGGTAGTGTGACCAAAGGTGGGTAGAAGTCCTCGAAGTTTCGTAGTTACAAAATGGCTAGGAGAAAGATATAAACTATTTTTGCAGGAATAAAATTTGAGGAGATTACGGTAAAAGTAGACTTTCTTTTTGAATTTTAAGGAAATAGTCATGAATTAGAATTTCGTGGACAAAATTATTTTAAGGTGGATAGATTTGTAACTCCTCTTCCCGAAAATTTTAAAATATAATTTTTATATATTTTTATTTGATTTAAATAGAAATTTTTAGAATTTTATAAATAATTATTTAATTACTATTACGGTAGATGACGTTAGCCATGGTGGAGTTTTAAAGTACCAGAAGACTAGAAATCATGGCACGGATAGTGCAGTGACGTGCCTTGACTAGTGTATTAGCCATGCCAGGGAAGGCTGAGCCACAGTGACGCCCTAACTAGGAAAACCAGACTAAGTTTTGACATAACCCTACAAATAATCTAATTATTTGATTATTATATTGACTTGTAGGAGACCCGATTGTACCAATTTAGTCCGGAATGGACCCAAGCCAAGCACAAGCCCGTGTAGTGATGCAGTGCATCCAAAGACAGACCATGTAGGAATATTTTATGTGTGTACAAATATTTCTTAATTAATTTAGGACTTGACGTATATTTTCTAGATATTTGATTATTTGTAAAAAATTGGTATTATTATTATTAAATAGTGTTTTATAATAATTGTATGATTTTTTGAGCCAGATAAAGAGTATGCTGGTTAGGTTCACCACAACCACTCTTGGTTTATATTTTTGTTGATCTTATGATTATAATTAATATGAAGGTTATTGTTTATGCAGTAAATAAAATCATTTATTATTATTTTAAATGAGTTTATCTATATATATATACATATTCCTATAAAAAGGCCCTGTACTAGTAATATATAGCATTAAGATGCTAATTCGATATTATGAAGAATATTATATGTGTGCATATATATATATATATATATATATATATATATATATATATATATATATATATATATATATATATATATATATATATTATATAAAAAGATATAAATGAAAAGAAAAGAAGAAATAAAAACAAAACCCAAATAAACCAAAGCAACCCCAAACCCAGAACCCAGCGGTAAAAGCACCCCAGGCTGAGACCCAACTTCCCACAGATCCGCCCAACCCAAGAGATATGCATATATGCATATATATATAATAGAGAGAGCGAGAGAGAAAACTCTCTCGACAAACCCTAACGCCGTCACCCCGTGCCACCACAGGCGACCCCGACACCAGCACCGCGTGCGCCTGGGCATCACCGACGGCCGGCCAAGCTGCCACGTCCGTGCTAGAGCACGTGCATGCGCATGCCGCTCGGGACTGCGACAGCAGCAGTTGCAGCCGCGGGAGGCGACTTCGCGACGATGTTTCGTCGTGCATGCTTATCCTTTTGACGAGCCGTTTCTTCAGGTGAAAACCCGATACAACCCCCTTTTTACTCTGTTCAAATAATTTTCAAATATCTACCTTCGATCGCTCGAAAAATTGACTCAAAGTCGAGTTAAAATCTGTTCGAAACAGAACAGTTTCTATAGTGAAATCCCTGTTTTGGAAGGCCAAAATTGGCCGAAACAGTCGAGAAATCCAAAAACTATTTGAATAGCCTTCTAGAAAACCTAACCAGGATTGGAACTCTATTTTTATAATTAATTTTAGTAAAGTATACAGTAAAATATATTAGAGAGAAAATCAAGGAAAAACTATGTAAACTGTTTTAGAAATCTAGAAAATTCCTTTGATACGACGTGCGTTTCGCCAATCCGGACGACGTGGTCGCGAACCGAAAGCATCAAAAAGTGCGTATCGAATTCGTGGACGTGTGGACTTTGACTGAATTCAAATTACTTGCGTGTGTGCGACGAATTTGATGCGTATTCGTCAAAATTCATCGTATCGGGCTATTTGTAAATTTCTCAATTACTTTGTGCACGTTCGTCAGATCAAGACGAAACTTGCGCCAACAGGACCGTATCATTTTTATAGTCATGTATGCCAAGTTTGGTCTGATTCTGAAATAGTTGATCGGATCGTTGTTTTGTGGGCCCCACGATCCGACTCATCGGGCGATTTTGTGCACGGCCTGCAGGAATCCAACTTTGGAGATACGGTTGGGTTCGTATCAGAAAATCGGACCCGTAGACATATATTTTGATGACTTTAGAGACCATAGACTTTGGCACACTTTTCGGTGCAAAGCGAGACCAACGGCGGACACCGTTTTGGCCCGAAATTATCGTTTTGCTCCTGTGTCCAGTATTGGATTTAAGGATAGGCAATTCTAGCTAATTTGACTATTCTAAAAATGTTGGTAATATTTATTTCAGCATCCGAAGGCTTCTGCATGTGTTGACTTTTGTGGCTCACTGAGTGGTATAGTATTATCAGTTTCACTAGCACAGGACCTCAGGCGAGTAAATTTCTAATAGTTCTTATATTTGATTATCTCTATGAATCATATATGTACTAGTATTTTACATTGATATTCCATTGGTTCTTGACACGAGGTTATACGAGATAGTAGTTATGGATTCTTTACATGTTGTTCATGACCAGTCTATTATCGTATTCGTGACCTGTTTGGATCCATAAGTACTGGTCGGGCGGGAAAATACTCTAGACATGTAAACAAGCCCAAAATTAGTCTTACCTAATAGCAGTCGCACACTTCACGTGCGGGATAACGGATCTTATTCTTGCCTAATAGCAGTCGCACATTTCATGTGCGGGGTGCCAAATTTATCCTTAGCCGTTTACATATCGAAGTAGTATTTTAACTCACTAGATAGATGCAGTTTCTGGTTCTACACTATACATTGCTAGCTACAGGTCTTCTCTATTTTTAATATTCACTTTCCATGTTCTCCATGCTCAGTTTCTGTCATGATTCTATACTTGTCTTTACGTCGTGTATTTCATTATTATTTACAGATTTATGGATTTTGTCATTTATTGAATCTGTTGTGAGATTGTACTCACTCCATTCCTGATTGGAAACCAACATTTTTTTAGGTTAGTTGTGGCTTCACTTAACTTTGGGAGATACAGGTGTACTTGCAGACAGAAACCTAGAAATAGATAGCAGTTGTATCATTTTCATTAATTGTGATAACTTTGTATTTTCTTTAATTATAAATATTATAAATGTTGTAATCAAATTTATAAATGTGAATGAGCAATAAAGTTTATTTTGAGCATTTATTTCTTGCGGGCTTGACAGCGTTCTACCGTCGACTCTGCGATGTAGGCTGGCTTGGACACGTCTCGTATCCGAAAAAGCGGGTACGGATTGTGATAGCTGGTGCCGGGCAGGGCCGTCGGTGATGCGGTGCACGATGGGAGGCCGATGCTGACGTGGGTCGGCTGCGGGGAATGGCACGGAAAGTTGGAGGAGAGGGGTCTGGATTCGGAGAGGGCGGCGAGAGGAGTTTGGTGGTGCCTTCAAATTTGGATTTAGTGGAGTAGATTGGCAGAGAGAAGGATTTTGGTGTAGGGGAAGGGTAAGAGTTTTTGTGATGGGTTACGTACAGAAAAGGAAGAGGGGATGGGGGTGCGCGTAGTGGTGCGGGAGAATAGGATCTTCGGAAGAATAGAGTCGTAGGTTTGAACGAGTAAGAAAGGTTGGGTTTGAGTCTAAGTGTCATGGGCTTATGTTATTGGGCTTGGAGTTTTGGCTTAAACAAAACAACCAATAAAAACCAATAAAAATTAAATAACATGCATGGGCTTCACAACCTTCCCTCCTTAGTAAATTTTATCCTCGAAATTTTAACCAACTATGAAAGAGAGGGTTAGAACATACCTAGAAAAGATGAGGATACTTCTCCCTCATTTCGTCCTCTTGCTCCCATGTAGCCTCGCTTGGAGAGTGGTGACGCCAAGTTATCTTGACTAGTGGGATTACTGCACGCCTCAGTCTCTTCTCCATGCGGTCGATGATCTCTACTGGTTGCTTTGGCACGGTGAGGCTAGGTCCAATCTCCAATTTAGAATGATCAACAACGTGGCTCGGGTCCGGTACGTAACACCTCAGCTGCGATATGTGGAAGAGGTTGTGCATGCCTTCGAGGCTGGAAGGTAGATCCACTTTGTATGCTACTTCTCCGATTCTGCTCAATTCCTCAAATAGACTGATGTAGCGGAGACTCAGCTTCCCAGCTTGGCCGAATCTGATTGTGCCCCTGGTAGGTGATATTTTGACAAATACCTGATCTCTGACCTCAAATTCCAAGGATCGACGCTTGCTGTCCGCCCAATATTTTTGACGGTCATATGCAATCATAAGTGTCTCTCTAATCATCTTCATCTTCTCGGCTGCATCTGTAACCATCTCTGGTACAAACAAGACTCGATCTCCAACATCATCCCACGCTAGTGGAATACGGCAACGTTGACCATATAAAGCCTCAAAAGGTGTCATCTGAATGCTGGCATGGTAGCTATTGTTGTAGGAGAACTCTACCAGCTGTAGGTGATTCTTTCAAGATCCACCAAACTGTAGGACGCACGATCTCAACATATCCTCAAGCGTCTGGATAGTCCACTCAGACTGGCCATCGATCTGCGAGTGGTATGTCATACTAAACTTCAGTTGCGTGCCCAAGCTCTCCTGTAGGCTCTTCCAGTAATGCGAGGTAAAACGGGTATCCCTGTCAGATATGATGCTGACTGGAACTCCATGAAGCCGGTATATATTCCGCATATAAAGATCTACGAGCCTCTCGGTGGATAAACCAACCTTGAAAGGAATAAAATGGGCAGACTTAGTCAGTTTGTCCACTATTACCCATATAGCATCCTTCCCGCCTTGGGATCTGGATAATCCTGTTACAAAGTCTATAGTAGTATTCTTCTATTTCCACTATGAAATGGGAAGCGGTTGCAGCAAACCTGCTGGTCTCTGGCGGTCTGCCTTCACCTGCTGGCAGATCAAACATCTAGAGATGAATTATGCCACGTCTTGCTTCATTCCAAGCCACCATACATGGGTCCTCATGTCCTTGTACATCTTGTTAGCTCCTGGATGTATAGAATGCTGCGACTGGTGCGCCTCCTTCATCAACACATTCCTCAGTTCGCCAGTAGGTATGCAAAGTCTCATGCCATGCCTCAATGCTCTATCTCCAGCTATAAAAAATCTGAGTGTTCCAGCTAGTACTCGATCTCCTAACTTGCACAGTATCTCATCCTGGAATTGAGTCTCCTTGACTCTGCTGATCTGACTGGACTGCACTTGTAGCAGCATCGTAGGCGAGTCTACGCCTGGTACAACTGCTTCCTTCCCAAGCTTCAGCATGATTTCCTCTGGTAGCACGATCTCTAAATCGAGATTCTCCTTGTCTTCCAGCAAGTGACGGTTCTTTGTCAAGAATATAGCCATCGGGTACCTGCTAAGTGCATCAGCGACGACATTAGCCTTACCCGGGTGGTACTGCAGATTGATGTCAAAATCCTTCATAAGCTCCAGCCATCGCCTCTGGCGCATGTTGAGCTCCTTCTGAGTGAAGACATATTTTAGACTATTGTGGTCTGTGTATATGTCTACCTTCTCGCATTAGAGATAATGCTTCCACAACTTCAGGGCGAAGATAACTGCTGCTAGCTCCAAGTCATGCGTCGGATAGTTCTTCTCATGATTGCGTAATTGTCGGAAAGCATAGGCAATTACCTTTCCATGTTGTTGTAGCACACAGCCCAATCCTTTGCCCGAAGCATCAATGTATATAGAGAATCCACCTGATTCGGATGGTAGCGTCAAGATAGGTGCGATTGTCAACCTTCTCTTCAGTTACTCGAATGACGCCTGGCATGCTTCAGTCCAAACAAACTCTTCGTTCTTCCTGGTTAGCTTCGTCATTGGCTCCGTAATCCTCATGAAGTCCTTCACAAACTTCCTGTAATATCCTGTTAAGCCCAGAAAACTTCTGATCTCTGTAACTGAGCTGGGGGTTGTCCAAGATTCTACTGCTGCTATCTTCTTGGGGTCTACAGATATCCCTTCTCCTGTGATAACATGCCCAAGAAAATATACTTTATCTAGGAAAAATTCATACTTGGAAAGCTTACCATATAGCTTCTCCTTCCTCATAGTCTCCAAGATAATTCGCAGGTGCTTCTCATGCTCTTCTTGGGTCTTTGAGTAGATCAGAATGTCATCAATGAAGACGACAACAAACTGATCCAAGTACTCATGGAAGACCTTGTTCATGAGATTCATAAACACAGTTGGGGCATTAGTAAGGCCGAAGGGCATGACCAAGAATTCATATTGTCCATACTTGGTGTTGAATGCCATCTTCAGAATATCCTCCTCTCGAACCATGACCTGGTGATATCCTGACCTAAGGTCGATCTTCGGGAAAACCTTCGCTCCGCTCAGCTGATCGAAAAGGTCATCGATCCTGGATAGAGGGTACTTTTTCTTAATTGTGATGTTGTTCAATACCCGATATTCTATGCACATCCGTACGATTCCATCCTTCTTGGTCACGAACAATACTAGTGATCCCCAGGGCGAAGCTTCATCTCTGATAAATCCTTGGGCCTTCAGCTCATCTATCTAGTCCTTCATCTCCTTAGCCTCCTTGGGGTTGACTCTATAGCTTCTCTGTGAAATAGGGGATAAGCTAGGTACAAGATCGATAGTGAACTCCATGTCTCGATCAGGGGGTAATCTAGGTAGATTGTCGGGAAAGACGTCTAAGAATTCTGTTATCAGGGGATGAAGAGGTCTGGAATCTTCTGTGATGGATGTGTAGGAGTGTCACACCCAGAACCAGATTACTGGAGATCGGGGGCGAGACAAAGCCAGCTACGTATATCAGAGTACGCCAGTACCCTAATGTACGATCAAAGCTGTCTAGAAGACAAGTGGATGGACTCTAGCATGCCACTGACGACTCCTATGGTTGAACAAATCCTATCTCAATCCAATCAACATAAGAAGCAATAAAGAGTAAATCATATATGATATGGGTAAGGCGTCCCAAACACAAGTACATACATAATCATGAGAGCTGACACAATAAAAGATATATCAACTGACTATACAAAAGGTGCGTAAATGTACAACTAGCAGCTGTCCAGAATATACATCCATGTCGTACTAAGACGGAGGGAACAAAACCCAGAAACAAGGACTAACATATGTCCTTAGCTAATACACTACAAAATAAAAGTACAAGATAAAATGGGAAATAAAGGTAACCCACTCGCTAATTCATGTCGGTCCTCTGAGTGCGAACCATCCGGAGGAGAAGACGGTAGATCCTCGTGATCAACTATAGAACCTGGCCATGCAAAACTAGTGGGGTCAGGCCCCAAATAGCAAGTACCACAAGGAAGGCTCGAGGTGAACGACAAAAACCCACAAACAAAACAACAACATATAGCAAATATAAATAAATGCGGGTCGAGACTAGTGCGGTACCAATGCACGTATCTCGAAAATATAAATGACTGAATAAAAATACTGAACCATATAGTAATAGAGAACAATAAGCCAATAAGCAACAAGGGACTTAGAAACTACTCAAAGTCGGAGCTACAACCCTTAAACCAAACAAAGACCGGGGTTACAGATATTTTTTCGAGCAGAACTTAGTCTCTGGCCACTCAATAACATAAGAGCATATAAAGTAACAAACAAACAAAAGTGCACGACCAATCATTATCTACGGCTTGCTATCATTAACTAGCTAGGGTTATCACAATCCTAATTACTAGTATACAAGTTGAGGATTTTTGCAACTACCTGACTGCAGATACCCGGATGTCCAGGGGTACGAGTAGTACATCTATTGCCCAACAAGACTGCTGGCAGATGAAACGTGTCTAGACTTGTAATATGAACAACCATATCATAAACTTGTAAAAGACAACATATAACTGACTGTGCCGCAACCCGGCACGACATGTGACTCAATCGTATATCAATACGCGCAAACTTGGTAGGTCATGGAGCCCTTGCCTAGCAGGGTTGAGCCATGCCTCATGGGGCCCTTGGAGCTCGGGGTTGGTAGTACGAATTTCCTCCTACAATGATCTACTTAAATTTACTAGTCATTTACCTTATCATATTCATGTCAAATTTTCAAGTCGTGGACACTCAAGAATTTTCTAAGATGACGTGTGTTATGTACGAGTAATTCATAAGTTATCACTTACGAACATCCCCGTACTAACATCACGTGACACACAGAACAATACTCACACTCGATTATCCAGTGCCAAGATGCAATAGATTAACATTCAACAAGCTATATCCACGGTGTCATGAAAGAACATGTACTTATATCTCGGGTCTAGAAATCAATAAGAAAATCAAGTCATGAGTGCGCTACTACGAGCCACTGAATCGAGCTAGGCATATACAGTAGTCTGGAGTGCACCATGACAGGCCACTATCTATAATATGGACATAGAACAATACGTGAACATAAGCATGTACCATGTATATAGAGTGTACAATCATTCTTTAACTATCCAAGGTCATCTAATCATGTTAAGAGTTTATTGCAATCGAGACATTATCAAAAACGGACAAAAACGGGCAAAAACAGCCTTAAACAGCATAAAACGGCATACCGACGGTATACCGGACTAAAGATAGAAGGTTTCTGGAGCAAAAATCGGCCTAATCTTCTACTCCTCCACCAAGAGGGGTTCCGAAACCACACTCTAGGCCTCAAGGCCAAGCCTTCCTAAGCTTGAGGAAAAGAGAAGAGAGTGAAGGAGAAATGGTGAAGGAAAGAAAAGAGAGAGGAGAGAGAAACTCATAGGATATATATAGAAAGGGTGAATTAATCGTGACCGTTGGATCGTGATCCATGTCACATTCTAGGTCAATCCTAGCCATTGAAAGAAAACCAATTGTCCATTGGATAATAGAATACATCTACACTATTCATAAAAATATCTAAACACTATTCATCAAAATATCTAAAACACTATTCATGAAAAGATCGGAAACACTATTCACAAAAATATCTGAAATCGAAAATATCTAAAATATGGAAAATCTGTCCGAGCGGTATGCCGTCGGTATACTCTGGTACACCGTCGGTATATCGGCCAAGGAGAAAATCTATAATTTGAAAAAAATTTAAAGCGTTCCGAAAACCGAGAAAATATGAAATACAATACAAAATACGTATCCGTATATAAATACCGATACTGTGAGACGAGTCTCACAACTCTCCACAACTTAGAAAAATTCCGTCCTCGAAATTTCCTAAAGCCAGTCGAGCAAACATACACAAGCTAAAACAATGTAAAATCATAACACATCGAAAGAAAATATCCCGTGTACAAGTGATATTTGAGATACAGAATTTAAATAAATGCGGAAAATAATAAATACATACATTTATAATACAAGAAAAGGGGGCATATGGAATAATATACCCCTGAGTCAGTTGAGTAGGGATTCGTCCTCGCTTGCCTAAGCTGACTCACAAAGTGGACAAGGGTCAAGTTTCGAAGTAAGTCGATACCAACGACTCAGTCGAAGACATGACTCTAATCCAGGACGCACCTACGTAGAAGGGATACATGATAGATATCGTGTATCATGAGATACGGAGGCAGATGAGTGGTACGAGAAACTCGTGTTCACTCGCCGAATATGTCAAGTCGACCATCGCATTCCGGGTATGAATGGAATACAAGGCCGTCAACGGAACCCAAGAATAAGAATGACTGAAGGAACACCTCAGAAGCTTACCAACAATCTGACTGCCCTCAGCCAACATCTGCTCTACGATAACAAACTCTCTCTGCTTATGCATCGGGACTGCTGCACTTACCTGCTGCTGAATTTTACCTGACTTACTGGACCTGGGCAAACTGTGCCGAATGCTGACATTGAAACTGCTGAGACCGTATCAGAAGAAGGTACTGAACATGGGATCGGGCTGACTTTGCTGACTGGAGTGTATTGAACTGAGCTGCCACCAGATGCTGAGATGGTACTGGTACCTGACTCTGTGGAGGCGGGATCTAATGCCGACATACTGCTTGAACCAAGAAAGAAGACGGAGCAATAAAATCCTTGAAAGAAATAGATAAGAAGGTTGGGTGTCCCTGAATGATAAGGACACGTGATATCGATAATGGACAGGAATAGAGCAAGGATATGTCAATCATGTTTACAGTTCAAGGAAAACGAGAATACGATAAGCAAGGGAGATCAAATGAAGACAAATATAGGATTGAAATTCTAAGAAGATGAATCCCCCACAAGCCTGAAGACAGACCTGCATGGGCCACCAAAAAATCCTGTCACGCCCCAGAACCAGAATACTGGAGATCGAGGATGAGACAAAGCCAGCTACGTATATCAGAGTACGCCAGTACCCTAATGTACGATCAAAGCTGTCTAGAAGACAAGTGGGTGGACTCTAGCATGCCACTGACGACTCCTATGGTCGAACAAATCCTATCTCAATCCAATCAACATAAGAAGCAATAAAGAGTAAATCATATATGAGATGGGTAAGGCGTCCTAAACACAAGTACATACATAATCATGAGAGCTGACATAATAAAAGATATATCAACTGACTATACAAAAGGTACATAAATATACAACTAGAAGCTGTCCAGAATATACATCCACGCCGTACTAAGACGGAGGGAACAAAACCCAGAAACAAGGACTAACATATGTCCTTGGCTAATACACCACAAAATAAAAGTACAAGATAAAGTGGAAAATAAAGGTAACCCACTCGCTAATCCATGTCGGTCCTCTGAGTGCGAACCATCCGGAGGAGAAGACGGTAGATCCTCGTGATTAACTATGGAACCTGGCCATGCAAAACCAGTGGGATCAAGCCCCAAATAGCAAGTACCACAAGGAAGGCTCGAGGTGAACGACAAAAACCCACAAACAAAACAACAACATATAGCAAATGTAAATAAATGTGGGTCAAGACTAGTGCGGTACTAATGCACGTATCTCGAGAATATAAATGACTGAATGAAAATACTGAACCATACAGTAATAGAGAACAATAAGCCAATGAGCAACAAGGGACTTAGGAACTACTCGAAGTCGGAGCCACAACCCTTAAACCAAACAAGGACCGGGGTTGCAGATATTTTTCCGAGCAGAACTTAGTCTCTGGCCACTCAATAACATAAGAGCATATAAAGTAACAAACAAACAAAAGTGCACGGCCAATCATTATCTACGGCTTGCTATCATTAACTAGCTAGGGTTATCACAATCCTAATTACTAGTATGCAAGTTGAGGATTTTCGCAACTACCTGACTGCAGATACCCGGATGTCCAGGGGTACGAGTAGTACATCTATTGCCCAACAAGACTGCTGGTAGATGAAACGTGTCTAGACTTGTAACATGAACAACCATATCATAAACTTGTAAAAGAAAACATATAACTGACTGTGCCGCAACCCGGCACGACATGTGACTCGATCGTATATCAATACGCGCAAACTTGGTAGGTCATGGAGCCCTTGCCTAGCAGGGTTGAGCCATGCCTCATGGGGCCCTTGGAGCTCGGGGTTGGTAGTGCGAATTTCCTCCTACAATGATATACTTGAATTTACTAGTCATTTACCTTATCATATTCATGTCAAATTCTCAAGTCGTGGACACTCAAGAATTTCCTAAGATGACGTGTGTTATGTACGAGTAATTCGTAAGTAATCACTTACGAACATCCCCGTACTAACATCACGTGATACACAGAACAATACTCACACTCGATTGTCCAGTGCCAAGATGCAATAGATTAACATTCAACAAGCTATATCCATGGTGTCAAGAAAGAACATGTACTCATATCTCGGGTCTAGAAATCAATAAGAAAATCAAGTCATGAGTGCGTTACTACGAGCCACTGAATCGAGCTAGGCATATACAGTAATCTGGAGTGCACCATGACAGGCTACTATCTATAATCTGGACATAGAATAATACGTGAACATAAGCATGTACCATGTATATAGAGTGTACAATCATTCTTTAACTATCCAAGGTCATCTAATCATGTTAAGAGTTTATTACAATCGAGAAATTATCAAAAACGGACAAAAACGGGCAAAAAACGGACAAAAATAGCCTAAAACAGCATAAAACGGCATACCGACGGTATACTGCGGTATACCGGCGGTATACCGGACTAAAGACAGAAGGTTTTTGGTGCAAAAATCGGCATACTGGTGGTATACTGCAGTATACCGGCGGTATACCATTTTTCCAAACAGCAACAAAATCCAGATTTTCGTTAAAACTTGTTTCGGCCATAAAAACTTCATTTTAAATCGAAATTCGGACTTTCAAAAGTCAAAATTGAATAGAATTGAATTTCCTACAACGTGGAAGTATTAGTTTTCAAAAATTAAAACATTTGATAGATCAATACCTCAAAATACTCGAAAATTATATTTAAAAACTCAGATCTACGCAATACTGTCGATCAAAACCAAAAGTGCTATATACTAAACATGTTAATAATTTAAAGAAGCATATTATAGGCCAATAAAATTTTAGTTTCTATGGAAAATAAAAATAAAGTATGGTCATGTCACTTTTGAGCAAGATGTACTTGCCTAGGTTTTAGCAACCGAGCCTAATCTTCTACTCCACCACCAAGAGGGGTTCCGAAACCACACTCTAGGCCTCAAGGCCAAGCCTTCCTAAGCTTGAGGAAGAGAGAAGAGAGTGAAAGGGAAATGGTGAAGGAAAGAAAAGAGAGAGGAGAGAGAAACTCATAGGATATATATAGAAAGGGTGAATTACCGTTGGATCGTGATCCATGTCACATTCTAGGTCAATCCTAGCCATTGAAAGAAAACCAATTGTCCATTGGATAATAGAATGCATCTACACTATTCACAAAAATATCTAAACACTATTCATCAAAATATCTAAAATACTATTCATGAAAATATCGGAAACACTATTCACGAAAACATCTGAAATCGAAAATATCTAAAATATGGAAAATCTGTCCGAGCGGTATGCCGTCGGTATACTCTGGTACACCGTCGGTATATCGGCCAAGGAGAAAATCTATAATTTGGAAAAAATTTAAAGCGTTCCGAAAACCGAGAAAATATGAAATACAATACAAAATACGTATCCGTATATAAGTACCGATACTGTGAGACGAGTCTCACAAGGAGACACACTCCAAGCTCTCTGGTGCTTGAGCTACTTCAAATTCAGGTCCTCCAGGTGGACTAAAGATAACACAACCCCGATGACAGTCTATCAGGACATGTTGCTTGCTCAGCCAATCTATTCCCAAGACTACATCGTAGTTAGGGAGAGGCATAACAAGTAAAGGTACTAGAAAGGTATGACTAGAAATAGTGATAGGACGGGTACAAGTCTCTATGATGGGGATTGGTCTTCCTCCGGTCATAACTCTACAAATCATCTTACTAAACCCTACATCTATATGGTATGCAGTAACAAATTCCAAAGATACAAAACTGTGCGAAGCTTCAAAATCAAATAGGCATAAAGCTGGGTGCGAGTGTAATAAAATAGAACCTGCGATGACATCTCCTTCAGGTTCTTGCTCCGCTTCAGGCTCTTCAACGGCCAAGACAAAAGCTTGCCCGTCCCCGTGCTGGTTGTAACGCTGCTGCTGGGTAGGAAGTGGACCCTTCTGTTGTCCAGCTCCAGCTCTGTTGAATGCCGTAGGGTAGTCCCTGATCTGGTGGGTGGCAGACCCACAAGAAAGGCAGTGTCCCAGTCTTTTCCTACAGATATCTGATGTGTGCCTGGGTCTCTTGCAATAGGTGCAGGTGACGTTTCTCTGCTGGTTCTACTGGGGTGCTTTGTGCTGTTGTTGCTGAGAGGGCTTGTTGTTGTGGTTGTTGTTGTTATTGGGCCTCTTGAAGTTGCCCTGATGGTTGTTGCTGGATTCGGGGTGCTCCCTCTTGGTCCAGGTAGAGGAACTGGCTTCCACGTCTTGGGCCACCTTCAGTATTTTGTCGTATGTCTTGGCTCCATTTGTGGCAACCATGGTGCGGATTTTCTCCCGCAGTCCATGTCAGAACTTCTGGGCACGCTCTACCGGGTCTGCTACATGGCGAGGTGCAAACCTGTCGAGTCGCTTGAACTCGGCTGCGTACTCTTCGATGTTACGATCTCCTTGCTTCAGGTCATGAAACTGCCTTTCCATGGCTTGTAGGACAGCTTCGGGAAGAACTTCCTCTTGAACTGCTTCTTGAAAGATCGCCAGGAGATTCCTTCAGCCTGAAATCTTGGCTCGTTCATGTACATATGCTAGCCAGGTCCTGTAATTGTAGAGATACCGCCTCTACCATGAGGCCGGGCAGAATTCGAGCAACACTGAGGATGTGCTCCATGTCATCTAGTCATTCGTCCGCGTATACAAGGCCTTTAGTTCCCTTAAAAGATCGCGAATTCATCTTTTTGAAGCTTTCAATGTCTCCAACTTTCTCCTGGATAATTGACTGCTAGTCAAAATTATATTTCTCCAATAAAATATAAAAGATTATCAATTCCACTTTTCTTACCTTGACAGGCCCTGGTTCTTCTGTGATGAGTCGAGTGCTGCCATAGCGATATTGTGGGCATTCTCCATGCCCTCCCTCATAATTGCGATCTGTTTGCGATCCACTTCTACTTGAGCCCTCTGGGCCTCAAGTACTCCTCGTAGCCGGCCTACGAGCTCGGTGGGGTCCACTGGCACTGGTGGAGCAGCTGGAGGATTCGCGTCAGCAATCGTAAGTATAGATCTCGGAGGAATCGGTACAGCTGCACGCACAGTGGAGGTGTATGCAGCACAGGAAGTCCGTGCAGCACGAAGATCGGTACTGGGCTACACTGGAGAGGGGTCTGACAGAGCCTGGGTAGGTGTGTTCCCGGAGGAAGGGACCTCTTCGTCTGCAGGCCCTGAGCGAGTCGTCTTTCCTTTCGCCATCTTCTAAAAGGTTTGGGTATACACATAAGCAAGGGAGCCTAATAAATCTATAAGCAAGCAAAAATATATATTACTATATGTAATTTCGGCCCTATGATGTAATAGGGTGAAAATCATCTAAGTGTTATAGTTGTTTCTATAGTCTATTTTTTTAAAGTATCATCTAAACCTAGGTCAAGTTACAGAACTGCATGTTGGTCTAGACTAAGTTGACAAGACCAATTTACAGAACGGACCTGCATGGGCCACCACTAAAAACATGTCACGACCCGATCCTAATTATAATGGGTCCAGTCAGATCATGTCCAGCCTGCACCATTGTGAGACGGCGATAGTAAGCTGTATCAAGCAGTGAAACACAACAGGCAAATATCTAACGGAAATAAAACATTTTATTAAATTAAAACTGGTTCTGGAATGGAAATAACAAGACTATAATATCACAATTCACTTATTACAATTGTTCTGATAAAACAAAGAAAGGAAACAAACTATGCCAACATCTATGGTTCTGGGGTTCCTGATTCAGGTTCAGCTAGATCTGCAGGACCCAAGTCAGGCCCGTAGAAAGAACAGTAAGCTAGCTCCTCCTCATCGCAATCACCTAAAGATGTTAGGTCTCCAGTCAGGAGTGAACAGGAAACATATTTCTTCCACATCTAGCATTTCTAAATTAACAATAAATAAATATGCGAGACAGTTTAAGAAACTTTATATGTTTTTGTAATTAATAGTAAAAGACAACAAGCAATATGATCTCAATATCAAATATGATGCAATGCTAAGCTAGTGTTTTGAGTATATAATAGGGCCTGTGACCGGCTGGGATAGAGGCAATATGTATACTAACGTTTCGGCCGAAACGAATAGTGTACGGTATGGCTCAACCCCCTGTGTGGTAGAGGTTAGCGCGAGAGTGACAAGCGAGAATTTTGGCTTTGGTCACAAACATTATACTACTCCCCCAAGTAATCCCCGAGTCAATGAGTCAATAAGTCACTATAGCAATCCAGCAATCCGTCAATCGACGTGGAGTCCGAGAGGGGTCCACGGTGAATCAGTGTCACTATACTATATGAAATCAACTGATGCATACATTTAATTATTAAAGTAAAAAACACAGACATGAAATAGATATAAAACTTGTCTCAGACGGTTCCTCGGCATGGGCAGCAACAAGTGGTAACTGCTAAGGTTTTAGGGAACAGAACCTACAAGATCGTAGTACCAGATTTTAGTAACTAGAACTACGCTTATTTCTAAAGAACAACACTAGAGACTAAGTCTGGTAGGTTAGAAAACCTAATTGGAAAATAATTATATATTTTTAAAAATAGATTTTATTACAAAATAATAATTGACAAAATAACCGTTTTTGAATAAAAATATATGTTTTGTCGAAATAAATATTAAGAAAATAACTTTTAAATCGTATTTTTTAGAGGTTAATAATTAAAAAGGAAATTAGATTTTCCAAAACAAATATTTTTTTACTAATTAGAAATTATTTACCAAAAAACACTTTTTCCTAGAAATACATTTTTAACCCTTTTTTTATCATAAAAGGGAAAATAGCTTTTAATTTGCAAAATAGTACTTTATGAAAATACAGTTTTTATCAAACTAACGATTTAACTAAATAGCAAAATATTTTTGTTATTCTTACTAAAACCATTTATTTACCAAAATTAATTTAATTTAGCAAGTAAACTCAATTATAGAAATAATATCTTTTTATCATTTATTCTAATTATTGAAAGCTTTTGGTATAAAATGTTTTTAGAAAATATATATAAGTTTTCTAGTGACAAACAATAATATTAATAATATTTTGGTGAAATCAATTAATAATAATAGACCATTATTACTAATAATTTCATTTCCCTAATTCTTAATAATCCGACAATTTATTTAAAGAAAATATATTTTGCTATAAACATTAATAGGCCAATATTTACTATAACAGTATTAACCATTAATCCACCATTATCAACTAATCCCTATGGTTTCCTATACTAACAATTAGTAACTACATAATTAATTAACTACACCATCCTACACAAATAACCAAATATTATTATTACAAAACTAAACTATTCCAATTGGCAGAGCTTCATTCTGCCAATTGGCCGGGACATGAAATGGATTCTGTATAAAATGACAGAAGGTATCCGGGACAGAAACTTACCAAAAGTTTGCACGAAGGAGCAGCGAGGGGAGGCCTCGGACTCGGAACAAAGCGTCGAAACACTAAAGAGGTTGGGAACGGCACGGGTGCACGCACGGGGAGATCACATGGGACACGCGGACAGCACGTGGGCTGGCACGCACGGGCGGGGACCGGTGCTGGCCGGTGCGCGCGGGCGGGGAGCCGTGCTGGCAGGTACGCGCGGGCGGGGGGGGCCGCGCTGGCTGGCGCCAGGCGGGGGGGGGGAAGGCGTGCTAGCTGGCGTCGGGTGGGGGCCGCACTGGCTGGCGCCGGGCAGGGGCCGTTCTGGCTGGCGCCGGGCGAGGCCGGCGGTGACGTGCCATTTGACGGGAGGCCGACGCTGACGCAGGTCAGCTGCGGGGAATGGCGCGGAATGGTGGGAGAGGGGTCTGGATTCGGAGAGGGCGGCGATGAGAGTTCGGTGGTGCCTTCGGATTTGGATTTGGTAGAGTAGATTGAAAGAGAGAAGAATTTTGGTGTAGGGGAAGAGCGCGACCTTCATGTTTCGTCGCTAATGTCGTCGCTAATTATGATTAGTGACATATTTTCCTTAATTAGCGACATATCCTGACGTCACTAATTTGTCTTATTTTAGTAGTGCGTGATGGGTTACGTGCAGAAGAGGAAGAGGGGATGGGGTGCGCGTAGTGGTGCGGGAAAATAGAGTCGTGGGTTTAAACGAATAAGAGAGGTTGGATTTGAGTCTAAGTGTCTTGGGCTTAAGTTATTGGGCTTGGGGTTTTGGCTTAAACAAAACAACCAATAAGAACCAATAAAAATTAAATAACATGCATGGGCTTCACAGTCGAGGACGTCCGGAGGTGTGGTCAAGCGGCGAGGTGGCCGAACACGGTTGGTGGTGAGGGCGGCCCTGCTGGTTATGGCGGTGAATGTGGTCGTGGTGTTGCTGGTGGCTGGGCTCCGGCAGGGTTCAGATGGAGTTGGCTCGGTCGGGGAGAAGAAGGGCTCGTGGAAGGTCAGGATTAGGGCTTCGGGTTAGTGTTTCTGGATTTGTGTCAGAATTGTGTCAGAGTGTCCTGCATGACACGGACAAGAAAAAATATCTTTGTAGAATTGTGTTGATGTGTCCGGGGTTGTCGGACGGCGAGGAATTGTAGATATAAAAGGAAAAAAAATAGTGGAAAGGGGGTGGTGGATACGGAAACAATGCACCGTACGATGGATGATGGTTGATGGTGGTGGTTGGCTATGATGAGGATGGTTAGAAAATTTTGAGTTGTAGGAAAACAAGGGAACACCTCCTTAAATAGATGGAGAACTCCTAATTGGATAAATACGAATCTCATTGGGTAACCCTTTCCTTTAGTTTAAATTAAGTGAAATAAACGTTTAAATTAAAAATTAATATAATCAAAATCTTATAAATGATTGCAACTAATAATTTAGAATATTAGTCTTTATTATCAAATAATTTAAACCAAATAAAATTAAATCTTAATCAATAATTTATTAATAATATTCCTTAAAATATTCGATGTCATCAAACAATTGTAAATTATATATTTTTGATAAATCCTAAATCTTTATTTAAGATAATTTAGCATATCCTTTAAAGATAATAACTAATGATTTCAAAATAATTTAATCAAATCTAAATCACATATGCATCATAAT
Organism: Iris pallida; assembly: GCA_029216955.1. NCBI lineage: Eukaryota > Viridiplantae > Streptophyta > Magnoliopsida > Asparagales > Iridaceae > Iris > Iris pallida. The sequence continues at coordinate 32,033,158 of JANAVB010040818.1, forward strand.
AAACAATAATAGTTAGTTCCAACAAAATAAAATAAGATATATTTCTAAAATAAATAAATAATTTGGAAACACTTTTCTATAACATTTTTATGGTTCAAAAATACTTGTAACTTTCTTTGTAAAAATACTAAAAAAATTATTTCAGAACACGATTTCTATAATAGAACAAATAAATAAATAAATAAAAATATTGATAATTCGGGAAGAGGGGTTACAACGGCCAACCTTAGCTCTAATACCACTTATCATAGACTTAATATTTTTGTCTACACTTTGATGTATGCGGCGCACAAACTTTCTACTCGAAGACCCGTGCAAGTCTTCCTCCTCGAATTTTGCTAGAATGCCAAGTAATTAGAGAATACTGGAGCAATATGGTAACTTGAAAGATTTCTTCTATTAACTTGGAGAATGCTTACAAGTTTTTCGTGGTGAGGAACAAATGAACCTTCCACTTATTTATAAGGCCTCACAGGGTTACATGAACATTTTGGAAGTAATATATTCCATGGATTATTCTAAAAATTATTCTAGAGCCTAGATATTTACAAGAAATCTTTTAGAACATATAGAAAGATCATGAGTTTTTAAGAAGATTCTACCATTTTCTGGAGAATTTCGGAAGCTTCCAGTAGAATTCCGGTCCGTGAAGGATTATGCTGATTGTTTTGGTGGGACAAAAATTTTTGTGCGTGACATACGCTCTACTTGGCTGTTTGAAATGGTTATACGTGTCCTTGTTGTGCTTCCATTTAGAGCAACCATACAGAGGGATTGTAGGGCTCCGTTTGGTAGGATTGATGAAAATGTAGAAGAAAAAAATTAGTAGAGATGGACTTTTCATTCATATGAAAAGGAATACCATTTTCTCACTCTGTGTTTGACAGGAGGGATAGAAAATGGAGGGATACCCTTTCTATGGTTTGGTATAGGAAAAAAATGGAAGACAAAAATAAATAAAAACATATGTTTTACCAATTATACCCTCAACTAAAAACACTAATTTAACATTTGACTTTAAAGAACAATTTCTTAAAAATATAGTTCGTATGATGTATAATTGTAAATTATGTAATATATCACACAAGTCTCCACTTTCCTTTCATATTTGAAGGGATTTAATTTTGTGGGTTTGGAGTAAAAAGTAAGTCGTCAACTTTTGTTTTCCATACCAAACAAGAAAAAAAAAATACATCATTTTCTTCCTCCATTTTCCTTTCTCCCACTTAATCATTCCTTCTACCAAACAGCCCCTAATTTTAGGATGAATAGAGAATTATCATGGACAGTTTTTTTACCTACGATTATTAAATAATATATAGTTGAAAAATTCTATATTTTCAGAAATCAAATTAACTGAAACTAAATTCCTTGAAAAATTATATTCACATGTTTGATGAAACATATAAAGTTCATATAATAATATAAATTATTTTAATTGATAAGAATATATTTAATAGTTGTTTGAGACTTTTATACCGTAGTTGTTTAAGATGATATGTTAGTATATTTTTTGTTTTTGACTTTTTTTTAAACGTAGTTGTTCAAGTCATGTTAGTATTCAGAGGAACATGGTTCAAATCCAATTGATATCATAATTTATTACTTATAAATTAATTTTGCGACCTAATCCATACTGACCTAACCCAAACTCACACTGACATGAAAGAGACTCAACAAATTTTTCTTTAAATGAATGGAAAAAAAACAAGTAAAAATAATTTAGAAAAAGGAAATAAAAGACAAAAAAGACTTTCAAAATAAAATTAAAGAAATAAATATCAAAAAATGAGCAAGAATAAAAATGAAAAAGTAAAAGAAAATAAAAGATTTTTTTTTGAAAAAAAAGAAAATATTTTTAAAAAAAACCGACGAAGAGAAGGCCAAAAATGAAAAAGGCCAAAAAAAGTTTTAAACTAAAAAAATAAAATAAAACAAAAAAATAAATTAAAAAAAAAAGATAAAAATGAAAAAGTAGAACAAACAAACTAAAAAAAGCAATTTTTAAAAAAAATAAAAAAAATTTAAAAGACCAAAAAAAACATAAAAATTTAAGGGTAAAAGGATTCCAAAAACTAAAATGACAAAAACAAACTTTAAAAAAGTATATAAAAAAAAACAATGATTTTATAAAGAGGAAAAAAAAAATGAAAAATAAAGAATTTTAAAAAAGGAAAAAAAGATAAAAACAAAAATGAACGAAAGAAAAAGAAAAAGAAAAAGAAATAAAAAAGAGTATTAAAACACTTATCCGGGCAAAAAAAATACCCACATATTCTTTAGGTATATGGTTTCCAACTGTTTGTGGTCAATTTTTTTTTACCAGGACTTAAAAAATATTATAAGCTAAAATGAACATGAGAAAATGTTTTCCATTCTAAATTCGTCCGAGAATTTAAATAAATTCGGCATACCAAACGTCTCCTTCGTGGAAAAAAAAAAAAACGGTGTCATGATAATTTAGGGTGTTAAAATTGAAAATAGCATGTTAAAGCTAGTCTGAGGATGATTTTACTAAAAATAATAATTTAAATTATCCGTAATAATTTTTAAAAAAATAATTTTAAATTGTCTACGGAAAAAAAAAAGTCTCATTTTTTACGAGGTAAGAGGCATTTCAGTCAGAAGCGAGTCCGAGTGAGCAATAGTCTATTGATTACCCCTTATTTACTTCCTAAGAAGTCTTTATCAGTCGAGCCTCGTCCTTCTATAGTAAAAGGAAATACCGATCGATAAAAAAAAGGGGACTATACATGAAGCTGAGTTGTATCCAAATAACATATTTTTTGGACATACCAAATAAGAGACCATTATGCGGGACATGTTTAACCAAAGTTATAACTTCTATATCTTAAGTGGAAATTGGTCTAATATTATTGTTGTATTATTAATATTAATATATATGTACATACCTTATACGTATTTTATAATATTTAAAAATAATTATATATCTATTCTATTAAATTTAATGAATAATTTTAGTTAGTAAATATAAATTATAATGTTTTCAAAAAAAAATTGTACGGTTAAATTTTTTTTTTTTATGGTTATATAGTAGTGTAGATTAAAAGGGGCCTTCTGCTCAAAATCAGTCAGACCATAGCTCTATATTATGTGGGGGCATCAAGTCACATTGTCCGTAGAATCCAATGACTAAGTTGTCAAGAATTGTGGGTCACCAAACTTGGAAGAGATTGTGTTGTCCGGTAGTAGAAAAGAAAGACTATCTAACATGGGTGCTGTCAAACCGAACTGTGGGAGTTCGGTGGTGATAGAAAATGTGTTGGATATTCGCAGGATATGTACAATATACGTACGTACGGTTCATGTCAATTAGTTGACGATCACGACCACGGATTAAAAGGCGACCGTCCGCTTGTTTTTGTGTGCCATGTGTTAATCGTGTGGGGGTAGAGATGGAGCAAGAATGTAATTTTTAAACTTCGGCCATAAAAGATGGTTGGATTATATGTATCTTATTTTTTAACGTTTTCAAGAAACTAAGTACACTCTAAATATTTGTAAAATTTATGTGTCACATCTATCTTCTTATTTAAGTTTCTGAAGTCGAATTGGAATTAAAAGACGACCGTCCATTTGTTTTTGCATGCCATGGTGTTGGCCATGTGAGGCAGAAACATGAAGAGAATGTAAATATATATAAGCCTTTCAACATTATTATTTTGAACCTTTTAATACTCGTTAAAATTATAGGCTTAATTATAATTTAAAACGTTCGACTACTTTAGTTTCTTAATTTGATATCATAAATTTTAATATGTATTAACTTTATATTGTTATTGCCGGGGCACAATTTTTTTTCGATAGAAAACAGAGAATATGAAACAATTGTAAAGACAATGTTCCAACACAACACTTCTAGGAAGGTTGCGCAAGTATAACGAAGATCTAAAAAGATATCGTTATGATATTACGAGAATCTAAAAAGATTTCGTAATCACAGCAATCAGATCGCAGTACTTTTAAAAAGAAGATACAATCAGAGTTACTGGCAGCAACGAAGAAGGTGACTGGCGAAAGATGGAAAAACTCCTGCTGGGGTGAATGATCACCGTTGCTCAAAGCTTTATTCGCCCAACGCGAACAGCTTACAGGAACCAGCAAGTTCGTCGGAGAACTTGGAACACTCCTGCTCTTCTGACTCCTCGGACGGACACGAACTCCCGTGCAAAAGAAACGCTGGTGCGGCGCCTTTCCTCTCTCTCTTGAAGGCTGCAGATCAGAACTGTGTTAAAGAACACGTCTGAAAATCTCTGTTTACTTGTGCTAAAGAACACTTCGTAAACTTTTTGGTGGCTTCTCTTTCTATATTGTAATAAGCCTTGAGAGAGAGGATGCCTTATATAGGCCCTACAGCAACTGGACGGTTGCCACAATGTCAGGAACGTGGTAATAACCACCCCGAACATGTAGCAACCGTCCAGAACCGCCCAGAACATGCAAACGCACGTTCTGCTGCCAACTGCGCACACCCAGCGCTCCTTGCACTTTGCCCGACAGAGCGCGCACTGAACTGCGCACACTGCGCGCACTGCACGCACTACATGCACTGTGCACACTGCACACACTGCGCACACTGCGCAACCGGCGCAACCCAGCACAACCCAGCGCAATCCTGCGCAACCTGAGCGCAACCTGGGCGCGCACCTGGGCAGCGCAACTGGGCTTGCGCAACTAGGCAGCGCAACTGGGCTTGCACAACGTGGCTGCGCAAGTGGCTCGCGCAATGAGCGCAACTAAAGTGCACTATGCGCCTAGCGACGATGCTGACGTACTAAGTGCAAAGTGCGCCAACAAAATGCCACATTACGCCTCATGAGCCCATGAGCCCGAGTCCGAGTCCGAGTCCGAGTCCGAGTCCGAGACGCTAAGCCCCTACGGGGCTTAGCTCTCATGGAAATGAATTTCCCAAGAGCAAAAAGCATGAATGCTTTTATTGTTGATTTAGCCTTTTTCTCATTAGAAAAATAACCCCACATGGCACACTGATGTGCACCTCCACACCACATGTGCATCTCTAAAATAGGAAAGCTATTATATAGAGATACAACTCCTTTGGTCTATCCGATGTGGGACTAAAATTCTATTTGAAATAGACCAAACTCCAACAATCTCCCACATATCTCTATATATATGGGTATAAGTGTTCCCCACATTAACTGTCCATCATGCATTAGGAGAGACGTCGCTTACGACTTGAATCTTCCCGTGTGGGTCAAACAACAGACTATAATACAAGAATGGACTAAGCCTTGAATTCTGCATCATAGCTGAAATTCTTTTCACTCGCATAATGTAGTTACGTGTGCTTTTGGCTACACATTAAAGGCCCTGTGCCAGCCTGGTTTCAGTGTATAATTTTGGGCGTCTATAAGTTTACCCTCAAGAGACGGCCTGATATCTCTTTGTCCATACAGTACTATAGGTGAGTTCATTATAAAGAGACATGGCATGAAGCGCTTTGCGCTTCCCTTGCGGTGCTACGCCGCTATGACATGGCTTAAAGCCGAGGCCTTACCCCGTACCGGGAACCTCATCGTAGTGTCATACTACTGTAGCATGAGACAACCGCCTATTTGTAGTGCCAAACTACCCAGCATGAACCTTAGGCTCCCTTGCGGTGTTACTCCGCAACGACATAGCTTGCAAGGTCGAGGCTTTATCCCTAACAGGGTACCTCATGGTGGTGTCGTGCCACTGTAACATGAGGAACTCCTCCTCTTTGTAGTGCTGACTACACCCCTCTTTATTTTTATCATACAGCATTAGGCTAACTGCCTATTTGCAGTGCTACGCCGCTGTGACTTGGCCTGCAAAGCCGAGGCTTTATCCTATTACTGGGCAGCACCCCACATATAGGAACCTCATTGTGGAGTCACCCCACTGTAGCATGGTGTTTCACTTCTTGTAGTGCTGCTCTACCGTGCCTCCTGTAAAGCACCCCAGGCATTCACTCTGCCTGAGAACTCATTAAGGCAATTAAGCCAACCTTCCCACAGGAACCGTTTTTCGCAAAAAACAACAGTAGACAACAGTGGTTATAGGTCCGTAACCTCTTCATGCCCATTAGAACATGTACCCACCGTTCCTGATATTCTTCCGATTAGTGGTCCTCCCTTGAACCAAAAGCTAGATGCCTAGTAGATAAATCTTTGAACTAATAGCATAAAACTTTATGGTAGGAATACAATAATACAATATCAGAATGCCTTCAAGCCCATTTTACAAGCTGTGTCATCGACCAGCTGGTGCTTGAGGCCCTTGGTGAACGGATCCGTCAGGTTCTTCTGACTCTGAACATCAATCACTATAATAACACCTCTCTTGATAAGATCGTGTACTGTCCTGTACTTCAACCGCACAGTCCTCTTCTTCCCGTTGAAGAGGTCATTTGATGCCACCGCCGTAGTTGCCTGGTTGTCGCAGTATATCGGTATCGCCGGTATTTGTGCCCCAACCACTGGAAGATCATACATGAGCTCCCGAAGCCATTCTGCTTCCTCGGCTGCGGTATCAAGTGCAAAGAACTCAGATTCCATGGATGACCGCGAGAGCATAGTCTGCTTCTTCGACTTCCACGATATAGCAGCTCCACCCATTATGAAAATGAATCCACCTGTGGACCTCTCGCTCTCCACCTCTGAGCACTAACTGGCATCAATGAAGCCTTCCACTACCTGCGGATCTCCGCTGTAGTACAGTGCATATGTCTGAGTCTTCTTGAGATATCTCATAACCTGTTTCACAGCTTTCCAGTGTTCAGCACCTGGGTTGCTCGTGAAACGACTCAGCATTCCCACGGCGAAAGCTATGTCAGGCCTTATGGCAGTAGTAGCATACATCAAACTTCCCATTACGCTTGCATACTCCAGCTGTCTGACGCTTTTTCCTGAATTAGGCTTCAGCTTCAGATCACACCTGTACGGCGTATCGATCCATGGAAGATCCCGATACCCATAACGAGTGATCATTTTCTCAATATAATGAGACTGTGACAGCGCTAGTCCAGTGTCTGTCCGGATGATCTTGATTCCTAAGATCACATCAGCTTCCCCCAAGTCCTTCATACTGAACTTGCTAGAGATGAACTTCTTTGTCTCAGTGACACAGCTAATATCCGTACCTAGGATAAGCATGTCGTCTACGTATAGATAAACGATCACACCTCTTCCATCAGCGAACTTCGTGTAAACACACTTGTCCGTATCGCTGACCATGTAGCCATTTGACCTTATAACTTTATCAAATTTCTCATGCCACATCTTGGGAGCCTCTTTAAGACCGTACAAGGATTTCACCAACTTACAGACTTTGTCTTCAAGACCCCTGATGACAAATCCCTCTGGCTGTTGCATGTAAATCTCTTCGGTCAGCTCGCCATTTAGGAAAGCCGTATTCACATCCATCTAATGTATCACCATCTTATGTATTGCTGCGAGAGAAATCAACATTCTGATGGTGGTCATCCGGGCTACTGGAGCATACATGTTAAAATAGTCAATCCCCTGCTTCTGAGAAAACCCCTTGGCTACCAACCTAGCCTTGAACTTGTCAATAGTTTCGTCTGCTTTCATCTTCTTCTTGAAGATCCATTTGCATCCGATGGGTTTCGCTCCTTCAGGAAGATCAACCAACACCCAAGTGTTATTTGAGGTGATGGAATCAATCTCATTGTCAATCGCCTCCTTCCAGAAAACTGTATCTCTGGTCTTCATCACCTCATCATAGGTAAGCGGATCTGCTTCCACATGGTAGGTGACAAAGTCACTTCCAAAGTCCTTCGGCCTCCTCACTCGCTTCGTTGATGGCTCAGCGAGATCTGGTTCAACCGTTGTTTCAACAACAACATCTTCTTAGACCACATCTTCATTGAAGACCTGCGTACCCTCATTGTTCTCAGGAACATCCGCAAGAACAATATTCTTGTGCCTTGCAAACTTGTCTTCAAAATATTCTGCGTCGCGAGATTCAATGATATGATTTGACTCAATATCAAGAAATCTCCGAGCATCACTCTTCTCGGCATACCCAAGATGATCGTCTTTGTAGTCCTTGTCCCAAGCTTATGAATCTTCAGATCTGGAAGTTTGACATATGCCAGACACCCCCACACTCGAATGACATTCAAGTTAGGTCTGACCTTGAACCAGAGTTTATTAGGAGTAACGTCAGAAGTTGCATGAGGCACTCTATTTAGAATAAAAGTGGCCATCAATGCAGCTTCTCCCCAGTAGCACTTAGGAAGACCAGCAGTCAACAACATTGAGTTTATCATTTCTGTCAACGTCCAATTCTTCCTCTCAGCTACTCCATTTGATTGAGGAGAGTACGGAGCCGTAGTCTTATTTACAATTCCATGTTCTTTGCAGAATGATGCGAACTCATGAGACCTGTACTCCCCACCTCGATCACTTCTTATCCTTTTGAGTTGTTGTCCAGTCTGCCGCTCAGCCTCAGCTCTGAACTCATTAAACTTCTCGAATGCTTCGTCTTTAGCCTTCAGCAAGTAGACGAACGCATACTTTGAGAAGTCATCGATGAAGGTTATGAAATACTTCATCCCGGCCTTTGTAGAGAACTGTTTGAAGTCACAGATATCGGAGTGTACCAACTCCAGAAGATCTGTACTTCGATTAACCCGATGAAAGGGTTTCCTTATGATCTTTGTTTAAGCACAAACTTCTCATTTCTCTACCTTACCCCCACACTTGGAGATAAGTCCTAGACTAGACATTCTGTTTATTCGTTTACAATGAACATGTCCTAGCCTATTATGCCACAACTCAAGAGTATAAGCAGAATGAGTGACTTCATTAATCACATTAATTATATTGGACTGATTTACAAGCTAAATTTTGAATATTCTTTCGGTATAAAAAGCTTTCCCGAAATATGTTCCTTTGATAGACATCACCATCTGGTCAGCATTGATGTCCATCCTAAGGCCTGCTTTGCAGAGTAGGCCTCCTGAGATCAAGTTCTTGGCGATAGCAGGTACGTGCTTCACGCCTTGAAGCGTCAGAGACTTCCCCGAAGTCAGCTTCAACACCACCGTCCCGATCCCGAGCACTTCATCTTGTGTCTGGTTCGCCATTATAACCACTTTAGAAGTAGGTGTATAGGTGGTGAACCACTCCTTACTGGAGCAGACATGGCAGGAGGCTCCAGTGTCTACCCACCAGTCAAAGTCAGTCCTTACCGTATCAACCTGTGCAATCATAGCAACAATGTCAGTGATCATAGATACCTTACTAGGCTCTTCTTGCTCTGATTGCTTGGTCTTTGCTTTGCACTCATTCTTAAAATGGCCCTTCTTGCCACACTTGAAGCAAGACATTTCAGACTTCGGCTTCTTTTTCTTGATAGAAGTTCCCTTGACTTTTAGATTGTCAGGGTTCTTCTTCTTGCTGTGGAAAGCCGCCTGCTTTCCCTTTGGTTCCTTGGTCTGAACCAGATTGGTGTTAGCCAATTGCTTGGGCAGTGTGTCCACTTTCAGTTGAGCCCGCATCTGGTCCTCAACATAGATTTCCTGCAGGAGATCTTCAAGGGTGATCTCCAACTTCTTCCTATGTATGTTTGCATAGAACTTACTCCACCCAGCGGGGAGCTTTGAGACAATCCCTCCAATAACAAACTTGTCGGGGAGGGGCATCGCCTCGTCTTCCAGCTTCTGTCGCAGTTTCAAGAACTCCTTCACCTGCGGCATCATAGACTTTTCGTCCTCAAAGAACCACTTGTGATATTTTTCAACCACAAATATTTTACTGCGGTTCTTGTCTTCTTCGTAGAGTTTTTTTTAGAGACTCCCATATGTCTCTAGCGATATTCTTCTTAGAATAGGATTCTGCTAGGGAATCCTCCATAGCATTCAGGATAAGCAACCTGCAAATGCTATTCTTCCTTCTCCACTTGGCCTGAAGTTTAGTAGCCGCAGAGATTGCGGCAGCAGACCCAGTATCTGGAACGGTAGGTTCCTCTTCAAGAAGCACGTGATCCACGTCTCTGAGTTGAAGAGTGAGATAAACCTTCCTCTTTCAGACTTGATAATGCTCTCCATCAAACTTCTCTAACTTACAGAAGTCAGTGTTTAGGAGTGAAGCATTAATGTTTTCCATCGTAGCAATAAAGTTTATGATGTGTCTTAGAGTTGGTTACCCCGTCGATTACTCTTGTATACTATGGACGAGTAGATCATTCTATTTTATCGACCATGTGTCATTGTACTCAATCGTTTTCCATTTATTGAGGAACGATCCTTGACCTGACTTATATCTACCGTATCCCGTTATGTCGTGCCTTATTTTTTATTAACCAGAGTCGAGGTACAATTTTCGGACTTTGAAATTCTTTTAACCTTATTATTCCTAAAACCATGTCCTAGTTTTTAATAAGAGTAGACTGTAAGCCTTCTAAAAATTTTAGGATATACGAGAACTACCAATTGATTAGAATAATTTCCATTAGAATGATAATTAGTGCCCCATGGACTCCCACTTTCCATTTAGATCATATTGTGTCCCCGGCCGTGTCATTAATATTCGGAGCACGAGACCAGCTGTTACCTTCCAACAAATTTCATATGCAAGATCTAGACGAGTCCACCTTTACCTAAGTATATCATGTCCCACTCAAACCCGTCCCTTGTACTCTATTTTTATGGTACGACTTTCAGGTCAAAAGGACTAGCTATAGCCCTTACCATAATACCGGTATACTTTTTGACTTCCACTAGAGCCTTAACCTTGACTCAATTCATTCGACCCAATATAGGGTTGTGATTTACTCGAAGCCCACTATGCACATGCCACTAGTGTGCCACCTAATTGAGGCCTCATGTGCTACTTAAACAACAAAGGTCACGGAAGGCACATTTTGGGCTTTAGGAGCCTAGCTAACCGACCTGACTGGCAACTAGCTCAACCACTTGGGTTGAAACCTATTCTAGGTTACCCTAACCTAGTAGAAATAGTTTTATCATTGGGATCTTGTCCAGCCAATGTAGATTGAAATCCAAGGTTCATCCAACCAACGATTGATGTCTAATCAGGGAACCCATTAAGACCCAGTAAAATCTATCGATACATACCACCATATTTGGACTATAAAATTGAACTATTTGAAATAGGTCCCTCTACCTATTATATAGTCTCCACCTCTTATAATGTGAAGTCATTTGTAACCCTTATTCCATCTACCGGGAAGTCGCGATACGATCTCGTATTGCATTTATATCCCTTGTTCGTGTGTTTAAATAACCACGAAAAAGATCATAATTTTGATTTCTCAAATTTTGTTCTATTATTGAACCTTGTTTAGAATTTCGAGAACGGAACTTCTGTATTGTACGGATTGTAAGCCCTCTAAGAAATGAAGGGTTCTTCGATGTAACAAGTAACTGGACTAGAGTGGCCCAATCTAGCAAATAAGTCAATGGTTCCTAAACTCTCTTTCTACCTGTATCATTGGATACTCTCTACCGCTCTTGAAACGTCATATTTGCTCTCGATCATTCTCCCTTATCTTTCTGTCCTTCCTATTTCAGATCGACGAATGGTCATGCTTATTAGAATTTATCAATATTTCTTAGCTACTTGTGTAAATTCGTTGTTTGTTAAATTTTGGGTTGCTTGATAGATTGGAGAGGATTGTAGATGCCTTATGCTATAGATATCTGTTGGTAGTTACTTTTAGCAATTAGCGAAAAGGTTACAATGTTATGACATCATGTGTTTGAAGGGGTAGTGTGACCAAAGGTGGGTAGAAGTCCTCGAAGTTTCGTAGTTACAAAATGGCTAGGAGAAAGATATAAACTATTTTTGCAGGAATAAAATTTGAGGAGATTACGGTAAAAGTAGACTTTCTTTTTGAATTTTAAGGAAATAGTCATGAATTAGAATTTCGTGGACAAAATTATTTTAAGGTGGATAGATTTGTAACTCCTCTTCCCGAAAATTTTAAAATATAATTTTTATATATTTTTATTTGATTTAAATAGAAATTTTTAGAATTTTATAAATAATTATTTAATTACTATTACGGTAGATGACGTTAGCCATGGTGGAGTTTTAAAGTACCAGAAGACTAGAAATCATGGCACGGATAGTGCAGTGACGTGCCTTGACTAGTGTATTAGCCATGCCAGGGAAGGCTGAGCCACAGTGACGCCCTAACTAGGAAAACCAGACTAAGTTTTGACATAACCCTACAAATAATCTAATTATTTGATTATTATATTGACTTGTAGGAGACCCGATTGTACCAATTTAGTCCGGAATGGACCCAAGCCAAGCACAAGCCCGTGTAGTGATGCAGTGCATCCAAAGACAGACCATGTAGGAATATTTTATGTGTGTACAAATATTTCTTAATTAATTTAGGACTTGACGTATATTTTCTAGATATTTGATTATTTGTAAAAAATTGGTATTATTATTATTAAATAGTGTTTTATAATAATTGTATGATTTTTTGAGCCAGATAAAGAGTATGCTGGTTAGGTTCACCACAACCACTCTTGGTTTATATTTTTGTTGATCTTATGATTATAATTAATATGAAGGTTATTGTTTATGCAGTAAATAAAATCATTTATTATTATTTTAAATGAGTTTATCTATATATATATACATATTCCTATAAAAAGGCCCTGTACTAGTAATATATAGCATTAAGATGCTAATTCGATATTATGAAGAATATTATATATATATATATATATATATATATATATATATATATATATATATATATATATATATATATATATATATATATTATATAAAAAGATATAAATGAAAAGAAAAGAAGAAATAAAAACAAAACCCAAATAAACCAAAGCAACCCCAAACCCAGAACCCAGCGGTAAAAGCACCCCAGGCTGAGACCCAACTTCCCACAGATCCGCCCAACCCAAGAGATATGCATATATGCATATATATATAATAGAGAGAGCGAGAGAGAAAACTCTCTCGACAAACCCTAACGCCGTCACCCCGTGCCACCACAGGCGACCCCGACACCAGCACCGCGTGCGCCTGGGCATCACCGACGGCCGGCCAAGCTGCCACGTCCGTGCTAGAGCACGTGCATGCGCATGCCGCTCGGGACTGCGACAGCAGCAGTTGCAGCCGCGGGAGGCGACTTCGCGACGATGTTTCGTCGTGCATGCTTATCCTTTTGACGAGCCGTTTCTTCAGGTGAAAACCCGATACAACCCCCTTTTTACTCTGTTCAAATAATTTTCAAATATCTACCTTCGATCGCTCGAAAAATTGACTCAAAGTCGAGTTAAAATCTGTTCGAAACAGAACAGTTTCTATAGTGAAATCCCTGTTTTGGAAGGCCAAAATTGGCCGAAACAGTCGAGAAATCCAAAAACTATTTGAATAGCCTTCTAGAAAACCTAACCAGGATTGGAACTCTATTTTTATAATTAATTTTAGTAAAGTATACAGTAAAATATATTAGAGAGAAAATCAAGGAAAAACTATGTAAACTGTTTTAGAAATCTAGAAAATTCCTTTGATACGACGTGCGTTTCGCCAATCCGGACGACGTGGTCGCGAACCGAAAGCATCAAAAAGTGCGTATCGAATTCGTGGACGTGTGGACTTTGACTGAATTCAAATTACTTGCGTGTGTGCGACGAATTTGATGCGTATTCGTCAAAATTCATCGTATCGGGCTATTTGTAAATTTCTCAATTACTTTGTGCACGTTCGTCAGATCAAGACGAAACTTGCGCCAACAGGACCGTATCATTTTTATAGTCATGTATGCCAAGTTTGGTCTGATTCTGAAATAGTTGATCGGATCGTTGTTTTGTGGGCCCCACGATCCGACTCATCGGGCGATTTTGTGCACGGCCTGCAGGAATCCAACTTTGGAGATACGGTTGGGTTCGTATCAGAAAATCGGACCCGTAGACATATATTTTGATGACTTTAGAGACCATAGACTTTGGCACACTTTTCGGTGCAAAGCGAGACCAACGGCGGACACCGTTTTGGCCCGAAATTATCGTTTTGCTCCTGTGTCCAGTATTGGATTTAAGGATAGGCAATTCTAGCTAATTTGACTATTCTAAAAATGTTGGTAATATTTATTTCAGCATCCGAAGGCTTCTGCATGTGTTGACTTTTGTGGCTCACTGAGTGGTATAGTATTATCAGTTTCACTAGCACAGGACCTCAGGCGAGTAAATTTCTAATAGTTCTTATATTTGATTATCTCTATGAATCATATATGTACTAGTATTTTACATTGATATTCCATTGGTTCTTGACACGAGGTTATACGAGATAGTAGTTATGGATTCTTTACATGTTGTTCATGACCAGTCTATTATCGTATTCGTGACCTGTTTGGATCCATAAGTACTGGTCGGGCGGGAAAATACTCTAGACATGTAAACAAGCCCAAAATTAGTCTTACCTAATAGCAGTCGCACACTTCACGTGCGGGATAACGGATCTTATTCTTGCCTAATAGCAGTCGCACATTTCATGTGCGGGGTGCCAAATTTATCCTTAGCCGTTTACATATCGAAGTAGTATTTTAACTCACTAGATAGATGCAGTTTCTGGTTCTACACTATACATTGCTAGCTACAGGTCTTCTCTATTTTTAATATTCACTTTCCATGTTCTCCATGCTCAGTTTCTGTCATGATTCTATACTTGTCTTTACGTCGTGTATTTCATTATTATTTACAGATTTATGGATTTTGTCATTTATTGAATCTGTTGTGAGATTGTACTCACTCCATTCCTGATTGGAAACCAACATTTTTTTAGGTTAGTTGTGGCTTCACTTAACTTTGGGAGATACAGGTGTACTTGCAGACAGAAACCTAGAAATAGATAGCAGTTGTATCATTTTCATTAATTGTGATAACTTTGTATTTTCTTTAATTATAAATATTATAAATGTTGTAATCAAATTTATAAATGTGAATGAGCAATAAAGTTTATTTTGAGCATTTATTTCTTGCGGGCTTGACAGCGTTCTACCGTCGACTCTGCGATGTAGGCTGGCTTGGACACGTCTCGTATCCGAAAAAGCGGGTACGGATTGTGATAGCTGGTGCCGGGCAGGGCCGTCGGTGATGCGGTGCACGATGGGAGGCCGATGCTGACGCGGGTCGGCTGCGGGGAATGGCACGGAAAGTTGGAGGAGAGGGGTCTGGATTCGGAGAGGGCGGCGAGAGGAGTTTGGTGGTGCCTTCAAATTTGGATTTAGTGGAGTAGATTGGCAGAGAGAAGGATTTTGGTGTAGGGGAAGGGTAAGAGTTTTTGTGATGGGTTACGTACAGAAAAGGAAGAGGGGATGGGGGTGCGCGTAGTGGTGCGGGAGAATAGGATCTTCGGAAGAATAGAGTCGTAGGTTTGAACGAGTAAGAAAGGTTGGGTTTGAGTCTAAGTGTCATGGGCTTATGTTATTGGGCTTGGAGTTTTGGCTTAAACAAAACAACCAATAAAAACCAATAAAAATTAAATAACATGCATGGGCTTCACAACCTTCCCTCCTTAGTAAATTTTATCCTCGAAATTTTAACCAACTATGAAAGAGAGGGTTAGAACATACCTAGAAAAGATGAGGATACTTCTCCCTCATTTCGTCCTCTTGCTCCCATGTAGCCTCGCTTGGAGAGTGGTGACGCCAAGTTATCTTGACTAGTGGGATTACTGCACGCCTCAGTCTCTTCTCCATGCGGTCGATGATCTCTACTGGTTGCTTTGGCACGGTGAGGCTAGGTCCAATCTCCAATTTAGAATGATCAACAACGTGGCTCGGGTCCGGTACGTAACACCTCAGCTGCGATATGTGGAAGAGGTTGTGCATGCCTTCGAGGCTGGAAGGTAGATCCACTTTGTATGCTACTTCTCCGATTCTGCTCAATTCCTCAAATAGACTGATGTAGCGGAGACTCAGCTTCCCAGCTTGGCCGAATCTGATTGTGCCCCTGGTAGGTGATATTTTGACAAATACCTGATCTCTGACCTCAAATTCCAAGGATCGACGCTTGCTGTCCGCCCAATATTTTTGACGGTCATATGCAATCATAAGTGTCTCTCTAATCATCTTCATCTTCTCGGCTGCATCTGTAACCATCTCTGGTACAAACAAGACTCGATCTCCAACATCATCCCACGCTAGTGGAATACGGCAACGTTGACCATATAAAGCCTCAAAAGGTGTCATCTGAATGCTGGCATGGTAGCTATTGTTGTAGGAGAACTCTACCAGCTGTAGGTGATTCTTTCAAGATCCACCAAACTGTAGGACGCACGATCTCAACATATCCTCAAGCGTCTGGATAGTCCACTCAGACTGGCCATCGATCTGCGAGTGGTATGTCGTACTAAACTTCAGTTGCGTGCCCAAGCTCTCCTGTAGGCTCTTCCAGTAATGCGAGGTAAAACGGGTATCCCTGTCAGATATGATGCTGACTGGAACTCCATGAAGCCGGTATATATTCCGCATATAAAGATCTACGAGCCTCTCGGTGGATAAACCAACCTTGAAAGGAATAAAATGGGCAGACTTAGTCAGTTTGTCCACTATTACCCATATAGCATCCTTCCCGCCTTGGGATCTGGATAATCCTGTTACAAAGTCTATAGTAGTATTCTTCTATTTCCACTATGAAATGGGAAGCGGTTGCAGCAAACCTGCTGGTCTCTGGCGGTCTGCCTTCACCTGCTGGCAGATCAAACATCTAGAGATGAATTATGCCACGTCTTGCTTCATTCCAAGCCACCATACATGGGTCCTCATGTCCTTGTACATCTTGTTAGCTCCTGGATGTATAGAATGCTGCGACTGGTGCGCCTCCTTCATCAACACATTCCTCAGTTCGCCAGTAGGTATGCAAAGTCTCATGCCATGCCTCAATGCTCTATCTCCAGCTATAAAAAATCTGAGTGTTCCAGCTAGTACTCGATCTCCTAACTTGCACAGTATCTCATCCTGGAATTGAGTCTCCTTGACTCTGCTGATCTGACTGGACTGCACTTGTAGCAGCATCGTAGGCGAGTCTACGCCTGGTACAACTGCTTCCTTCCCAAGCTTCAGCATGATTTCCTCTGGTAGCACGATCTCTAAATCGAGATTCTTCTTGTCTTCCAGCAAGTGACGGTTCTTTGTCAAGAATATAGCCATCGGGTACCTGCTAAGTGCATCAGCGACGACATTAGCCTTACCCGGGTGGTACTGCAGATTGATGTCAAAATCCTTCATAAGCTCCAGCCATCGCCTCTGGCGCATGTTGAGCTCCTTCTGAGTGAAGACATATTTTAGACTATTGTGGTCTGTGTATATGTCTACCTTCTCGCATTAGAGATAATGCTTCCACAACTTCAGGGCGAAGATAACTGCTGCTAGCTCCAAGTCATGCGTCGGATAGTTCTTCTCATGATTGCGTAATTGTCGGAAAGCATAGGCAATTACCTTTCCATGTTGTTGTAGCACACAGCCCAATCCTTTGCCCGAAGCATCAATGTATATAGAGAATCCACCTGATTCGGATGGTAGCGTCAAGATAGGTGCGATTGTCAACCTTCTCTTCAGTTACTCGAATGACGCCTGGCATGCTTCAGTCCAAACAAACTCTTCGTTCTTCCTGGTTAGCTTCGTCATTGGCTCCGTAATCCTCATGAAGTCCTTCACAAACTTCCTGTAATATCCTGTTAAGCCCAGAAAACTTCTGATCTCTGTAACTGAGCTGGGGGTTGTCCAAGATTCTACTGCTGCTATCTTCTTGGGGTCTACAGATATCCCTTCTCCTGTGATAACATGCCCAAGAAAATATACTTTATCTAGGAAAAATTCATACTTGGAAAGCTTACCATATAGCTTCTCCTTCCTCATAGTCTCCAAGATAATTCGCAGGTGCTTCTCATGCTCTTCTTGGGTCTTTGAGTAGATCAGAATGTCATCAATGAAGACGACAACAAACTGATCCAAGTACTCATGGAAGACCTTGTTCATGAGATTCATAAACACAGTTGGGGCATTAGTAAGGCCGAAGGGCATGACCAAGAATTCATATTGTCCATACTTGGTGTTGAATGCCATCTTCAGAATATCCTCCTCTCGAACCATGACCTGGTGATATCCTGACCTAAGGTCGATCTTCGGGAAAACCTTCGCTCCGCTCAGCTGATCGAAAAGGTCATCGATCCTGGATAGAGGGTACTTTTTCTTAATTGTGATGTTGTTCAATACCCGATATTCTATGCACATCCGTACGATTCCATCCTTCTTGGTCACGAACAATACTAGTGATCCCCAGGGCGAAGCTTCATCTCTGATAAATCCTTGGGCCTTCAGCTCATCTATCTAGTCCTTCATCTCCTTAGCCTCCTTGGGGTTGACTCTATAGCTTCTCTGTGAAATAGGGGATAAGCTAGGTACAAGATCGATAGTGAACTCCACGTCTCGATCAGGGGGTAATCTAGGTAGATTGTCGGGAAAGACGTCTAAGAATTCTGTTATCAGGGGATGAAGAGGTCTGGAATCTTCTGTGATGGATGTGTAGGAGTGTCACACCCAGAACCAGATTACTGGAGATCGGGGGCGAGACAAAGCCAGCTACGTATATCAGAGTACGCCAGTACCCTAATGTACGATCAAAGCTGTCTAGAAGACAAGTGGATGGACTCTAGCATGCCACTGACGACTCCTATGGTTGAACAAATCCTATCTCAATCCAATCAACATAAGAAGCAATAAAGAGTAAATCATATATGATATGGGTAAGGCGTCCCAAACACAAGTACATACATAATCATGAGAGCTGACACAATAAAAGATATATCAACTGACTATACAAAAGGTGCGTAAATGTACAACTAGCAGCTGTCCAGAATATACATCCATGTCGTACTAAGACGGAGGGAACAAAACCCAGAAACAAGGACTAACATATGTCCTTAGCTAATACACTACAAAATAAAAGTACAAGATAAAATGGGAAATAAAGGTAACCCACTCGCTAATTCATGTCGGTCCTCTGAGTGCGAACCATCCGGAGGAGAAGACGGTAGATCCTCGTGATCAACTATAGAACCTGGCCATGCAAAACTAGTGGGGTCAGGCCCCAAATAGCAAGTACCACAAGGAAGGCTCGAGGTGAACGACAAAAACCCACAAACAAAACAACAACATATAGCAAATATAAATAAATGCGGGTCGAGACTAGTGCGGTACCAATGCACGTATCTCGAAAATATAAATGACTGAATGAAAATACTGAACCATATAGTAATAGAGAACAATAAGCCAATAAGCAACAAGGGACTTAGAAACTACTCAAAGTCGGAGCTACAACCCTTAAACCAAACAAAGACCGGGGTTACAGATATTTTTTCGAGCAGAACTTAGTCTCTGGCCACTCAATAACATAAGAGTATATAAAGTAACAAACAAACAAAAGTGCACGACCAATCATTATCTACGGCTTGCTATCATTAACTAGCTAGGGTTATCACAATCCTAATTACTAGTATACAAGTTGAGGATTTTTGCAACTACCTGACTGCAGATACCCGGATGTCCAGGGGTACGAGTAGTACATCTATTGCCCAACAAGACTCCTGGCAGATGAAACGTGTCTAGACTTGTAATATGAACAACCATATCATAAACTTGTAAAAGACAACATATAACTGACTGTGCCGCAACCCGGCACGACATGTGACTCAATCGTATATCAATACGCGCAAACTTGGTAGGTCATGGAGCCCTTGCCTAGCAGGGTTGAGCCATGCCTCATGGGGCCCTTGGAGCTCGGGGTTGGTAGTACGAATTTCCTCCTACAATGATCTACTTAAATTTACTAGTCATTTACCTTATCATATTCATGTCAAATTTTCAAGTCGTGGACACTCAAGAATTTTCTAAGATGACGTGTGTTATGTACGAGTAATTCATAAGTTATCACTTACGAACATCCCCGTACTAACATCACGTGACACACAGAACAATACTCACACTCGATTATCCAGTGCCAAGATGCAATAGATTAACATTCAACAAGCTATATCCACGGTGTCATGAAAGAACATGTACTTATATCTCGGGTCTAGAAATCAATAAGAAAATCAAGTCATGAGTGCGCTACTACGAGCCACTGAATCGAGCTAGGCATATACAGTAGTCTGGAGTGCACCATGACAGGCCACTATCTATAATATGGACATAGAACAATACGTGAACATAAGCATGTACCATGTATATAGAGTGTACAATCATTCTTTAACTATCCAAGGTCATCTAATCATGTTAAGAGTTTATTGCAATCGAGACATTATCAAAAACGGACAAAAACGGGCAAAAACAGCCTTAAACAGCATAAAACGGCATACCGACGGTATACCGGACTAAAGATAGAAGGTTTCTGGAGCAAAAATCGGCCTAATCTTCTACTCCTCCACCAAGAGGGGTTCCGAAACCACACTCTAGGCCTCAAGGCCAAGCCTTCCTAAGCTTGAGGAAAAGAGAAGAGAGTGAAGGAGAAATGGTGAAGGAAAGAAAAGAGAGAGGAGAGAGAAACTCATAGGATATATATAGAAAGGGTGAATTAATCGTGACCGTTGGATCGTGATCCATGTCACATTCTAGGTCAATCCTAGCCATTGAAAGAAAACCAATTGTCCATTGGATAATAGAATACATCTACACTATTCATAAAAATATCTAAACACTATTCATCAAAATATCTAAAACACTATTCATAAAAAGATCGGAAACACTATTCACAAAAATATCTGAAATCGAAAATATCTAAAATATGGAAAATCTGTCCGAGCGGTATGCCGTCGGTATACTCTGGTACACCGTCGGTATATCGGCCAAGGAGAAAATCTATAATTTGAAAAAAATTTAAAGCGTTCCGAAAACCGAGAAAATATGAAATACAATACAAAATACGTATCCGTATATAAATACCGATACTGTGAGACGAGTCTCACAACTCTCCACAACTTAGAAAAATTCCGTCCTCGGAATTTCCTAAAGCCAGTCGAGCAAACATACACAAGATAAAACAATGTAAAATCATAACACATCGAAAGAAAATATCCCGTGTACAAGTGATATTTGAGATACAGAATTTAAATAAATGCGGAAAATAATAAATACATACATTTATAATACAAGAAAAGGGGGCATATGGAATAATATACCCCTGAGTCAGTTGAGTAGGGATTCGTCCTCGCTTGCCTAAGCTGACTCACAAAGTGGACAAGGGTCAAGTTTCGAAGTAAGTCGGTACCAACGACTCAGTCGAAGACATGACTCTAATCCAGGACGCACCTACGTAGAAGGGATACATGATAGATATCGTGTATCACGAGATACGGAGGCAGATGAGTGGTACGAGAAACTCGTGTTCACTCGCCGAATATGTCAAGTCGACCATCGCATTCCGGGTATGAATGGAATACAAGGCCGTCAACGGAACCCAAGAATAAGAATGACTGAAGGAACACCTCAGAAGCTTACCAACAATCTGACTGCCCTCAGCCAACATCTGCTCTACGATAACAAACTCTCTCTGCTTATGCATCGGGACTGCTGCACTTACCTGCTGCTGAATTTTACCTGACTTACTGGACCTGGGCAAACTGTGCCGAATGCTGACATTGAAACTGCTGAGACCGTATCAGAAGGAGGTACTGAACATGGGATCGGGCTGACTTTGCTGACTGGAGTGTATTGAACTGAGCTGCCACCAGATGCTGAGATGGTACTGGTACCTGACTCTGTGGAGGCGGGATCTGATGCCGACATACTGCTTGAACCAAGAAAGAAGACGGAGCAATAAAATCCTTGAAAGAAATAGATAAGAAGGTTGGGTGTCCCTGAATGATAAGGACACGTGATATCAATAATGGACAGGAATAGAGCAAGGATATGTCAATCATGTTTACAGTTCAAGGAAAACGAGAATACGATAAGCAAGGGAGATCAAATGAAGACAAATATAGGATTGAGATTCTAAGAAGATGAATCCCCCACAAGCCTGAAGACAGACCTGCATGGGCCACTAAAAAATCCTGTCACGCCCCAGAACCAGAATACTGGAGATCGGGGATGAGACAAAGCCAGCTACGTATATCAGAGTACGCCAGTACCCTAATGTACGATCAAAGCTGTCTAGAAGACAAGTGGGTGGACTCTAGCATGCCACTGATGACTCCTATGGTCGAACAAATCCTATCTCAATCCAATCAACATAAGAAGCAATAAAGAGTAAATCATATATGAGATGGGTAAGGCGTCCTAAACACAAGTACATACATAATCATGAGAGCTGACATAATAAAAGATATATCAACTGACTATACAAAAGGTACATAAATATACAACTAGAAGCTGTCCAGAATATACATCCACGCCGTACTAAGACGGAGGGAACAAAACCCAGAAACAAGGACTAACATATGTCCTTGGCTAATACACCACAAAATAAAAGTACAAGATAAAGTGGGAAATAAAGGTAACCCACTCGCTAATCCATGTCGGTCCTCTGAGTGCGAACCATCCGGAGGAGAAGACGGTAGATCCTCGTGATTAACTATGGAACCTGGCCATACAAAACCAGTGGGATCAAGCCCCAAATAGCAAGTACCACAAGGAAGGCTCGAGGTGAACGACAAAAACCCACAAACAAAACAACAACATATAGCAAATGTAAATAAATGTGGGTCAAGACTAGTGCGGTACTAATGCACGTATCTCGAGAATATAAATGACTGAATGAAAATACTGAACCATACAGTAATAGAGAACAATAAGCCAATGAGCAACAAGGGACTTAGGAACTACTCGAAGTCGGAGCCACAACCCTTAAACCAAACAAGGACCGGGGTTGCAGATATTTTTCCGAGCAGAACTTAGTCTCTGGCCACTCAATAACATAAGAGCATATAAAGTAACAAACAAACAAAAGTGCACGGCCAATCATTATCTACGGCTTGCTATCATTAACTAGCTAGGGTTATCACAATCCTAATTACTAGTATGCAAGTTGAGGATTTTCGCAACTACCTGACTGCAGATACCCGGATGTCCAGGGGTACGAGTAGTACATCTATTGCCCAACAAGACTGCTGGTAGATGAAACGTGTCTAGACTTGTAACATGAACAACCATATCATAAACTTGTAAAAGAAAACATATAACTGACTGTGCCGCAACCCGGCACGACATGTGACTCGATCGTATATCAATACGCGCAAACTTGGTAGGTCATGGAGCCCTTGCCTAGCAGGGTTGAGCCATGCCTCATGGGGCCCTTGGAGCTCGGGGTTGGTAGTGCGAATTTCCTCCTACAATGATATACTTGAATTTACTAGTCATTTACCTTATCATATTCATGTCAAATTCTCAAGTCGTGGACACTCAAGAATTTCCTAAGATGACGTGTGTTATGTACGAGTAATTCGTAAGTAATCACTTACGAACATCCCCGTACTAACATCACGTGATACACAGAACAATACTCACACTCGATTGTCCAGTGCCAAGATGCAATAGATTAACATTCAACAAGCTATATCCATGGTGTCAAGAAAGAACATGTACTCATATCTCGGGTCTAGAAATCAATAAGAAAATCAAGTCATGAGTGCGTTACTACGAGCCACTGAATCGAGCTAGGCATATACAGTAATCTGGAGTGCACCATGACAGGCTACTATCTATAATCTGGACATAGAATAATACGTGAACATAAGCATGTACCATGTATATAGAGTGTACAATCATTCTTTAACTATCCAAGGTCATCTAATCATGTTAAGAGTTCATTACAATCGAGAAATTATCAAAAACGGACAAAAACGGGCAAAAACGGACAAAAATAGCCTAAAACAGCATAAAACGGCATACCGACGGTATACTGCGGTATACCGGCGGTATACCGGACTAAAGACAGAAGGTTTTTGGTGCAAAAATCGGCATACTGGTGGTATACTGCAGTATACCGGCGGTATACCGTTTTTCCAAACAGCAACAAAATCCAGATTTTCGTTAAAACTTGTTTCGGCCATAAAAACTTTATTTTAAATCGAAATTCGGACTTTCAAAAGTCAAAATTGAATAGAATTGAATTTCCTACAACGTGGAAGTATTAGTTTTCAAAAATTAAAACATTTGATAGATCAATACCTCAAAATACTCGAAAATTATATTTAAAAACTCAGATCTACGCAATACTGTCGATCAAAACCAAAAGTGCTATATACTAAACATGTTAATAATTTAAAGAAGCATATTATAGGCCAATAAAATTTTAGTTTCTATGGAAAATAAAAATAAAGTATGGTCATGTCACTTTTGAGCAAGATGTACTTGCCTAGGTTTTAGCAACCGAGCCTAATCTTCTACTCCACCACCAAGAGGGGTTCCGAAACCACACTCTAGGCCTCAAGGCCAAGCCTTCCTAAGCTTGAGGAAGAGAGAAGAGAGTGAAAGGGAAATGGTGAAGGAAAGAAAAGAGAGAGGAGAGAGAAACTCATAGGATATATATAGAAAGGGTGAATTACCGTTGGATCGTGATCCATGTCACATTCTAGGTCAATCCTAGCCATTGAAAGAAAACCAATTGTCCATTGGATAATAGAATGCATCTACACTATTCACAAAAATATCTAAACACTATTCATCAAAATATCTAAAATACTATTCATGAAAATATCGGAAACACTATTCACGAAAACATCTGAAATCGAAAATATCTAAAATATGGAAAATCTGTCCGAGCGGTATGCCGTCGGTATACTCTGGTACACCGTCGGTATATCGGCCAAGGAGAAAATCTATAATTTGGAAAAAATTTAAAGCGTTCCGAAAACCGAGAAAATATGAAATACAATACAAAATACGTATCCGTATATAAGTACCGATACTGTGAGACGAGTCTCACAAGGAGACACACTCCAAGCTCTCTGGTGCTTGAGCTACTTCAAATTCAGGTCCTCCAGGTGGACTAAAGATAACACAACCCCGATGACAGTCTATCAGGACATGTTGCTTGCTCAGCCAATCTATTCCCAAGACTACATCGTAGTTAGGGAGAGGCATAACAAGTAAAGGTACTAGAAAGGTATGACTAGAAATAGTGATAGGACGGGTACAAGTCTCTATGATGGGGATTGGTCTTCCTCCGGTCATAACTCTACAAATCATCTTACTAAACCCTACATCTATATGGTATGCAGTAACAAATTCCAAAGATACAAAACTGTGCGAAGCTTCAAAATCAAATAGGCATAAAGCTGGGTGCGAGTGTAATAAAATAGAACCTGCGATGACATCTCCTTCAGGTTCTTGCTCCGCTTCAGGCTCTTCAACGGCCAAGACAAAAGCTTGCCCGTCCCCGTGCTGGTTGTAACGCTGCTGCTGGGTAGGAAGTGGACCCTTCTGTTGTCCAGCTCCAGCTCTGTTGAATGCCGTAGGGTAGTCCCTGATCTGGTGGGTGGCAGACCCACAAGAAAGGCAGTGTCCCAGTCTTTTCCTACAGATATCTGATGTGTGCCTGGGTCTCTTGCAATAGGTGCAGGTGACGTTTCTCTGCTGGTTCTACTGGGGTGCTTTGTGCTGTTGTTGCTGAGAGGGCTTGTTGTTGTGGTTGTTGTTGTTATTGGGCCTCTTGAAGTTGCCCTGATGGTTGTTGCTGGATTCGGGGTGCTCCCTCTTGGTCCAGGTAGAGGAACTGGCTTCCACGTCTTGGGCCACCTTCAGTATTTTGTCGTATGTCTTGGCTCCATTTGTGGCAACCATGGTGCGGATTTTCTCCCGCAGTCCATGTCAGAACTTCTGGGCACGCTCTACCGGGTCTGCTACATGGCGAGGTGCAAACCTGCCGAGTCGCTTGAACTCGGCTGCGTACTCTTCGATGTTACGATCTCCTTGCTTCAGGTCATGAAACTGCCTTTCCATGGCTTGTAGGACAGCTTCGGGAAGAACTTCCTCTTGAACTGCTTCTTGAAAGATCGCCAGGAGATTCCTTCAGCCTGAAATCTTGGCTCGTTCATGTACATATGCTAGCCAGGTCCTGTAATTGTAGAGATACCGCCTCTACCATGAGGCCGGGCAGAATTCGAGCAACACTGAGGATGTGCTCCATGTCATCTAGTCATTCGTCCGCGTATACAAGGCCTTTAGTTCCCTTAAAAGATCGCGAATTCATCTTTTTGAAGCTTTCAATGTCTCCAACTTTCTCCTGGATAATTGACTGCTAGTCAAAATTATATTTCTCCAATAAAATATAAAAGATTATCAATTCCACTTTTCTTACCTTGACAGGCCCTGGTTCTTCTGTGATGAGTCGAGTGCTGCCATAGCGATATTGTGGGCATTCTCCATGCCCTCCCTCATAATCGCGATCTGTTTGCGATCCACTTCTACTTGAGCCCTCTGGGCCTCAAGTACTCCTCGTAGCCGGCCTACGAGCTCGGTGGGGTCCACTGGCACTGGTGGAGCAGATGGAGGATTCGCGTCAGCAATCGTAAGTATAGATCTCGGAGGAATCGGTACAGCTGCACGCACAGTGGAGGTGTATGCAGCACAGGAAGTCCGTGCAGCACGAAGATCGGTACTGGGCTACACTGGAGAGGGGTCTGACAGAGCCTGGGTAGGTGTGTTCCCGGAGGAAGGGACCTCTTCGTCTGCAGGCCCTGAGCGAGTCGTCTTTCCTTTCGCCATCTTCTAAAAGGTTTGGGTATACACATAAGCAAGGGAGCCTAATAAATCTATAAGCAAGCAAAAATATATATTACTATATGTAATTTCGGCCCTATGATGTAATAGGGTGAAAATCATCTAAGTGTTATAGTTGTTTCTATAGTCTATTTTTTTAAAGTATCATCTAAACCTAGGTCAAGTTACAGAACTGCATGTTGGTCTAGACTAAGTTGACAAGACCAATTTACAGAACGGACCTGCATGGGCCACCACTAAAAACATGTCACGACCCGATCCTAATTATAATGGGTCCAGTCAGATCATGTCCAGCCTGCACCATTGTGAGACGGCGATAGTAAGCTGTATCAAGCAGTGAAACACAACAGGCAAATATCTAACGGAAATAAAACATTTTATTAAATTAAAACTGGTTCTGGAATGGAAATAACAAGACTATAATATCACAATTCACTTATTACAATTGTTCTGATAAAACAAAGAAAGGAAACAAACTATGCCAACATCTATGGTTCTGGGGTTCCTGATTCAGGTTCAGCTAGATCTGCAGGACCCAAGTCAGGCCCGTAGAAAGAACAGTAAGCTAGCTCCTCCTCATCGCAATCACCTAAAGATGTTAGGTCTCCAGTCAGGAGTGAACAGGAAACATATTTCTTCCACATCTAGCATTTCTAAATTAACAATAAATAAATATGCGAGACAGTTTAAGAAACTTTATATGTTTTTGTAATTAATAGTAAAAGACAACAA
The DNA here is from genome assembly GCA_029216955.1 of Iris pallida. Taxonomy (NCBI): domain Eukaryota; kingdom Viridiplantae; phylum Streptophyta; class Magnoliopsida; order Asparagales; family Iridaceae; genus Iris; species Iris pallida. Next base: position 32,060,641 of record JANAVB010040818.1, read on the forward strand.
GCAATATGATCTCAATATCAAATATGATGCAATGCTAAGCTAGTGTTTTGAGTATATAATAGGGCCTGTGACCGGCTGGGATAGAGGCAATATGTATACTAACGTTTCGGCCGAAACGAATAGTGTACGGTATGGCTCAACCCCCTGTGTGGTAGAGGTTAGCGCGAGAGTGACAAGCGAGAATTTTGGCTTTGGTCACAAACATTATACTACTCCCCCAAGTAATCCCCGAGTCAATGAGTCAATAAGTCACTATAGCAATCCAGCAATCCGTCAATCGACGTGGAGTCCGAGAGGGGTCCACGGTGAATCAGTGTCACTATACTATATGAAATCAACTGATGCATACATTTAATTATTAAAGTAAAAAACACAGACATGAAATAGATATAAAACTTGTCTCAGACGGTTCCTCGGCATGGGCAGCAACAAGTGGTAACTGCTAAGGTTTTAGGGAACAGAACCTACAAGATCGTAGTACCAGATTTTAGTAACTAGAACTACGCTTATTTCTAAAGAACAACACTAGAGACTAAGTCTGGTAGGTTAGAAAACCTAATTGGAAAATAATTATATATTTTTAAAAATAGATTTTATTACAAAATAATAATTGACAAAATAACCGTTTTTGAATAAAAATATATGTTTTGTCGAAATAAATATTAAGAAAATAACTTTTAAATCGTATTTTTTAGAGGTTAATAATTAAAAAGGAAATTAGATTTTCCAAAACAAATATTTTTTTACTAATTAGAAATTATTTACCAAAAAACACTTTTTCCTAGAAATACATTTTTAACCCTTTTTTTATCATAAAAGGGAAAATAGCTTTTAATTTGCAAAATAGTACTTTATGAAAATACAGTTTTTATCAAACTAACGATTTAACTAAATAGCAAAATATTTTTGTTATTCTTACTAAAACCATTTATTTACCAAAATTAATTTAATTTAGCAAGTAAACTCAATTATAGAAATAATATCTTTTTATCATTTATTCTAATTATTGAAAGCTTTTGGTATAAAATGTTTTTAGAAAATATATATAAGTTTTCTAGTGACAAACAATAATATTAATAATATTTTGGTGAAATCAATTAATAATAATAGACCATTATTACTAATAATTTCATTTCCCTAATTCTTAATAATCCGACAATTTATTTAAAGAAAATATATTTTGCTATAAACATTAATAGGCCAATATTTACTATAACAGTATTAACCATTAATCCACCATTATCAACTAATCCCTATGGTTTCCTATACTAACAATTAGTAACTACATAATTAATTAACTACACCATCCTACACAAATAACCAAATATTATTATTACAAAACTAAACTATTCCAATTGGCAGAGCTTCATTCTGCCAATTGGCCGGGACATGAAATGGATTCTGTATAAAATGACAGAAGGTATCCGGGACAGAAACTTACCAAAAGTTTGCACGAAGGAGCAGCGAGGGGAGGCCTCGGACTCGGAACAAAGCGTCGAAACACTAAAGAGGTTGGGAACGGCACGGGTGCACGCACGGGGAGATCACATGGGACACGCGGACAGCACGTGGGCTGGCACGCACGGGCGGGGACCGGTGCTGGCCGGTGCGCGCGGGCGGGGAGCCGTGCTGGCAGGTACGCGCGGGCGGGGGGGGCCGCGCTGGCTGGCGCCAGGCGGGGGGGGGGAAGGCGTGCTAGCTGGCGTCGGGTGGGGGCCGCACTGGCTGGCGCCGGGCAGGGGCCGTTCTGGCTGGCGCCGGGCGAGGCCGGCGGTGACGTGCCATTTGACGGGAGGCCGACGCTGACGCAGGTCAGCTGCGGGGAATGGCGCGGAATGGTGGGAGAGGGGTCTGGATTCGGAGAGGGCGGCGATGAGAGTTCGGTGGTGCCTTCGGATTTGGATTTGGTAGAGTAGATTGAAAGAGAGATGAATTTTGGTGTAGGGGAAGAGCGCGACCTTCATGTTTCGTCGCTAATGTCGTCGCTAATTATGATTAGTGACATATTTTCCTTAATTAGCGACATATCCTGACGTCACTAATTTGTCTTATTTTAGTAGTGCGTGATGGGTTACGTGCAGAAGAGGAAGAGGGGATGGGGTGCGCGTAGTGGTGCGGGAAAATAGAGTCGTGGGTTTAAACGAATAAGAGAGGTTGGATTTGAGTCTAAGTGTCTTGGGCTTAAGTTATTGGGCTTGGGGTTTTGGCTTAAACAAAACAACCAATAAGAACCAATAAAAATTAAATAACATGCATGGGCTTCACAGTCGAGGACGTCCGGAGGTGTGGTCAAGCGGCGAGGTGGCCGAACACGGTTGGTGGTGAGGGCGGCCCTGCTGGTTATGGCGGTGAATGTGGTCGTGGTGTTGCTGGTGGCTGGGCTCCGGCAGGGTTCAGATGGAGTTGGCTCGGTCGGGGAGAAGAAGGGCTCGTGGAAGGTCAGGATTAGGGCTTCGGGTTAGTGTTTCTGGATTTGTGTCAGAATTGTGTCAGAGTGTCCTGCATGACACGGACAAGAAAAAATATCTTTGTAGAATTGTGTTGATGTGTCCGGGGTTGTCGGACGGCGAGGAATTGTAGATATAAAAGGAAAAAAAATAGTGGAAAGGGGGTGGTGGATACGGAAACAATGCACCGTACGATGGATGATGGTTGATGGTGGTGGTTGGCTATGATGAGGATGGTTAGAAAATTTTGAGTTGTAGGAAAACAAGGGAACACCTCCTTAAATAGATGGAGAACTCCTAATTGGATAAATACGAATCTCATTGGGTAACCCTTTCCTTTAGTTTAAATTAAGTGAAATAAACGTTTAAATTAAAAATTAATATAATCAAAATCTTATAAATGATTGCAACTAATAATTTAGAATATTAGTCTTTATTATCAAATAATTTAAACCAAATAAAATTAAATCTTAATCAATAATTTATTAATAATATTCCTTAAAATATTCGATGTCATCAAACAATTGTAAATTATATATTTTTGATAAATCCTAAATCTTTATTTAAGATAATTTAGCATATCCTTTAAAGATAATAACTAATGATTTCAAAATAATTTAATCAAATCTAAATCACATATGCATCATAATAAACAATAATAGTTAGTTCCAACAAAATAAAATAAGATATATTTCTAAAATAAATAAATAATTTGGAAACACTTTTCTATAACATTTTTATGGTTCAAAAATACTTGTAACTTTCTTTGTAAAAATACTAAAAAAATTATTTCAGAACACGATTTCTATAATAGAACAAATAAATAAATAAATAAAAATATTGATAATTCGGGAAGAGGGGTTACAACGGCCAACCTTAGCTCTAATACCACTTATCAAAGACTTAATATTTTTGTCTACACTTTGATGTATGCGGCGCACAAACTTTCTACTCGAAGACCCGTGCAAGTCTTCCTCCTCGAATTTTGCTAGAATGCCAAGTAATTAGAGAATACTGGAGCAATATGGTAACTTGAAAGATTTCTTCTATTAACTTGGAGAATGCTTACAAGTTTTTCGTGGTGAGGAACAAATGAACCTTCCACTTATTTATAAGGCCTCACAGGGTTACATGAACATTTTGGAAGTAATATATTCCATGGATTATTCTAAAAATTATTCTAGAGCCTAGATATTTACAAGAAATCTTTTAGAACATATAGAAAGATCATGAGTTTTTAAGAAGATTCTACCATTTTCTGGAGAATTTCGGAAGCTTCCAGTAGAATTCCGGTCCGTGAAGGATTATGCTGATCTGTTTTGGTGGGACAAAAATTTTTGTGCGTGACATACGCTCTACTTGGCTGTTTGAAATGGTTATACGTGTCCTTGTTGTGCTTCCATTTAGAGCAACCATACAGAGGGATTGTAGGGCTCCGTTTGGTAGGATTGATGAAAATGTAGAAGAAAAAAATTAGTAGAGATGGACTTTTCATTCATATGAAAAGGAATACCATTTTCTCACTCTGTGTTTGACAGGAGGGATAGAAAATGGAGGGATACCCTTTCTATGGTTTGGTATAGGAAAAAAATGGAAGACAAAAATAAATAAAAACATATGTTTTACCAATTATACCCTCAACTAAAAACACTAATTTAACATTTGACTTTAAAGAACAATTTCTTAAAAATATAGTTCGTATGATGTATAATTGTAAATTATGTAATATATCACACAAGTCTCCACTTTCCTTTCATATTTGAAGGGATTTAATTTTGTGGGTTTGGAGTAAAAAGTAAGTCGTCAACTTTTGTTTTCCATACCAAACAAGAAAAAAAAAATACATCATTTTCTTCCTCCATTTTCCTTTCTCCCACTTAATCATTCCTTCTACCAAACAGCCCCTAATTTTAGGATGAATAGAGAATTATCATGGACAGTTTTTTTACCTACGATTATTAAATAATATATAGTTGAAAAATTCTATATTTTCAGAAATCAAATTAACTGAAACTAAATTCCTTGAAAAATTATATTCACATGTTTGATGAAACATATAAAGTTCATATAATAATATAAATTATTTTAATTGATAAGAATATATTTAATAGTTGTTTGAGACTTTTATACCGTAGTTGTTTAAGATGATATGTTAGTATATTTTTTGTTTTTGACTTTTTTTTAAACGTAGTTGTTCAAGTCATGTTAGTATTCAGAGGAACATGGTTCAAATCCAATTGATATCATAATTTATTACTTATAAATTAATTTTGCGACCTAATCCATACTGACCTAACCCAAACTCACACTGACATGAAAGAGACTCAACAAATTTTTCTTTAAATGAATGGAAAAAAAACAAGTAAAAATAATTTAGAAAAAGGAAATAAAAGACAAAAAAGACTTTCAAAATAAAATTAAAGAAATAAATATCAAAAAATGAGCAAGAATAAAAATGAAAAAGTAAAAGAAAATAAAAGATTTTTTTTTGAAAAAAAAGAAAATATTTTTAAAAAAAACCGACGAAGAGAAGGCCAAAAATGAAAAAGGCCAAAAAAAGTTTTAAACTAAAAAAATAAAATAAAACAAAAAAATAAATTAAAAAAAAAAGATAAAAATGAAAAAGTAGAACAAACAAACTAAAAAAAGCAATTTTTAAAAAAAATAAAAAAAATTTAAAAGACCAAAAAAAACATAAAAATTTAAGGGTAAAAGGATTCCAAAAACTAAAATGACAAAAACAAACTTTAAAAAAGTATATAAAAAAAAACAATGATTTTATAAAGAGGAAAAAAAAAATTGAAAAATAAAGAATTTTAAAAAAGGAAAAAAAGATAAAAACAAAAATGAACGAAAGAAAAAGAAAAAGAAAAAGAAATAAAAAAGAGTATTAAAACACTTATCCGGGCAAAAAAAATACCCACATATTCTTTAGGTATATGGTTTCCAACTGTTTGTGGTCAATTTTTTTTTACCAGGACTTAAAAAATATTATAAGCTAAAATGAACATGAGAAAATGTTTTCCATTCTAAATTCGTCCGAGAATTTAAATAAATTCGGCATACCAAACGTCTCCTTCGTGGAAAAAAAAAAAAACGGTGTCATGATAATTTAGGGTGTTAAAATTGAAAATAGCATGTTAAAGCTAGTCTGAGGATGATTTTACTAAAAATAATAATTTAAATTATCCGTAATAATTTTTAAAAAAATAATTTTAAATTGTCTACGGAAAAAAAAAAGTCTCATTTTTTTACGAGGTAAGAGGCATTTCAGTCAGAAGCGAGTCCGAGTGAGCAATAGTCTATTGATTACCCCTTATTTACTTCCTAAGAAGTCTTTATCAGTCGAGCCTCGTCCTTCTATAGTAAAAGGAAATACCGATCGATAAAAAAAAGGGGACTATACATGAAGCTGAGTTGTATCCAAATAACATATTTTTTGGACATACCAAATAAGAGACCATTATGCGGGACATGTTTAACCAAAGTTATAACTTCTATATCTTAAGTGGAAATTGGTCTAATATTATTGTTGTATTATTAATATTAATATATATGTACATACCTTATACGTATTTTATAATATTTAAAAATAATTATATATCTATTCTATTAAATTTAATGAATAATTTTAGTTAGTAAATATAAATTATAATGTTTTCAAAAAAAAATTGTACGGTTAAATTTTTTTTTTTTTATGGTTATATAGTAGTGTAGATTAAAAGGGGCCTTCTGCTCAAAATCAGTCAGACCATAGCTCTATATTATGTGGGGGCATCAAGTCACATTGTCCGTAGAATCCAATGACTAAGTTGTCAAGAATTGTGGGTCACCAAACTTGGAAGAGATTGTGTTGTCCGGTAGTAGAAAAGAAAGACTATCTAACATGGGTGCTGTCAAACCGAACTGTGGGAGTTCGGTGGTGATAGAAAATGTGTTGGATATTCGCAGGATATGTACAATATACGTACGTACGGTTCATGTCAATTAGTTGACGATCACGACCACGGATTAAAAGGCGACCGTCCGCTTGTTTTTGTGTGCCATGTGTTAATCGTGTGGGGGTAGAGATGGAGCAAGAATGTAATTTTTAAACTTCGGCCATAAAAGATGGTTGGATTATATGTATCTTATTTTTTAACGTTTTCAAGAAACTAAGTACACTCTAAATATTTGTAAAATTTATGTGTCACATCTATCTTCTTATTTAAGTTTCTGAAGTCGAATTGGAATTAAAAGACGACCGTCCATTTGTTTTTGCATGCCATGGTGTTGGCCATGTGAGGCAGAAACATGAAGAGAATGTAAATATATATAAGCCTTTCAACATTATTATTTTGAACCTTTTAATACTCGTTAAAATTATAGGCTTAATTATAATTTAAAACGTTCGACTACTTTAGTTTCTTAATTTGATATCATAAATTTTAATATGTATTAACTTTATATTGTTATTGCCGGGGCACAATTTTTTTTCGATAGAAAACAGAGAATATGAAACAATTGTAAAGACAATGTTCCAACACAACACTTCTAGGAAGGTTGCGCAAGTATAACGAAGATCTAAAAAGATATCGTTATGATATTACGAGAATCTAAAAAGATTTCGTAATCACAGCAATCAGATCGCAGTACTTTTAAAAAGAAGATACAATCAGAGTTACTGGCAGCAACGAAGAAGGTGACTGGCGAAAGATGGAAAAACTCCTGCTGGGGTGAATGATCACCGTTGCTCAAAGCTTTATTCGCCCAACGCGAACAGCTTACAGGAACCAGCAAGTTCGTCGGAGAACTTGGAACACTCCTGCTCTTCTGACTCCTCGGACGGACACGAACTCCCGTGCAAAAGAAACGCTGGTGCGGCGCCTTTCCTCTCTCTCTTGAAGGCTGCAGATCAGAACTGTGTTAAAGAACACGTCTGAAAATCTCTGTTTACTTGTGCTAAAGAACACTTCGTAAACTTTCTGGTGGCTTCTCTTTCTATATTGTAATAAGCCTTGAGAGAGAGGATGCCTTATATAGGCCCTACAGCAACTGGACGGTTGCCACAAAGTCAGGAACGTGGTAATAACCACCCCGAACATGTAGCAACCGTCCAGAACCGCCCAGAACATGCAAACGCACGTTCTGCTGCCAATTGCGCACACCCAGCGCTCCTTGCACTTTGCCCGACAGAGCACGCACTGAACTGCGCACACTGCGCGCACTGCACGCACTACATGCACTGTGCACACTGCACACACTGTGCACACTGCGCAACCGGCGCAACCCAGCACAACCCAGCGCAATCCTGCACAACCTGAGCGCAACCTGGGCGCGCACCTGGGCAGCGCAACTGGGCTTGCGCAACTAGACAGCGCAACTGGGCTTGCACAACGTGGCTGCGCAAGTGGCTCGCGCAATGAGCGCAACTAAAGTGCACTATGCGCCTAGCGACGATGCTGACGTACTAAGTGCAAAGTGCGCCAACAAAATGCCACATTACGCCTCATGAGCCCATGAGCCCGAGTCCGAGTCCGAGTCCGAGTCCGAGTCCGAGTCGCTAAGCCCCTACGGGGCTTAGCTCTCATGGAAATGAATTTCCCAAGAGCAAAAAGCATGAATGCTTTTATTGTTGATTTAGCCTTTTTCTCATTAGAAAAATAACCCCACATGGCACACTGATGTGCACCTCCACACCACATGTGCATCTCTAAAATAGGAAAGCTATTATATAGAGATACAACTCCTTTGGTCTATCCGATGTGGGACTAAAATTCTATTTGAAATAGACCAAACTCCAACAATCTCCCACATATCTCTATATATATGGGTATAAGTGTTCCCCACATTAACTGTCCATCATGCATTAGGAGAGACGTCGCTTACGACTTGAATCTTCCCGTGTGGGTCAAACAACAGACTATAATACAAGAATGGACTAAGCCTTGAATTCTGCATCATAGCTGAAATTCTTTTCACTCGCATAATGTAGTTACGTGTGCTTTTGGCTACACATTAAAGGCCCTGTGCCAGCCTGGTTTCAGTGTATAATTTTGGGCGTCTATAAGTTTACCCTCAAGAGACGGCCTGATATCTCTTTGTCCATACACTAGGTGAGTTCATTATAAAGAGACATGGCATGAAGCGCTTTGCGCTTCCCTTGCGGTGCTACGCCGCTATGACATGGCTTAAAGCCGAGGCCTTACCCCGTACCGGGAACCTCATCGTAGTGTCATACTACTGTAGCATGAGACAACCGCCTATTTGTAGTGCCAAACTACCCAGCATGAACCTTAGGCTCCCTTGCGGTGTTACTCCGCAACGACATAGCTTGCAAGGTCGAGGCTTTATCCCTAACAGGGTACCTCATGGTGGTGTCGTGCCACTGTAACATGAGGAACTCCTCCTCTTTGTAGTGCTGACTACACCCCTCTTTATTTTTATCATACAGCATTAGGCTAACTGCCTATTTGCAGTGCTACGCCGCTGTGACTTGGCCTGCAAAGCCGAGGCTTTATCCTATTACTGGGCAGCACCCCACATATAGGAACCTCATTGTGGAGTCACCCCACTGTAGCATGGTGTTTCACTTCTTGTAGTGCTGCTCTACCGTGCCTCCTGTAAAGCACCCCAGGCATTCACTCTGCCTGAGAACTCATTAAGGCAATTAAGCCAACCTTCCCACAGGAACCGTTTTTCGCAAAAAACAACAGTAGACAACAGTGGTTATAGGTCCGTAACCTCTTCATGCCCATTAGAACATGTACCCACCGTTCCTGATATTCTTCCGATTAGTGGTCCTCCCTTGAACCAAAAGCTAGATGCCTAGTAGATAAATCTTTGAACTAATAGCATAAAACTTTATGGTAGGAATACAATAATACAATATCAGAATGCCTTCAAGCCCATTTTACAAGCTGTGTCATCGACCAGCTGGTGCTTGAGGCCCTTGGTGAACGGATCCGTCAGGTTCTTCTGACTCTGAACATCAATCACTATAATAACACCTCTCTTGATAAGATCGTGTACTGTCCTGTACTTCAACCGCACAGTCCTCTTCTTCCCGTTGAAGAGGTCATTTGATGCCACCGCCGTAGTTGCCTGGTTGTCGCAGTATATCGGTATCGCCGGTATTTGTGCCCCAACCACTGGAAGATCATACATGAGCTCCCGAAGCCATTCTGCTTCCTCGGCTGCGGTATCAAGTGCAAAGAACTCAGATTCCATGGATGACCGCGAGAGCATAGTCTGCTTCTTCGACTTCCACGATATAGCAGCTCCACCCATTATGAAAATGAATCCACCTGTGGACCTCTCGCTCTCCACCTCTGAGCACTAACTGGCATCAATGAAGCCTTCCACTACCTGCGGATCTCCGCTGTAGTACAGTGCATATGTCTGAGTCTTCTTGAGATATCTCATAACCTGTTTCACAGCTTTCCAGTGTTCAGCACCTGGGTTGCTCGTGAAACGACTCAGCATTCCCACGGCGAAAGCTATGTCAGGCCTTATGGCAGTAGTAGCATACATCAAACTTCCCATTACGCTTGCATACTCCAGCTGTCTGACGCTTTTTCCTGAATTAGGCTTCAGCTTCAGATCACACCTGTACGGCGTATCGATCCATGGAAGATCCCGATACCCATAACGAGTGATCATTTTCTCAATATAATGAGACTGTGACAGCGCTAGTCCAGTGTCTGTCCGGATGATCTTGATTCCTAAGATCACATCAGCTTCCCCCAAGTCCTTCATACTGAACTTGCTAGAGATGAACTTCTTTGTCTCAGTGACACAGCTAATATCCGTACCTAGGATAAGCATGTCGTCTACGTATAGATAAACGATCACACCTCTTCCATCAGCGAACTTCGTGTAAACACACTTGTCCGTATCGCTGACCATGTAGCCATTTGACCTTATAACTTTATCAAATTTCTCATGCCACATCTTGGGAGCCTCTTTAAGACCGTACAAGGATTTCACCAACTTACAGACTTTGTCTTCAAGACCCCTGATGACAAATCCCTCTGGCTGTTGCATGTAAATCTCTTCGGTCAGCTCGCCATTTAGGAAAGCCGTATTCACATCCATCTAATGTATCACCATCTTATGTATTGCTGCGAGAGAAATCAACATTCTGATGGTGGTCATCCGGGCTACTGGAGCATACATGTTAAAATAGTCAATCCCCTGCTTCTGAGAAAACCCCTTGGCTACCAACCTAGCCTTGAACTTGTCAATAGTTCCGTCTGCTTTCATCTTCTTCTTGAAGATCCATTTGCATCCGATGGGTTTCGCTCCTTCAGGAAGATCAACCAACACCCAAGTGTTATTTGAGGTGATGGAATCAATCTCATTGTCAATCGCCTCCTTCCAGAAAACTGTATCTCTGGTCTTCATCACCTCATCATAGGTAAGCGGATCTGCTTCCACATGGTAGGTGACAAAGTCACTTCCAAAGTCCTTCGGCCTCCTCACTCGCTTCGTTGATGGCTCAGCGAGATCTGGTTCAACCGTTGTTTCAACAACAACATCTTCTTAGACCACATCTTCATTGAAGACCTGCGTACCCTCATTGTTCTCAGGAACATCCGCAAGAACAATATTCTTGTGCCTTGCAAACTTGTCTTCAAAATATTCTGCGTCGCGAGATTCAATGATATGATTTGACTCAATATCAAGAAATCTCCGAGCATCACTCTTCTCGGCATACCCAAGATGATCGTCTTTGTAGTCCTTGTCCCAAGCTTCTGAATCTTCAGATCTGGAAGTTTGACATATGCCAGACACCCCCACACTCGAATGACATTCAAGTTAGGTCTGACCTTGAACCAGAGTTTATTAGGAGTAACGTCAGAAGTTGCATGAGGCACTCTATTTAGAATAAAAGTGGCCATCAATGCAGCTTCTCCCCAGTAGCACTTAGGAAGACCAGCAGTCAACAACATTGAGTTTATCATTTCTGTCAACGTCCAATTCTTCCTCTCAGCTACTCCATTTGATTGAGGAGAGTACGGAGCCGTAGTCTTATTTACAATTCCATGTTCTTTGCAGAATGATGCGAACTCATGAGACCTGTACTCCCCACCTCGATCACTTCTTATCCTTTTGAGTTGTTGTCCAGTCTGCCGCTCAGCCTCAGCTCTGAACTCATTAAACTTCTCGAATGCTTCGTCTTTAGCCTTCAGCAAGTAGACGAACGCATACTTTGAGAAGTCATCGATGAAGGTTATGAAATACTTCATCCCGGCCTTTGTAGAGAACTGTTTGAAGTCACAGATATCGGAGTGTACCAACTCCAGAAGATCTGTACTTCGATTAACCCGATGAAAGGGTTTCCTTATGATCTTTGTTTAAGCACAAACTTCTCATTTCTCTACCTTACCCCCACACTTGGAGATAAGTCCTAGACTAGACATTCTGTTTATTCGTTTACAATGAACATGTCCTAGCCTATTATGCCACAACTCAAGAGTATAAGCAGAATGAGTGACTTCATTAATCACATTAATTATATTGGACTGATTTACAAGCTAAATTTTGAATATTCTTTCGGTATAAAAAGCTTTCCCGAAATATGTTCCTTTGATAGACATCACCATCTGGTCAGCATTGATGTCCATCCTAAGGCCTGCTTTGCAGAGTAGGCCTCCTGAGATCAAGTTCTTGGCGATAGCAGGTACGTGCTTCACGCCTTGAAGCATCAGAGACTTCCCCGAAGTCAGCTTCAACACCACCGTCCCGATCCCGAGCACTTCATCTTGTGTCTGGTTCGCCATTATAACCACTTTAGAAGTAGGTGTATAGGTGGTGAACCACTCCTTACTGGAGCAGACATGGCAGGAGGCTCCAGTGTCTACCCACCAGTCAAAGTCAGTCCTTACCGTATCAACCTGTGCAATCATAGCAACAATGTCAGTGATCATAGATACCTTACTAGGCTCTTCTTGCTCTGATTGCTTGGTCTTTGCTTTGCACTCATTCTTAAAATGGCCCTTCTTGCCACACTTGAAGCAAGACATTTCAGACTTCGGCTTCTTTTTCTTGATAGAAGTTCCCTTGACTTTTAGATTGTCAGGGTTCTTCTTCTTGCTGTGGAAAGCCGCCTGCTTTCCCTTTGGTTCCTTGGTCTGAACCAGATTGGTGTTAGCCAATTGCTTGGGCAGTGTGTCCACTTTCAGTTGAGCCCGCATCTGGTCCTCAACATAGATTTCCTGCAGGAGATCTTCAAGGGTGATCTCCAACTTCTTCCTATGTATGTTTGCATAGAACTTACTCCACCCAGCGGGGAGCTTTGAGACAATCCCTCCAATAACAAACTTGTCGGGGAGGGGCATCGCCTCGTCTTCCAGCTTCTGTCGCAGTTTCAAGAACTCCTTCACCTGCGGCATCATAGACTTTTCGTCCTCAAAGAACCACTTGTGATATTTTTCAACCACAAATATTTTACTGCGGTTCTTGTCTTCTTCGTAGAGTTTTTTTTAGAGACTCCCATATGTCTCTAGCGATATTCTTCTTAGAATAGGATTCTGCTAGGGAATCCTCCATAGCATTCAGGATAAGCAACCTGCAAATGCTATTCTTCCTTCTCCACTTGGCCTGAAGTTTAGTAGCCGCAGAGATTGCGGCAGCAGACCCAGTATCTGGAACGGTAGGTTCCTCTTCAAGAAGCACGTGATCCACGTCTCTGAGTTGAAGAGTGAGATAAACCTTCCTCTTTCAGACTTGATAATGCTCTCCATCAAACTTCTCTAACTTACAGAAGTCAGTGTTTAGGAGTGAAGCATTAATGTTTTCCATCGTAGCAATAAAGCTTTGAGATTGTTATTGCCAGGGCATAATTTTTTTCGATGGAAAACAGAGAATATGAAACAATTATAAAGACAATGTTCCAACACAACACTTCTAGGAAGGTTGTGCAAGTATAACGAAGATCTAAAAAGATATCGTTATGATATTACGAGAATCTAAAAAGATTTCATAATCACAGCAATCAGATCGTAGTACTTCTAAAAAGAAGATACAATCAGAGTTACTGGCAGCAACGAAGAAGGTGACTGGCGAAAGATGGAAAAACTCCTGCTGGGGTGAATGATCACCGTTGCTCAAAGCTTTACTCGCCCAACGCGAATAGCTTCCAGGAACCAGCAAGTTCGTCGGAGAACTTGGAACACTCCTGCTCTTCTGACTCCTCGGACGGACACGAACTTCCGTGTAAAAGCAACGCTGGTGCGGCGCCTTTTCTCTCTCTCTTGAAGGCTGCAGATCAGAACTGTGTTAAAGAACACGTCTGAAAATCTCTGTTTACTTGTGCTAAAGAATACTTCGTAAACTTTCTGGTGGCTTCTCTTTCTATATTGTAATAAGCCTTGAGAGAGAGGATGCCTTATATAGGCCCTGCAGCAACTGGACGGTTGCCACAAAGTCAGGGATGTGGTAATAACCACCCCGAACATGTAGCAACCACCCAGAACCGCCCAGAACATGCAAACGCACGTTCTGCTGCCAACTACGCATACCCAGTGCTCTGTACACTTTGCACGACAGAGCGCGCACTGAACTGCGCACACTGCGCACTGTACGCACTGCACGTACTACACGCACTGCGCACACTGCGCACACTGTGCACACTGCACAACCGGCGCAACCCAGCACAACCCTGCACAACCTAAGCGCAACCTGGGCACGCACCTGGGCAGCGCAACGGGGCTTGCGCACCTGGGCATGCGCAACGAGCGCAACTAAAGCGCACTATGCGCCTAGCGACGATGCTAAGTGCAAAGTGCGCCAACAAAATGCCACATTACGCCTCATGAGCCCATGAGCCCGAGTCCGAGTCCGAGTCGCTAAGCCCCTACGGGGCTTAGCTCCCATGGAAATGAATTTCCCAAGAGCAAAAAGCATGAATGCTTTTATTGTTGATTTAGCCTTTTTCCCATTAAAAAAATAACCCCACATGGCACACTCATGTGCACCTCCACACTACATGTGCATCTCTAAAATAGGAAAGCTATTATATAGAGATACAACTCCTTTGGTCTATCCGATGTGGGACTAAAATTCTATTTGAAATAGACCAAACTCCAACATATATCCTAAAATAAAAAAATAAACAAAATTATCCTTATTCATCCCCTCAACCCCCCCTCCTCCCAGCCGGTGGCACCTCTCTCAGCCGACTGCACCACCCCGTCTCCCTCTCCGTGCGGATCACCGTCGCCACAGTTGTCGCCATCGTCGCTACTGCTTCCGCAGTCAAAGACAGGAGGGCGCGGGCAGCCGACGGAGGGGGGCTGGAAGCAGTGGGATGCAGCCGGCTGGCGAAAGTGGGGAAGGGGCCAGCTGGGAGAAGAGTGGGGTGAGTTGGGTTGGAAAGGGAGGAGTATTTTGTTCTTTTTTAAAATATTGGGTATCAAGTTGAAAATATTCAATAGTTGATGATATCAAGTTGTCCAATAATTTTTTTATAGTATCAAGTTGAAATTAAAATAGTTGAGGGTATCAATTCAAAATTAAGCCAAAATTTTATATTGACTATAACTTAGGTAAACGACAGAGAGAACCAATGTTAAGTTCATGGATGTAACAATTTTTTCCTACTATTTTCCTCATCTTTCATTCCAAAATCAAATAAATTAAGCTTCATTCATCCTTTCAAATAGTTAACCACC
The DNA here is from genome assembly GCA_029216955.1 of Iris pallida. Classification (NCBI taxonomy): domain Eukaryota; kingdom Viridiplantae; phylum Streptophyta; class Magnoliopsida; order Asparagales; family Iridaceae; genus Iris; species Iris pallida. Next base: position 32,075,744 of record JANAVB010040818.1, read on the forward strand.
ATTCCTCTACCCATCTCCTCCTCCTATCCCTTTCTCTTCTTTTATTCTTCAACCAACTACATGAACCTTCTGCACGTACAACCTGAACGGTTTAACCAAATACCTTCTTCTCCCACTTGGTCACCATTTCTCCCTCGGTTATTACACTCCTCCATCCTCCATGCAAACCCTACCCCCACCCCCCTCCCTTCCACCCCCAAAAAAATCTATTGAAATTTATATCAAAATATGTAAGATTTGAATATCGTCTTTCTAAACAAGACGATTTGGTGATCATATTGACATATATACGATTTGAAAAAATAAATAAAAATAAAATAAAATTGACGAATTTGGATCCTCTCTACTGCAGAAATCATGCCTTATAGATTTCTGCACGAATCTTAGTCACTAGAGTTTATGCATGAGGTTCAGATTTAAATGGAAAAAAAATCCTTAAACAATGTAACAAATAGAGCCGTAGATGGGCTTGAGCCTTGGACCAATATATTAGGTGCATTGAATAACTTATTATATAATTTTTTTGTCTCCGCTTCGCCTCGTCTCTGATGGCGATCATCTTCTTCCTCTTCCACAGGATCTTCCACCACTCCTACTTCCTCCTTCCCTGGTTGTCTTCCTTCTATTCATTATTCCCTCCTCCCTCTCCTCTTGTGTCCCTTTCCTTTAAATATTCCATGGACTCAAACCTTTCTTCTACATTCTCTGATGTCATAGAGAAACTTGGACCACTATCTCCTCCATCACATCTAACCACCCTGTGCCATCCACAAATTCATCCTCTAATCCCCAGGGCCGATTGGCATCAGTATGTTTTCTTCAAGATCCTATCCATAAAGCAATATCCTTCCCATATAATAGCTGCTACTGTGTCTAAGATGTGGAAACGAAAAGGAAATATCAAGGCATCCGATTACTTCAGTGGTTCATTATCTGCTAGATTCGAAGATGTTGATGACATTGTGTATGTTATGGACAATGGTCCTTGGAAATTCAACAACAGCCTTATTATCCTTTAGAGGTGTCTACCCAACAAGCTTCCAGGTGAGTACTCCTTTAACAAAATAGAGTTTTGGATCCAATTCCATGGACTACCTATAAATCTACTCACCATTGAATTCATATCAACTATGGCATCTAAAGTTGGTTCGGTGAAGCCTCTATCTCTAACTAAAGCCTCAAACTGGAGTCTGTTTGTTCGTGCCAAAATCAGTGTAAACATTTCTAATCCTCTGATCAGGAGGCTACGTGTTTCAATGGGAAACAACTCTTTATGCCAGGTTGATCTCAGGTATGAGCGACTTCCTATATTTTGCCTATTTTGTGGTAGATTGGGTCATGGTGTCAAAAATTGTGCTACACACAAGGAATTTTCATCTATGCATGATAATTCGTGGACTAAGGATCAAAGAAAATAGATAGCTCAACTTATAGACAAAAGACTGGATCAATCGATCCGTGTTACTCATGCTTTGAAAATTTCTAAGTCAAGTTCATCAGATTCAAACAAACAGGCTTCTTCCACAACTGGGAAGAATCTGCAGTCTAGTCTTCATGATCCTTCCTCTCCTCATAACAAGTCTACAAAATGTTATGTCAAAGGATGTTCAAGCTACTACCCCTTTTGCTATATTACTGGATTCTCCTCTTCCGGTCAAGGCCACTATCCTTGTTAGTTCTACCAGAATCGCCTTCTCCACCAATAGTTGCAAATCCGTCCTCATCCCTCATTCTTTCTCAAGATATAACTGCTCCCCATTACTTACCTAAAAATCTTCCCACTACTGTACCTATCATAACCCAAAGTCAAACTACACTCTTAACTGCCTCCACTCTTATAACTAAACCTCATAACTTAACCTCCACTCTTATAACTGAACCTCATAACTTACATGTCATTATTACCAACCATTTTTCCTCCAATCCTACTTGCTCGACTACAATTGTAGACACCTCTGTCCATCTCTTTCATCATAACAGTACCACTTCCGACACATTCTCTCCCCCGTCCTCATTACATAGAATCAACACTTCCTGCATTAGCCATATACCCACCCCCATAACAAATTCCACATCAACATCTGTGATTAATTTCTAGCATCCCATATTATCCTCTGTTTCTGATACACCCCCTAATATGGTTTCTGATACTCTATGTTTTCCGATCCATGATCCCCTAACTCATCCAAAATAGAGTTTCAACAAAAACCTACGCCTTCACCATCCCTAATCTTTATAGAAATTCCCATGCTGATCACCTCATCCTTAAGAAATAATACCAATAGAGCTCAATCAATGTCTACTGCAGAAGTAAATGAACTTGAACTTATTTGACCTATCAAAAGGTCGATTCCACAAGATGGGGAACTTATAGGTGCGGCTGGCCTACAACAGCCTCAAGATCCATGATTCTCTCATGGAATTATCGGGGCTTGAGGAATGACCCGACAATTCATACCCTAAAATCATTCCTTCGTGCATCTAAACCAAGTATCATATTCTTATCTGAAACTAGATGCTCGTCAAATGTAGCTCAAACCATTGTGGCTGAACTTGGGTTTGATCATTGTAATGCAATTTCTTCCAGAGGACAGCCGAGAGGTTTGTTAATATGTTGGAAGTCTGGGATTAAACTGAATATCATTTCTGCTGCTGATAACCTCATCCATTGTGCTTTTCATGATACCCATACCAATAATATATGGAATATTTTCTTCATCTATGGTCCCCCTGTGCTTGCGGATATGGGGAATTTCTGGTCACAATTAGAACTCATTATCAATTCAACAAATGAGCATATGGATTTGTATTGGAGATTGTAACTCCATACTTTGCGCAGAAGAAAAATGTAGAGGAAATCCATTCAATTATCATCACCACAAGCACTTTATCAAGTGGTTCAACAATGTTGAGGCTATGGATATTGGTTACTCTGGCCCAGCGTTTACTTGGAGTAACCGTAGAGATCCCAGAAGTAATATTGCTGAGAGGCTTGACAGAGCAATGGTTGACACTAAGTGGCGCTCCCTTCATCCCAAAGCTAGTGTATATCACTTACCTAGCATAAATAGTGATCATAACCCCATTCTTTTGCATATGGAAACTTCCTCAATAATTAGAAGACGTCGCCCTACTCGATTTGAGGCGACATGGACCCATGAACCTGATTTTAAACATTTTCTTTCTGATATGTGGGGACAAATAAGTTCAAAGGATCTCATTCCTAAGTTAAGAAGACTATTACCAAAACTCCAATTCTGGGGTAGACCTCGGATTGGAAATCTTGATAGAGATATTAAAGCCTATGAAGAACAACTTCTACTCTTACAAAGTTCCCCTCTAAATGATACATCCTATGGAGAAGAGAGGAAAACTCAAATACTGCTTAACAAACTCTATATGTGTAAAACACCTAAATTTTACTATAATTTTAAAATTTTTATTTTGGTATTGATTTGCTATTTTGGTATTTGTATGTCGAGTGCGAATACATGTACGCGAAGTATATTTTTTATACGAAGGTTTACATTTTATAGAATTCTTTATCTAGAAAATAAGTATATATATTTATTTGAAATTATATAAGATAAATATTTTCACCTTGTCTAAGTATAGAATATAACAATACATATTTTGTCAAACTTTAATTTTTTTGACAATTTGTTTTTATTTATTTATATAAGTATGAATAATAATAATATTTTATAAAATACAAATTTATGGATGAATCTCATTTTCGAAATTTATTTTGTTATTTAATTAAAATAAAAAGGTAGTTTGAAATTATTTCTTATTAATATTTAAATATTTATGGTGACTTTCGAAATTTATTTATTATTATTATTTATTTTAAAGATATTTTGGAATTATGGATTTAGTGTTAAATTAGTTATGGTAATTGAAATTGGGATTTGATTATTTTGTTTTTATTTTAAATGGTTTTAAACTTATAGATAAAATATATATAAATTGATTCAGATTGGGATTGATTGAATTATTTTTAAATTTGATTTAAAGTAAATGGAGAATTATCTAAAAGGGGATTTAAATCTTTTTTACTCCTTATCAATCTAGGAGTCTACCTCCTATATAAGGAGAGACTCCTTGCTCATTTTCTGAAAATTCCATAAGAAATTCCTCTACCCAAAAAAGCCGTGCACCGTGTCTGTGTCCTCTACTCCATCGTGTCAGTCGTGATGGCCTCGGATCCGACTCTGGTGTCTTTCCAGTATTTTTATCCTTTACATTTACATTATATATGACCCTCTTCGTGTCCGACACACCCGGACACATCTCATTGTCACCATTCCAGTGTCGGACACATTCCGACACCATTTCCAGTCCATCTTCAACACCAAGCCCTAAAACCTGACTCTAGACGGCCACCCTCCTCGTCGGAACCATGTCGCGGCCGCCAAAGCTGACGACTCCACCTCTCACTGCCCTCCTTTTCGTAAGAACCCACGGTAGCACCCGACCCCGTTGTCGCCTCTTCCACCTAACAACCATCACAGCGGCCAACTCCGGCCAATAACCACAGCCTGCCTCATCCACAGTCCCTCGCCCAACCGTCGACAGCCACCACGCCAAAACCCGCCACGACCGCCACGGCCATCACCACATCCCCCATGACCACCGTTGCCACCATCACCATCCTCCTCGTCCTGCCTCTTTCGACCATCACCAGAACCACCAGCAACCAGCCAGCCAAACTCCCATCTCATCTCCGCCGAGCCACAGGCCTCCGGCCACCCAAGCCCGAACCCCTTCGCCAAGTACCACCCGAGCCCTCGTCGCATGCCCAAGCGCCACCTCGCCCATGATACTTCAAGATCTGTGCCACACTGGTCGCCGCCGCCTCCAAAATACGTGACGAAGTACTCCGGCGCCTCCACCTTACCGTGAGCGACGACCGCCGCCTCCATCCACCGAATCCCGTACGCCACCACTACTGTGGTGTCGGGACAAACTGAGCGGCCGACCTGCACTCCCGTCGACTCTGTCTCCAGCGTGTCGCCCCGTCGGCGAGCTCTGCCCGCGTCGCACATCACCCTGACCTCGGTTGGTGTGCGTCGTGCATCCGCAGCCGGGATCACCCGCCTCTGCCGTCGCGTCCGGCCTCGTCGAGCCCCTCTGTGAGAACCCCCGCTCGCCCCCTCTCCTTCCCCTCTCGCTCGCCATCTCGTTCTCTCTCAACCTCCCTCTCGTCCCTTCTTCCATTCTTTTTTTTTCTTTTCTTTTTGTTTTGCTTTGTTTTGTGTTTATTATTTTTTAATTTTTTGTCTCTTTGCCAGAGAACAACATGTACTTTGCTTATATTATTATTATATGTATTAAAATTATTAGTATTATTATTATCTTTGTTTGATATATTTTTGTGATAATGTTATATTATTAGATAGAGTAGGTACTGGCAATAGTTTTATTATAAAATTATTTTTACCAAATAAAATATAATTAGTAGTATTTCCAGAACTATTTTATTTTGACAAAAGTAAGATGTTAGCCCAAATAATTTTCTAGACTTCCAAAATATTTGAAATATTTTGATTTATAAGAAGATAACAATATGTGTAGCCTACTTTCAAAATAAGTTTATAAACCCTAAATAGTTATTGGATTATTTTATGTATTTAAAAATATAGATTTCTATCTCAAAACCTATCTTGGCAACCTTAAAGTTTTAAGCAATTTTTTTTTATATTTTTCAAATATTTTTCTAGAAAAGATATTTACTAATAATATATATATTTTTAATAGTTTTCTAAAAACGTATATACAATTAACTATTTCCTTTTGATCATCCTCCTATCAGTGACTAAGTCCATTGTATCTACTCTATTGCAAATTCTGTACCACCTTATGTCCACCCTAACTAAATTGACCATTCTGGACCCGATGGAATAGTCCGTGCCATCATCGGAGGCCGTCTTGCGTAGTTGTAACATCGAGATTATATTTTGTGTCACATTGATCATCGTAGCATACCAGGCATCGCTACCAGGCAAGTACATCTTGCTAATTAACTGTCATATTATTTATTTTCAGCATTTATTTCATTTATTTCATATTTTTTATTTTTATTTGTTATAAACTGCGTGTCCAAGCCATACTTGGGTGCAAGCGACTCTATTAGTCGTTTTTCATTGTTTTATTTTATTTGACGCATGTTGACTTAGTTTAGTGGACTACCTTCTTGTTGTGGGATATCCTTATATCTCCTTTGGCCATGACACTTATACTACATGGTTTGAGACATTTTGCTAGGGGCACGACTTATTGACTGGCCATCTCTATAGTCGTGTGACGGATAGATCGTAACTGCTATGATTAAGGTATAGAGACTCGAGCAGTTATAAAACTGGGCGGGTCATGGACATGACTTGGTCAGTATGGGAAATATTGGGGGAGGACAGTCACTTGTGCGTATGGAAAGCCAAACAAGTAAACCATATTTTTCGAAAGAAACTATGGCAAGATTATATTTGCAGATACCCTCTGACGTTTTGGACGTTACGACCGGATACGGATGACTAGATGCCAGTTACGTACTTATAGCCTAAATCCCACCCATGCGCAATAAAAGTTGTCCTCTAAATTGCACAATAGACGGTTAGAATTCCCTTTGCATATTTGTGTCTAGGTTAGACTTTTGTATATTATTTTGACAATTCATATTAGCATGTTTTTCCTATATCTTGTTACGTCCCTCTGAGGACCTGATAATTTCTCCAGGTGTGTTTATGATTTTCGCAGGTGCTCTAGTCGAGGACATAGTTTATAATCTACTTTCACAATGCTAGTTTTTGGATCGTCTTTCGCTTCGCTCGACTCTTCCATCGTCACTATGTATTTCTCTCTTTTTGTTGGTAGTAGATTTGTCTCCGTCCAACATTTTGTACAAATGACTTTAATAAGTTGATTTTATGATATATTGATTTGTTGATGAGATTAGTATTCATGGTTACTGTATTTTGCAGCTTATGTATACATACAAGGTTTCCGTATATTGGAGTATGCTTCGTATGTATGCAGCTGGCATGTCTACATACTTGATCCTAAGTATTTTGGGACTGGGGCGTTACAATATGCAGAAGGATCTCTATTAGAAACAACGGTCAAATATCTCGTGGCTGCGTGAGGGAGATAAGAACACTCGTTTCTTCTATATTTCTGCTACTGTCAGACATTATAGGAATATTATTCACAAACTCAGAAAGGAAAATGGTAAAGTTGTTTCGACACAGGAAGATATTGCCAAGGAGTTTGAATCTCATTTCAAAGCCTACTTTGAGGAAGCTGATACCGGTCTTGTACTTGCATATATCTTATTAGAACTTAACATGATTTTTGATATTGATAATGAGAGTATCGGTTCAATCCCCTACGAAGAAGAGATCAGATTGATTATTATGAGCATGGGTCCCTACAAAGCCCCTGGTCCAGATGGTTATCCAGCATTTTTCTATCAAAAATACTGGGATATTATTAGACTGGAGGTAACTCAGCTAATTGAAATTTTTTTCACCTCTAGTATTATGCCTAACATGTTGAATCATACCTATATTACACTTATCCCTAAAGTTCCCTGCCCCTCTTTTCCTAATGAGTTCAGGCCCATTGCTCTTTGCAATATTTTATACAAAGTTATTGAAAATAGACTTCGACCATTTCTCGATCATCTTATCAATCCTCTCTAGAACGCGTTTGTTCCGGGTAGACACATTGGAGATAATGTGATCATAGCTTAAGAACTCATCCACTCTATCTCGAAGTTCTCCCCTGTCAACAGCTCATTTGCTCTTAAACTTGATATGTCAAAGGCTTATGATAGACTTCATTGGTGTATCATTAGTCAAGCTCTCAATGGATTTGGTATTCGTGGTAAATCTTATGAACTTATCAGGAATTGTATCTCTACATCCATTTTTGCTGTCCTTGTGAATGGTGTACCGACTAAGATGTTCAAACCTAGCTGTGGTATTCGTCAATGTTGCCTTCTTTCTCCATACCTCTTTATTATGAGTATGGAAATATTATCGACATTCATTCTCATCATGGAAAGGAATTTTCTTTATGCCAGTGTCAGACTCAATAGATTCTCTACCTCCTTCTCTCATCTTGCGTTTGTTGATGACATACTTTTATTTGGCAAATGCTCTCTTCATAACATACTCCAAGTTAAAATCATTATTCAAACCTTTGAACAGTGGTCTGGCCAACGTATCAACTTCGACAAATCATCTATATTCTTCTCCAAGAAAATGGATCCCTACATGTGTCAACTCTTTCGTAATCTATTGAGTGTTAAACCTATAAAATCCTCTGAGAAATATCTTGGCCATAGACTCTTGCAATCAAAGAGGAGAGTTAACACATTTGTTGATCTTCTTAATTCCAGTAGTGGTAAACTCAAAGGATGGAAAATGAGATGTTTATCTCACGCTGCTCGCACTGTTCTTATTAAATCCACTCTTTCCTCCCTTTCCACCTACTATCTTTCCTCCTATCTTATCCCTAAGAAAGTGACTAATACTCTCTCCAAACATCAAAGGGAATTTTGGTGGGGTATGGACAGTAACAAAAAGAAGATGCACTACACACCTTGGTCGATCTTTACCAAACCAAAATTTTAAGGAGGGCTCGGTATTCTTGATCCACATATTACTAATCTTTCACTCATGCTCAAGTTGTCTTGGCGATTTCTTACGCATACCAAATCCATTTGAAAAGATCTTCTCAGAAGTAAATATATTACTTCCTCATCTTTCGGGACTGCTAACCTGACACATTCGGGTTCTTGTGTATGGTATAGTATTCTGAACAGTAGAGCTCTGCTTCATGGCAATATTATTTGGTCTGTTGGGGATGGCTCTTAAATCAATATTTGGATGGACCCATGGGTGCCTAACTGGCCGAAACATAGGGTGTCTGGCTATTCATTTGCGAGAAGGTGGTTTTCCAAGGTTAGTGAATTGATCAACAGAAATAATGCTACCTGGAAGGTGAATCTAATACTTCTGTTGTTCCCCCTACTGAAGCTACTTTGAAAATCCACTTGTTATCTAATTGCACTTCTGACCAACTTTGGTGGATGCATATAACTGATGGGATCCTTACTACCAAGTCGGCTTATCGTGTCATCCATGATACCTTCAATAGAGCTCATCAACTTTTTGATATCCCTATATTTACTGAATGGAAGAAGCTTTGGTCCCTCAAACACATCTGTCCAAGAGTCCTTTTGTTCGCTTGGAGAGTTCTAACAAACTCTCTACCCACCAAATCCAACCTTCATCGACGGATCAGCCATATTGACGCTATGTGCTCGCTATGCAAGGTATGTGAAGAACTACTGACCATCTTCTTATCCATTGTCCCATAACAGGTACAACTTGGCAAGCACTACTAAAATAATCCCTTTTAGCGACGTCAGAATACGTCGCTAAAAAAGGAAAATTTGTCGCTAATTTCTATTAGCGACGTATTTAGCGACGAAAATTGGATGTCGCGTATAGGCTTGTCGCAGATTACAATTTCGTCGCAGTTCGTCGCTATTTGCAACGTCACGTTTGGTGTCGCTAGACGTCGCAACATTAGCGACAGATAGCAACGTAAGAATACGTCGCCACTATGGCGACGTAGGGCGACCACTTAGTGACGTCGTCAACTTTATATATGATGACATGGCATGGCAGCCACATCAGCATTTTAGCGACGCCTAGCGACAACTTTAGCGACGTCAGCTCTCAGGTTGGCAACGTATAGCGACGTGTACTTTCCGTCGCAAAACGTCGCAGAACGTCGCAGATTTTATAAAAAAAATTAAAAAAATATAATTGGTATTTTTGTTATGCTGTGTATCTGTGTTTATAGTGTGTGTGAAGTACAGTATTCAAACCATCGATAGTTTCGCTTACTGTTCTATGTTTTATCTTGGATAGAAAGAGCAACAGTTCAGGGTACACTTCTTAGAGCTTCCTCTTCACGTCCTTCACCTTCTAGGGATCCTTTACGACGTCCCGAGAAAGTGAAGGACGTGAAAATGAAGCTCTCAGAAGTACATCATCGTTCAGATATCTCTTCTTCATTTTACCCGATGGCTTTCCTAGAGCATTGAATACCTTCAGTATTGTATCATTACTTTCATGATCTCCGTCGTCGTTTCTGGAAGCTCTCGTTCTATTAGTTGTAACATGAGGCTTGAAATACATCGAACAAAAGTTTGTAATCTCCTCAAGAACATAGGCTTCACAAATAGAACCCTCGACCCGTGCCTTATTTTTCACCTTTCTTTTTAGGTGATTCAAATGTCGCTCGAACGGGTACATCCATCGATATTCGATGGGTCCACCAACACGTGCCTCATAGGATAGATGAATCGGCAAATGCTCCATAGAGTCAAAGAATCCAGGAGGAAACACCCTCTCTAGCTTGTACAGTGTTACCGCAATGTCCTTCTCTTGCTTTTCTAGACGATCAACGAGAAATTTCTTAGAACAAAGATCCCTGAAGAATATGCTAAGCTCCGTCAATGGATCCCAAACTGCCTGCGGTAAAAATTCTCGAAATGCAATCGGAATTAACCTCTCCATGAATACGTGACAGTCGTGGCTCTTCATACCCGTCAATTTATTTTTCTTCGGATCGACACATCTTCTCTGATTTGATACATATCCGTCTGGAAATTTTAGGCCCTGGATCCACCGACAAAGTCTCACTTTATCCTCCTTGTCCAGCGAGAAAATTGACTTCTGAAGGAACTGTTTTCCATTCTGCTCTATCAAATGCAACGCAGGACGTTTGCATATTTTTTCTAAGTCCAACTTGGCCTTGGGATTATCTTTCGTTTTTCCCTTTACGTCCATCACATTATTAATTATGTTATCAAACACATTCTTCTCAATATACATGACATCGAGATTATGTCTGATCAGATTGGTACTCCAGTATGGCAGATCCCAGAATATGCTCCTCTTTGTCCAGTTATGATCTCTACCAAATCCATCGTACTTGTACCCAGTTGTAGGATCTTCGATAGCACTTGAAAAATCTCTAACCTCCTTCCATATCGTGGCTCCGTACCACCTTGGCGGTGGATCACCCTTCTCTACAACGCCGGCACGGAATGCATTCATGTTCCTTCTGAACGGATAATCTTTTGGCAGAAATTGCCGATGACAATCAAAGAAGCACGGTTTTCCTCCGTATTTCAAGCGGAAAGCCTTACTACGGTCCATGCAATACGGACATGAGAGACGGCCATGAGTGCTCCATCCAGATAATATTCCATAGGCCGGAAAGTCGTTGATGGTCCACATAAGGGTTACCTTCATCTGAAAATTCTGCTTCCTGGAAACATCGTACGTGTTAGCGCCTACTTCCCATAACTGATTCAACTCATCTATCAAAGGCTGTAAGTACACATCAATGTTCCTCTTGGGATTATTCGGACCAGAAATTATAACGGTTAAAAACATGTACTGAGTCTTCATGCACATCCAAGGCGGTAGGTTATACGGAGTGACAATCACAGGCCAGCACGAATACTGGGATCCCGAAAGACCAAAAAGAGTAAAACCGTCAGAAGATAGCCCCAACCTGACATTACGCGGATCTGAAGCAAAATCAGGATACACTCGATCAAAGTGCTTCCACGCTTCTCCATCGGATGGGTAATCCAATACTCCTTCAATATGTTCTCGCATGTGCCAACTCATATTTTCGGCCGTCTCTTTCACCATAAATAATCTTTACAACCGCGACGTTAAAGGCAAGTAGTACATTGAATCGGTCGTTCTTCTTGCACCGGTAGACCTTCCTGTACTAGTTGTCTTATAGCGATCAGTACCATAAAATCTGCACACATCTGCGTCCTTGTTGTCTTTGTAGTACAGCATGCACCCATTTTGACAAGAATCGATTTTCTCGTATCCCATCCAGAGCGATCTCACCATCCTCTTAGACCGATAGAAGTCTTTAGGTAACTTAGCACCCGCCGGCAAGATCTCTATAATCAACTCCAACACTCGGTTGTAGCATTCTTGCGACATATTAAAATCTGACTTAATGCTCAACAGTCTTGTAACCACCTCCAACGGTGAATGATCCTCACAACCAGGATACAATAGAGTCCTTGCATTCTCCAGCAACTCCATGAACTTTGCAGCATCGACATTCGGTGCCTCCTCAGCTGCATCATGAACGAAACTAGGCCCCACAGCGTCGAAAACTATGTTCACGCACCCATCGTCGTATCCATGATTATCTGAAACAAAATTAGGTCCCGCATGTATATACGGCTCGACATAAGGCTCCGGCTCTGATGCTAAAGACACAAGTTCTTCGTGTGCGGTCCACTGATAGTAATTAAGCGTGAAACCCCTCGAGTACAAATGATATGTCACTTTCACTTCTGGATAATATTTCACGTTATGACATTTCACACACGGACACTTAATTTTGGTACCGTCCATGTACTGAAGGAACGCCTTAGCAAACTGCAGAAACTGCTCTACTCCCGCTATGTATTCATCTCGTACACCACACATATCATGAGGACGACGATTGTGTATCCATGAACGATTCTGCAAGTAGTAATTCATATCCATTTGGAAATAATTCTGCAAAGATGAACACACATATTCAGCACAGTAACTAGTCAAACTGGGTGAAGTTGAGTTGATTAATTTAATATCTTGGACAAATTAGTCAAACTGGGTGAAGTTGACTAAGTCTAGGCAATTATCCTTCACTAGACATAGACATGGAATAAACACCGATATTTGCAGTGTCCGAACTTTCTAGTGTATATTATAGTAGAGAGACATAGTAACCGTGTGTAGGGGTACAACTCGGGCGGGTTGGGTCGGGCTTGAGGTCAACCCGAGCCCAACCAGATGAATCATAAGCCTAATCCGAGCCCAAGCCCGGCCCGACCTCGGGTTCAACATATGAAGCCCAAGACCAAGCCCGGAGGATCGGGTTGAACTCGGGTTAGGTCGGGTCCATCGGATAATGTTGACCAACTATTGACTTTCAGTCAACTGGTCAACTCTGGTTTGGTTTCGGGTCAATTCTAGTCACTTTTAGGCTAAGTTTGTCTTTCGGTTGACTTTCATTGACTTTTGGTCAAAACGGTCAACCGAGGTCAAAACTAGTCTAGGAGCACTATTTCTGACCATTACCAACCAAGGAAGCCACATTCTAACCATATCTTAATATCTTAAACTCATACCTTAGCTTCTAGGCAATTACCTTAACTTACCCTATTACCTTACCAAGGTAAACTCACTATCAAATCCCTACCTTAGTTTCTAGGCACTTCTACCTCAACATGGTATCCTAATACCATGCCCTCGTATCCCGATACCATGCCATGGTATTAGAAGTATCCTAATACCAGGCCATGTTAGCCATACCACACGCATCATACCATATCGACTCGTTGCACCGATGCAACGAACGATCCACGACGTGCTGCACTCCGTGCAACCAACAACGTATAACCATTCGCATAGCAACGTAACACGCATCGCCTCACATATCGATCCGTTGCACTTCGTGCAACCAATAACACATATCTTCTCGCACTTCGTGCGACCGACAACACATATATCATTGTACTTCATGCAACCAACATTACCATATTCGTTGCACTTCGTGCGACCAGCGACCCACAACTTTCTTGCACTTCGAAAACCATAATCTCATAACCCGTTGCACTTCGTGCAACCGACACTCTTCGATGGCACCCGGAGATAGCGTAATAGTCACGACATACTTGTGGAAGTCGTACGCACTTAATATAGACTTATTGTATGGAATATCTAATGTAGCGTCGAGCAGATCCATGAGCCATGCGGTTGCGGAAACAACTTAGAGTCAACTGAATTTCGATATCAAAGCAACTGAGGGTCAAAAAGATTCATGCACGGTCCAAAGGATGGAACCGCTCTGATACCAACTTGTCACACCCCGATCTAGGAAATCGCTCGTCCTCGCTAGATTTTATCCGAATCATCATCCTCGCTGGGGCGTGATGCCGCACAAGCCTGGAGTTGCGCTCATGCAAGGCAAGATAATAGTTCACCTAGCGTTTATCCCAAATTGATAACATAAGCAGCGGAAGGAAAACAGAGTATAACATAAGAATCTCTTTTTATTGATAACGAACTGAAGGTTACAAAGGCTCTGAATAGCCCAACTTAATATGCCAATTGGCTACAACACTCATGATCTCTCTAGCTCACAAAGGATTACATTGTTCCATACATTATGCCTCTGTATAGCCACCAAGTAGTCTTTGGCCGAACATCTCCATGTCGCAAGTTCGAACGCCTATGCGGTAGCTCCTCTTGAACGCCAAGGACTCCATGCCTCGGCACGTCCAAGCCAAGCTCCGCCCCGAGCTGATCGTAACCTGAACCTGCACATAAACTAGTGGTCGATTAGTGCTTTCGTCCTTGCTTCGCACTGATCAAGAACCGCTCGCACCCAAACCAACACTTAATCATTTAGTGAAACATGCATCTTAATTGGTGATCTTTCTATTTAGCCTTAGGATCAGTTTCATAGCAATACTTAAATATAGCACCCTTTCATAAGTATTTCCAATACCGTGTCCCTGTGGCAGATACAGTTAGACATAATCTGAACATAACATAGTGAACCGTGCCCATCCTCGTCCTATTTTGCCTAGCCTATAATGGTTAGAACTTAACATAAGCAATCATACGATTCACCAAACCAACCAATCGTAAACATAAACATATGCATAAGGGTAGCAGGCCCTGCGCCTGCACCCAACTCTCATCTCAGCCCACCGGCCCTAACTATATGAAGGTCATAGTGTGTCGCACCGTAATGGACTTGGCATCTCTTATGTGTAATTCTACGATCACTTCGATACGGGTTGCTAGCCCAGTATCCAAAGGATCCTAAACTTACGGATATCATAGCTTATCACAGCACTGGACGGTCGTAATTCGTCCGAATGATGTGCACCATAAATACCACACATAATTCCCTCCTAGGCCGAACGGTCCCGGTGCCCCGGCGTAACCGTCCGAGGGAAGCCGCACACGTACACGGGCAATCCTAGTCCATTGACCATGCAATACGTACCATAGCATACAAGTCCTATCATTCCAATCCATCTCATGTTCCATAAACATAGTCCCGTTCCATAAGCATATTCGCGTCTCATAAACATAATCCACCATCCATATGGGGAGCTTCGTCGGCGTTATACCCCAACACATCCATATTGATGTACGACGCCCAACGGCTTCGTCATCTCATACTCATATTCAATGCGTACTATTCGTAAGTTATTCTATACTCTAATTCCGTAGTTACTCAGTTCTTTCATAGCTTCCATGCCCGAAGGCACGCTCAGCGCCGTATTCAATATTCTACGCTTAGTGTTCAATGTTCTCGGAGCCGTGCACGTGGTGCACATCTCAATATCGTCTTTCAATGTTCTACCATCATTGCCCTACCACGACTCGTACACTTGATGCACGTCGCTTCAATTGTTCGATTATTCAATGTTCTATCTTAGTGTTCGACACATACTTGGATCTTTCGTCGCCGAGCCACGCTCGCTAACTCGATAACATCTTACGCATACAATAATATATATTTTATTAGATGTGAAGGAATAGGGAGAGAGAGTCAAGAACCCGCCCACCTTAAGCCGATACGCCTTGTCGTCTCGCCGATTGAAGCGGCTCGCTTCCATAACTTGGTCGCATAGCTAACTCTCGGACATAGCCATTCCTTTGAACTACTCGATTGATTTAGCCTATCGCGTCCATGCCACAATCCGTTGCAAGGCCACGATTTGGTTTTGCGAACACTTTACTGCATAAGGCAAAATGCCGACCTCTTATCGTCCAGCATTAAAGCATAGCCTGCACACCAGATCAACTAAAGTCAACACTTGCTCAAACGGTACTTATCCTTTGCATCGATTCGATTCATAGATTCTAACCGACTCAAAGCTTACCTTTGGCCAACGTAACTCTTGCATCGATTCGTATCGATATTTTATCGAGTCAACGCAAACTCTTCGAGTCAACGACTCATCATAATTCACCGTGCGGAGCGGGGCATTACATAATATACCACTCAAAATCAGGTTCGTCCTTGAACCGAAACCAACACTTAATCCAAGTGCCTCGCTAGATCGTTTCACGATCTCGTGTTGCTATCGTTGGAATCATACAACTTAGTTTGGATCATACACATATTTTAGGCGTCCCACTAATATATGCATTTCATCCAAGCTCAGTTGTAGATATCGGGACAAAGCTAACATGCTCAACTTAAATTCTCAAGCACCAGTTATTCCGTACTCGACTTAGTCAGATCTCAGCACTTATTCCTAGAGTCCTGCTCGTAAACATCTTCGCATATAACTTGATCCAAATCATAGCTTCGATCTCATACGTTTCTCGACGGCCATCTAACACATGCATTGCATTAAGCCGTTGCGCATCCGATCGCAACAATTCTCCGTAATACCCATTCGCCCAACCGTTGTCTATCTTTCTCATAGCTCAAGTCTTTCACCTAATCATCCATAACGTTTGGCCTCAACGACATGGACTAAGTCCACATGTCTCGAATTTCTTTGCTTACCATTCGTACTATGTCTCGCACACAACTATCCCAACACGATCCACGTTCTCGAACTGCCTACGCATCGCGTCTGGGCTACCCCCGCTAGGTAACTTATCCAGACATCATGCTTAATCTCTTCCGACACAAGAGGTCAACTTGAGTCTACGATGCTCAAAGGCAACAATCTTTTCGACCCAACGTCTCTTACTATACGCCTATCTCCGATTCTCGACCGAGTACGAATCCTTTACTCAATCTTCGATTCAATCCCGACTAGTTCGTTCTATAACATAAATCGTACGCTCAAAACACATAGCCTAACCGTTACTCAAATCGATCTACGACACAACTCTTAGGGTCGTTCTATTATTCCACTCGCGCATTGCAGAATCCTTGCAATCGCCTTACCGCATGACTACGCTAAGCACGTTCCTCAACATCTATTCGATCATCGACCAACCAAGTCTACTTACGCACTCATTCGATCGACCATAACTTTTCTATTCGTCTCGATCTAGTCGAAGGCTACTCGCTAACTTTCGAAATGTGATACTCGCTCGCTTAGACTTATCCTCAACATGCACTACATCATCCTTGATCCTCGACGAAATTTCTTATGTGGCTTCCTTAGGGTCGTCCTATGGGACTTCTGACATTTGCTTGATTTGGCGGTCAAGTCTTCTAGGGTCATCTGCCCCGAAACTACGCTCGATAATTGATGATCATCAACGAGGGACAGTTACAACGAACCATGCTATATCCTATCGCGGAGCCAAATCAATTCCCGACAATTCCTATGGGACTTGACCCAATTTGGCATAATTTACCAATCTGTGATTTATCTACCCCTGCGCAACTGATGCGCCGTTGCTACTCGAATGACGTACTTGTGCGCCGTTACTACTCGAATCACTCATGCACACTGTCGACTATCTTTGCTAGTCGTATAACATCTACTCGCCTCAAATCCGAGTTTTACCTATTCGTGATCATAGTCCGACACATTCCATACTCATCAAAACCATTTTCGAACAACTTTCGCATCAAACCACAAGTCTAAATCCAATTTGCCACGCCTTGCAAGTTCGATCATCCCTGCTGGATGAATCACCATACCAGCGCTCACGCGGAATGATCGACCTAAATTGGCGTGACATATGTGCGATGCTGGAGTTGCACTCGCATAAGACAAGAATGTCAATATAGTGGTTATCCACGAATCAATCCAGACACTTTCGATTTCATCCGAGTAGCATCCGTCCACTCTTAAATCTTCCGAAGCACTTCTACCGTTATCATCGCAATTGCCATAACTTAACTTGCATCTTATTCATCCAACGACAATGCTCAACATAATTTTTGTTCATTCGATCAGAGTATCCCCGAGTTATTACATATCGTCTTTGATACGCCTAAATACCATCGTCGATATGCATAACTTGAACATCTTCCTCTCTCATAAGCTCCAACTCGTTGCAATCACTGCCGTTATCCGAACTCGAATACGAATCAAGTCTCGCACTTATCAAGATTCATTCCGTTATAACTCACTACCAAAATCGTAGCACAATTTCCAATTCACATGTTCATTCTCATATCCCTAACCTGCACTTCCAAAGTCGTGCTACCGACTCCTTGCGCTAACTCAAATTCGTTCGTACGATTTCTTCGTACCTACTCAACTCGTTCCGAAGAAGTCGACATACTAACTCAACATAAGTTCGACCAGGTCGACTATTTCCTCAACGTGACATTCCTTCGCTATGCTCAGCCTATCGTCCGACTCACGCTTAACGACTCTCATCCGACGCATCATCCATAGATGCAACTTCTCACATAATCATTCGACTCAATTCATTGAAGCATACTAGCATCGACTTCTATTAAGCCATTCCCACTTAAGTCTCGGTAATATTTCGTCCGTTGAGGATAAACATATCGTAACAACATAATCGTCTCTACAAAATCTATCGCAAGTCACCAACCGGCTTAACATAGCATTCGCTAAGTGGTACTCCATATACCACTCAGGAATCGAGCCTATCGTTATCGATCCAATACTTCGCTACACTTGCTTGCACAAGTGGTATTGCATATACCACTCGAAATCGAGTTACTACTCAACTTTACACTCCGCATAGATCCGATATCTATCTTCCAATCAACTATCCTGTATGGCGATCTTTCCGATCCCAGCTCTAGCGTTCACTCAAGTTTGACATACATTCGATATAACCGTGCCTTAGCGATCATATCGATCACATACGCAACATTCACTTATATTCAAAGTTCAATGCGACATTCGGCTAACATACATGTTCGCCTACTTAAACTCGACTTAGCGACCAACTTGACTCGTTACTATCGCATCCGCGATCTTCCAATCTCACTCGTTGCAACTCGTGCAACAACTCATTCTCGATACTTAAGGTCTTTACTCAATCTCGTGCCACATATCGCTATCCATCCGTATAGCCATACCACACGCATCATACCATATCGACTCGTTGCACCGATACAACGAACGATCCACGACTTGCTGCACTCCGTGCAACCAACAACGTATAACCATTCGCATAGCAACGTAACATGCATCGCCTCACATATCGATCTGTTGCACTTCGTGCAACCAACAACACATATCTCCTCGCACTTCGTGCGACCGACAACACATATATCATTGCACTTCATGCAACCAACATTACCATATTCGTTGCACTTCGTGCGACCAACGACTCACAACTTTCTTGCACTTCGAAAACCATAATCTCATAACCCGTTGCACTTCGTGCAACCGACACTCTCCGATGGCACCCGGAAATAGCGTAATAGTCATGACATACTTGTGGCAGACGTACGCACTTAATATAGACTTATTGTATGGAACATCCAATGTAGCGTCGAGCAGATCCATGAGCCTTGCGGTTGCAGAAACAACTTAGAGTCAACTGAATTTTGATATCAAAGCAACTGAGGGTCAAAGAGATTCATGCACGGTCCAAAGGATGGAACCGCTCTGATACCAACTTGTCATGCCCCGATCCCAGAAATCGCTCGTCCTCGCTAGATTTTACCCGAATCATCGTCCTCGCTGGGGCGTGATGCCGCACGAGCCTGGAGTTGCATTCGTGCAAGGCAAGATAACAGTTCACCTAGCATTTATCCCAAATTGATAACATAAGCAGCGGAAGGAAAACAGAGTATAACATAAGAATCTCTTTTTATTGATAACGAACTGAAGGTTATAAAGGCTCTGAATAACCCAACTTAATATGCCAATTGGCTACAACGCTCATGATCTCTCTAGCTCAGAAAGGATTACATTGTTCTATACATTATGCCTCTGTATAGCCACCAAGTAGTCTTCAGCCGAACATCTCCATGTCGCAAGTTCGAACGCCTATGCGGTAGCTCCTCTTGAACGCCAAGGACTCCATGCCTCGGCACGTCCAAGCCAAGCACCTCCCCGAGCTGATCGTAACCTGAACCTGCACATAAACTAGTGGAAGATTAGTACTTTCGTCCTCGTTTTGCACTGATCAAGATCCGCTCGCACCCAAACCAACACTTAATCATTTAGTGAAACATGCATCTTAATTGGAGATCTTTCTATTTAGCGTTAGGATCAGTTTCATAGCAATACTTAAATATAGTACCCTTTCATAAGTGTGTCCAATATCGTGTCCCTGCGGCAGATACAGTTAGACATAATCTGAACATAACATAGTAAACCGTGCCCATCTCCGTCCCATTTTGCCTAGCCTGTAATGGTTAGAACTTAACATAAGCAATCATACGATTCACAAAACTAACCAATCGTAAACATAAACATATACATAAGGGTAGCAGGCCCTGCACCTACACGCAACTCTTATCTCAGCCCACTGGCCCTAACTATATGAAGGTCACGGTGTGTCGCACCGTAATGGACTTGGCATCTCTTATGTGTAAGCCTACGATCACTTCGATACGGGTTGCTAGCCCAGTATTCGAAGGATCCCAAACTTACGGATATCATAGCTTATCACAGCACTGGACGGTCACAATCCGTCCGAATGATGTGTACCATAAATACCACACATAATTTCCTCCTAGGCCGAACGGTCCCGGTGCCCCGACGTAACCGTCCGAGGGAAGTCGCACCCGTGCACGGGCAATCCGAGTCCATTGACCATGCAATACGTACCATAGCATACAAGTCCTATCATTCTAATCCATTTCGTATTCCATAAACATAGTCCCGTTCCATAAGCATATTCGCGTCTCATAAACATAATCCACCATCCATATGGGGAGCTCCGTCGGCGTTATGCCCCAACACATCCATATTGATGTACGACGCCCAACGGCTTAGTCATCTCATACTCATATTCAACGCGTACCATTCGTAAGTTATTCTCATACTCTAATTCCGTAGTTACTCAGTTCTTTCATAGCTTCCGTACCCGAAGGCATGCTCTGCACCGTATTCAATATTCTACGCCTAGTGTTCAATGTTCTCAGAGCCGTGCACGTGGTGCACATCTCAATATCGTCTTTCAATGTTCTACCATCATTGCCCTACCGCGACTCGTATACTTGATGTATGTCGCTTCAATTTTTCGATTGTTCAATGTTCTATCTTAGTATTCGACACATACTTAGATCTTTTGTCGCCGAGCCACGCTCGCTAACTCGATAACATCTTACGCATACAATGATATATATTTTATTAGACGTGAAGAAATAGGAAGAGAGAGTCAAGAACCCGCCCACCTTAAGCCGATACGCCTTGTCGTCTCGCCGATTGAAGCGGCTCGCTTCTATAACTTGGTCGCATAGCTAACTCTCGGACTTAGCCATTCCTTTGAACTACTCGGTTGATTTGGCCTATCGTGCCCATACCACAATCTGTTGCGAGGCTACGATTTGGTTTTGTGGACACTTTACTGCTTAAGGCAAAATGTCAACCTCTTATCGTCCAGCGTAAAAGCATAGCCTGCACACCAGATCAACTAAAGTCAGCACTTGCTCAAACGGGACTTATCTTTTGCATCAATTCGATTCATAGATTCCAACCGACTCAAAGTTACCTTTGGCCAACGTAACTCTTGCATCGATTCGCATCGATACTTCATCGGGTCAACACAAACTCTTCGAGTCAACGACTCATCATAATGTACCGTGCGGAACGGGGCATTACAAAAGAGGGGCTGAAGGGATAGATGGAATAGGGGGCTGAATGGTGAGTGGTCGAAATGGATCACCGAATGGCTGCTTCCCCCCCCTCACACTGCTGCAAAGCAGCAGTTCCCAACTGCTACTGTTACATTTCCTTATACTGCTACTGCTGCTGTTGCATATATATGCAGTCCCCTATGGGGACTGCTGCTGGCCGAGAGGTCATCATGCCAAATTGCTCCTGCTGCTGCCATTTCAGCAGCTCCCCCCCATCCTCCACTGCTCCCTCACTCTCTCTAACACTCTCTATATCCCTCTCTCTATCACTCTTTATATTTCTCTCTAAACCACAACAACACCTACACAAATATATTTAGATTAAGATACATAGATATAGACACACACACACCAATAAATATATATATTGACACACAATACATATATATATATATATATATATATATATATATATATATATAAAAATATATATATATATAGAGAGAGGATGTGGATGCAGGTTCCTCTCCTGGCCGCTCCGCCCGCCGGCATCCTCTGGCTGGGCTGGCCGGTTGGCCTGCCGGGCCCGGCGGCACCACTCCACTTTTTTACCCCCATCGGCGGACTCCCCTCCTCCCCTGGGTAGCCGGCCCCCGCCTGGCCCTCCCCCAGCGGGGTCCATCCGTCCCGGCCGCCGCCCCGCGTAGGGGTTTCCCTAGCTACTTCCCCCCTCCCCAGTCCCCTCGCCGCCCTCGGCGGCCTCGACGCAACTGGGCTAGGTGCAGCCCTTCGTCGGCTTCTGCATCGCCCGTTGCGTCCACATCTCCTCCGGCGCTCCCGGTCGTCACTCCCGCTGCTCCGCCTACTCCCTACTCGGCAGCGCCCGCCCAGCTGTGTCCTGGTTTCGTCTCCTCCGGTGGCCCAGGTTCCGGTGCGCCGCCGGCCTTTCGTCCTCTAGTCGCCCCCGCGTCGTCGCCGGTGTCCCCACCCTCCGTGGCGTCTCCTCCTATCGTTGCCTCCCTTTCGTGGCCGCCTCCACCGCTCGCGGTGGCGCCCCCCACCGCTTTCTTCTTCCCTCCGTGGCCGTCGCCCGTGCGTTCCCCGGCTTCCAGCGGCTCCGGTCTGGCCCCCGCCTCCCCTTCCCCGTCGGGTCTCTCTCTGGCGCCGGTGGCCCCCCTCCCATGGGCTACGGTGGCTGCACTGCGACCACCGGCCTCGTCCCCCCCACAGCCTCCGAGCAGTGGCCGGCGGCGAGCTCGGCCCCCGCTCTGGCCTTCTCCCCGTCGGTCGGCGAGCCATCTTCGTCGGCGCCGCCGCCGCCATTGACCGCTCCACGTTATGCTCTGCGCAGCTCCCTCTGTCGCTAGCCGGCAGAGCCCCCATCTCGGTGATCGGACTGCGGCCGTCCGGTAGACGAGCCACATTGCTCCCTCCCCTCTCTCCCCTGCCAGCGTGGCCGCCCTTACGCTTGCCGCCCGTCGGTGCTCCCCCCTTCTCTCCCCTGCCGGCGGCTGTCCACCTCTTCTCCCCGGTGGCTGAGTCCCCCCCTCCCCGTCTTCCCCCCCGCCCCCCGGCCTACCCCCCCTCGTCGGTGCTCACCCCCCTCGCCGGTGCTCCCCCCCCGCCCCCCCTCTTCGTCTTCCCCGCCGGGCTTCTCCGCTGGCGCGCCCCCCCACGCTCAGAGGGGCGGCCCGAGGCAGCCTCGGGCCGTGCGCCTATTGGGCAGTACCCCCGTTGGGCAGTGTGCCCCTCTGGCTCCTCGGATGGAGTTTCCCCCCTCGTTTTTCGTGTTCGAATTTTCAAATCTTTGAAAATTCGGTTAAAAAAACAAAACCAGGAACAGTGTGCCCACAACCCCACCTTGGGCCGAGCCTCACTCCAGCCGCATGCGGCGTGATCGGTGCTGCGGTCTATAGTTATTTTGTCGTTTTTGTAATTTGGTTTCCCAAATTTGAAACGATGCACTGTCGGATCTTGGACCCCTCTCAAATCCGATTAACCCTTTTTTACTATTTTTCTAGTGTTGTTTTAATTTTCTTTTTTTTCAGGGCTTAATATATATATATATATATATATATATATATATATATATATATATATATATATATATATATATATAGACACATATACACAACTTAAATACATAACAATAAAAATATATATAAGATACAATATGATTCATTATGATACCATGAAGAACATGTCTCCAACATCCAATGATCTAACACACTTTAACATCTAACTTGAAATTCACACACACACACACACACACACACACACACACACACACACACATACAAGGACTGTGCACAGCCCTGTCCCCTGTGCACAAACCCCTTCCCATAGTGTTAGGGTTAGGAATGACGTCGTGAACTCATCGTGTTAGGGGAGGAGGGGGTTAGGGGAGGGGCTCGAAGAACTCATCGTGTCTAGATTTAGGGTTGGGGCTCGAACTCATCGTGTCCCTGTCCATGTGTCCGTGTTTAGTGCTAGGGTTAGGGATAGAAATTACCTGGGGGAGGGGCTCGACGAACGGCGGCTCTCGACGGCGGAGGAGGGGGCATTGGGTAGAGGAGGGGGCGTTGGCTCTCGGCTCTCGGCTCTCGACGATTTGGGGGAGGAGAGATCGAGAATGGGGAGAAATGAAATTTCTAAATCGGTATGTAAAAACATTAGCAACGTCTTAGAAATACGTCGCTGATCGTCGCTATTAAGCGACATAGTCTTAACTACATCGCTAATTATCGCTAATTTTCACATATTTGCTACGTGTAACAAAAGATGTCGCACGTCGTCGCTGATTACCGACGTACGGCGACGTATTTTCTACTACGTTGCTAATTCCAATATTTAGTGACGTTACAATAGGACGTCGCTACATGACTTCGCTAAATTGACTTATTTTGGTAGTGAAGGATATCCAACTATTTCAAGACATATTCGATCCCAATCCTCCGTCTCCTCTCTCATATCAATTATTCTCAAGGAAGGTGATCGGGCTGTTGTGTCATCTTGCCTATCTAATGTGGTCCATTTGGAAGGCTAGGAACAAATATGTCTTTCAGAATCTGAACATCAATATCAATTGGATCACTCAAGAAGCTACTATCTGCAGAACAAATATGAATATTATAACCAGTTTCAACCTCCTAGTGCCTCTCCTCTTGTCAGAACTACTCAAGTCTCATCATGGCATCCACCAAGAGATTACAATCTGAAAATTAATTTTAATGGAGCCTACATAGATGGGAAGATGGCTGCTGCAGCTATCTTGAGAAATGATGAGGGGCAGTTCATAGGGGCTCTATCGAAGACTCAAGAAGGGGGGGGGGGGGGGGGGGGGGGGGGTCACCTATTGAAGCCGAAGCTTTGGGAATCCATTTGTCCTTGTTACTCATAGAATGAAAGCACCTCGCAAACACCATTGTAGAGGGAGATTGCAAAGCCCTGATTGACTCGATAACTGCACGAGTGGCTCCTACAATTTGGTTGGCTCATCATACAATCTTCAATGCCAGGAAACTCTTAGGATATGCTGAAGACTTCTCCTTCTCCTTTATCCATAGAAGCGCTAATCTCTGCGCTCATCATCTAGCATCGCAAGCTTTGTTTCACAACTCTTTGAATACTCTTGTTGTTTACGACTACACCCCTGAGTGTATCTATGATCATGTTCTTCAAGACATGTCTAGTTGTAATAGTTTGAACACCTGAATGCCTTCATGTTTCAAAAAAAAACTTATTATATAAACATAACCTAAGACTTCTTATTTGCTCTTGTTCACAGACTAAAAGAAGAAGACTTTGATAGTTTTTAATATAGCTGATTATTGTAAACACCCTATTTTTTATAGAATAGTTGTAGAATATATATTTTTACAATTAAAATTCTTGTGTAGATAAAAACCTAATCAAATCTAATGTATATCTGGTCCACGGGCCTAAGTCATATCCAATTCATTTAATGAAATTGATTTTTCTAGATTAGCCCATTCCATTTGGCCCACCCACATTCCAAACAACAATTTAGCTTCAGCTCATGAAGCTGAAAGATTCCTTCCTCATGAAAATGTTGTTTGGCACGCGTGCGTGTACAACCGGGGCGTACGGTTGAGGACTGCGGCAGCGCCGCTACCCCCTTCTGCTCCGTTGCCGCCTTCCTCTCCCCTCCTGCTCCGCCGCCGTCTCCACTTTCTCACGCCGATGCCCTCTCCCTTACTATTCTTTTGTCCTCCTCCGCTGTCTGCTCTGCCGATGCCTCCTCCTTCCCCTACCGTTCTGTCCTTCCACTCTGTCGTCCTCGATCGCATGCGTGCACCGGTTGTACATACACGAGCGCGTACCAAATAGCAAAGTTGCTTTTCTTGCCACACCCTTCCACTCATTCTTAACTACCTCCACTCATTCATTCACCACCATCTCCACATTCCCACAGCCCTCCCTTTCATCTCCTTCATTTTTTGGATCTCCCATCCTCCAAGTTGCATGCAGTTTAACAGTCCAGCCCGCCAAGCTTCTTGAGCAATTAATTGTTGCGCATCCGCAAGTCTTGCATGTACGTACTAGCATGTACTAGACTCCATCGCATGCACGAGCCAGCAACTATTTTTCCTCTTCACTTTGATGTCAATCCGCAGCCGTGTTTAAATTCTCTAGGTACTTCTTTGCAACTTTTATGTGTGAAATTGTTTGCTCACTGTGATGACTAAAATGGTGTTAATATAGTATAGTTTGGTTAATTAAAATTCATGAAACCAATGCATAATTAACATATGTAATACACACATAGGACCTTAGCAGCTAGCTAATTGTACGTGCACTAAGGAACGTTCTTTTTCATGCAAATGTCCATGAGAGAATATGAAGGACAGTTGACTAAAAGCTTATGGTTTAAATATACTAGTTGGTCAATGATAATATCTTGAATGTATATATTGCTGCCTTAATATAAGAGCAATGCTATATGTACCTCCAAAATTTCCATCCCTCCATGTCCCTCCGTCACATGGCACTTCCTTATTGACCCAAGCAAATAGGGGGTGTGGTTGGAAAAAGACATGAGCCAATAAAAGAGAGCCCCCCAATTTGTGTGTGTGCGTGTGTTTTCAAAAAAAAATAAAAATAAAATAAAAGAGAGCCATGTGACGGAGGGACATGGAGGGATAGAGTTTTGGAGGTACACAAAGTTGAGAGAAACAATGTTTGACAATATAGATGTTCCCTCCCTTCATGCAATACCTGTTTAAGAAGTTTGCTTAGATCCTCTCCAAGTCAACTCCAACCATTTTGACATTTTTTTTTATAGAAAAGAGGTTGTCCCTTTTTATTAATCTATTGACCATCCCCTCCAAAGCAACATGAATTAATGTAAGAGTAATGATTTCCGTGTCTTCAAAATGTCCTCTAAATTATCCCTCTTTACGTGACAGTTGACATGGCATTTGACATGTCAGCTGACATGACAAATTCTAACCTAAAAAATTAATTATCCAAAAAATTTAATTTTTGCCTTGTCAACTGCCGTGTCAGAAACACGTAAGCTACCATATAAAGAGAAATACTTTGGAAAAATATTTTGGAGGGACAAATAACATTTTTTAAATATAATATGTATAAGCGTTAATTAAAAAGTAGGGATGCACACACCTTCAAAAATACTATCAATACTTAAGATGGGAAAAATTGTGCCATTAGAAATCCAATATCAATATGATAATATCTTGGCCAGACCTATATACATTCTAGTTGTTGTGTAAGTCATATTATGTAACATTTAGTGGTTTAATCCATTTATTAGTTACATGCAACATCTACTCTTGAACATTTAGTGGTTTAATTCATTTATTAGGTGCAAATATTGAAATATAGGGGGTGGTAATAAGCCATGTATTAATTTATTTTCATCCAACACAAACTTCCAAATTTATATTAGTCCAAGTGGTATTTAAGTAAACTATTTTCCTAAGGCTATACAATTACTTATGACTTCCTATATGAATAAGGGCTACTTTAGCATAATAGAAAATTATGTTTAGTTAATCATATCACACATGAGAGTATGTGTTTGTAAATATATCTTACACTTACAAAAGTTTTCATTTTCTTAATTATTTGTAGGCCCGGATTAGGCTTCAATAATCGCAATCTCAACGTACTTTTGGATCATCACAGACATGTATACCTTGTCTTATGTACAATATTTGTATGTTTCCTATTCTGTTGTATTTCTTTTCTATCATATTCCTATTTGGTTTACTATCTGCTGTTTTAACATGTTTTTGTTTTATGTATGTGTATGTTATTGCCTTTATATATATACTGCTTGTTTATATTCTTTGTGGTTATATATGTCTTGTGATAATCGACTACTTAATTCCTATGTCATTGTTTCTTGACTTGACTTGAGTTTAACTTGGACATGACTTGACCTGTAGTCCTTATAAAGGTAAGGAGAAGGTTATTCGTCGATGACTATTTTGACCACTCTCGATCGTTAGTCCCCACTGAGCTGCGATAACGATTTACTATAGATTGGGATCCCCCACTAGCCTGCTTTCTATAGGACCATTAGCTCCAACTGGGTTACAGTTATTCTGACTTATTATAGTCACGACTGATAGCTCTATTATCTACAACATGTCACATCTTAGAGTTTCTTCTAAAACACTAAAAAATTAAATTTTATTTTTGGCTTAAATAATATTTTTGAGGATTTTTAAATTTTAAATTATATTTTTATTATATAAATAGCCTTAGTCATGGTTAAAATTGGTTATGCATATCGACTAGGAAATATGGCATTGCTAGTGTAGTCCTATACTATGACTAGCATATTAGACATAATAGGGATGACATAGGCATATCCATGTCCCATATATTGAAACAAGTCAAGATGTGGCTTAATTCATAAAAAGGGCTAATATAAATATTTTCTATACATATTTGACTTTCTAGTTAAGTCAATTCCATAAAATCTATCTAAACTAGCCCGAATCAAATCCAACCCCAAATAGGCATGTAATACATCTAAAATACACCCAATTATATATATATATATATATATATATATACACACACACACACTTCTTCTTTTTGTTAATCCACATGAACCGTGGTGGCTGAGGCCTTCATTGAAATTGAAAGAGAGGGGAAGATGAAGTAGGGAGATAGCACTTGTAGTGCTCCGCTCCTCGCGGTCCACTATGTAATACCCACGGCTTGCTGACTCAGTCTCGAACTGAGTATTTGGGGAAATCCTTGCCGGTATCGATTGATCACGGATGAAATGCAATGAACATTTTCAATTGATGGATTGGCTTCTATTGAAATGAATCCAAGAGTTTTGCTGAATGTTTTCTCTCGCTGCTTGGTTTGATGAATGCGTTTTCGTGTTGGTTTTCGGTGATTGGTTTTCATTGTTTGCTTTCATCTCATTTCGCATTCATTCCGAATCTTGAGAGAAAGAGACGAAGTATGCTAATCAACTGTTGGTGTCAATGTAGGCCGCGTGAATTGTTCATGAATGGCGCGTGAAGTCCCTCCTTCTCTCGACTAAGATTCATCTTGGTGGGTTGCTTCAACCGAACAAATATTGATCTGTACGCCTAAGAAAAATGATCTCTAGTCCACTCTATTGCCTTGTCCCAATGATCAACGATACCACATCCACAAAAGATAAGAGAAGATAATTGAATTGAATCAATTGTAAGAATATGTATTGCTACTCTATCTGCTCGATAAGAATAATCATCTGCTTGTCACTAGTATGCTTAAAAATGTAGACATGTACAGACGAACTTGTATGTGTTGAGATGAATATGAAGGCACGAAATAAACGTGTCGTATGTCTGTGCATAAGTCCAAGTGTGTCTCATCTGATAGAATGGCTAGAGCATGCATTTGGTCTCGGACAACTTGTATACAAGGAAAATATTTGTCTCTCGGGTGGTATCTGGGGGCACCTGGAACCGCTCGGCCTAGGAGAGATTAGGGCCTCCATGTGAAAATGAGAGTCGATATCTGAGTCCTTAGCGACGAGATGAATCCAAGAGAGTCACAGCGGCTAATCATGGGGATAACCCATGGACCAACATATAGAATAGTCCACCTGCATGACCCGAATGGCAACTTCAATTTCTGCAAGAATGAACATGAATTACTCGATATGCAAATTGTGCTAACATATTTTGTGCAGGGATGACTGCCGACGTTGGTAAGTTGATTATGATATATTGCTACTGTTATGTTCTTATGAATTGTTAAAAAGAACCTAGACAAGTAGAAAGATCACTAGTAAATGTTAGCTCAACATATAGATTTAGTACAGAGATTTGCGAGTACGGCCAAAAGCCGCTCGCCAGTACATGATGTGTGCTGACCCACGTTGTGGGCATCCTTTTCAGAAAGCAAAACGAGACAGGAGGATTTCAAGTGAGGCACTAAAGCTCGTCTAGCCCAGTAGAGCTGCGGACTGCCTCGAAGCTTTTCTTTCAATTCCAGTCAAGTTTCAAGTTTTCATTTCCTTTGAAGGTGTCTTTCAATTCCAGCTTGTAATAAAGGGATATCATGTATGGTCATTGTGAATATTTTCAAAGAGCGTTTCAAAGAGAATTATGTAGCCAATATAAGGCAAAATCTGAGTTCGTAAGGCTTTGTACTTGTATTCCTATCAAGTTATCAATAAAACAAGTATTTTTATTTCAAATCTCTGTGTCCAATATTTGGTTTTATGCAATGAATGGGTGGGTGCGTGTATTTTGCTTGACTAATGGGTGCGTGCATGTGTTTTGCTTGACTAGTTGTTTTTGTACAAGTACATGGCCTTGTGCAAGCTCAACTTAGGCTTGTACGGCATCACGCCTTAGCAAGGACGATCGATCCCGCAGGGATCCAGGCAAGATGGATGACCCTAGTGGGATCGGGACGTGACAAATTGGTATCAGAGCACGGTTTTACGTCTTTGGCCTCTTGTAAATATCATTTTCGAAAAAGTATATAAAGTACTTTGATGGTTTTCAAAAGAGTCCCGATTTTGAGTTATGAAAACCAATGTCCCATATAATAAGTCCATAATATTTTATTAGACTGACAGAAGTTATACTCTTTTGTAGAGAAATGGCCCCTACTCGACCAGCTCCCTCGACAGATCCGATAGAATGGATCATGACATTGTTGGAACTGCAAAGGCAGGACAGTGAGGAACACAATCAAATACAACAGGCCCAAATAGAGGCCCAGAAGAAATAGTTGGAGTCCTTGACTCAACTTGTCACGGCACTTGCGGCAAATCGGGATACCACCGCAGCGACCAGACCAACGGCAATGCCCGAGATTGAGCCCGTGGAAGGCGACGAGCCCCAGCCAGCACAAAGGCACACTTCCTTTAGGCCAAAGGACTTCTTAGACGCAAAAACTCCGAAATTTGAAGGCAGGACGTCACCCGACAAGGTGATGGACTGGATTGATAAAATGGAGAGTCTGTTCGCGTTTATGGGAGTTCCAAGTAGCAAGAAGGTAGTTTGTGCCGTTCTGCTTCTACGGCTGCGGGCAAAGGATTGGTGGAAGGCGAAGAAGCCGGCACTGCTCACAACGGCTAGAAATGGGAAGATCTCATGGGTCTCGTTCAAGAAGGCATTTCTGGATCAATATCTGCCTCCAGCCATGAGTAAGAAGATGGAGGATGACTTCATCACACTGAAATAAGAGGATATGTCCATGGAGGACTATGAGTCTGATTTTGCCAAGTTAGCAAATTTTGCTGCCGTTATGCTTCCCACCGAGCAGACTCGCATAAATCGATTCGTTGGAAGTCTGAATGACG
Source organism: Iris pallida (assembly GCA_029216955.1). NCBI lineage: Eukaryota > Viridiplantae > Streptophyta > Magnoliopsida > Asparagales > Iridaceae > Iris > Iris pallida. The sequence continues at coordinate 32,107,350 of JANAVB010040818.1, forward strand.
ACATCCAGTTAAGTGTGCTGAATCGAGAATGTGGGTCATATTCTCAGGCCTTTGAGGCGGTGCTACAGGTGGAACAGTTCTGCCTGAAGAAGGCGTCCAATAAAGTGCAGTACAGTCGGAATCAGCCCGCCAAGAGATATCATGACGGAGAGAAAAAGACTGACGGAGAATAGAACAACAAGCCTGTATGCGGCTTCTGCGGTCGACGAGGGCATGTTAAAGAAGATTGTCGCTATATGAATGGTCAGAGTTGCAGTTACTGTGGCAAGAGTGGACACATCAAGGAGGACTGTCGTGCCGCTAATCACGCTTGTTTTTATTGTGGCCAACAGGGGCACTCAGTCAAATATTGCCCGAAAAAGAATAGAACGGATTTGAATAGAGATGATAATGAAGAGCGTGGGCAGCTGCCAGGCCCACCGCCGCTTTGAAATAATCCGCACAATCAGCAATTGCGGAATGCCAACACGGCGACAGCGCGCGTCTACAATCTCTCCACGTTGCTTGATCTAGAATACAATAATAGTAGAGGTGAGTTTGTTTCTTAAGTTTTGAGGACAAAACTTTTCTCAGTGGGTTATTATGTAGTGCCCCGCTCTTCGCGGTCCACTATATAATACCCATGGCTTGCTGACTCAGTCTCGAACTGAGTATTTAGGGAAATCCTTGCCGGTATCGATTGATCACGTAAGAAATGCAATGAACCTTTCCAATTGATGGATTGGCTTCTATTGAAATGAATTCCAGAGTTTTGCTGAATGTTTTCTCTCGCTGCTTGGTTTTGATGAATGCGTTTTTGTTTTGGTTTTCGATGATTGGTTTTTATTGTTTGTTTTCATCGCATTTCGTATTCATTTCAAATCTTGAGAGAAAAAGACGAAGTATGCTAATCAACTGTTGGTGTCAATGTAGGCCGCGTGAATTGTTCGTGAATGGCGCGTGAAGTCCCTCCTTCTCTCGACTAAGATTCATCTTGGTGAGTTGCTTCAACCGAACAAACATTGATCTGTACGCCTAAGAAAAATGATCTCTAGTCCACTCTGTTGCCTTGTCCCAATGATCAACGATACCACATCCACAAAAGATAAGAGAAGATAATTGAATTGAATCAATTGCAAGAATATGTATTACTACTCTATCTGTTCGACAAGAATAATCATCCGCTTGTTACTAGTATGCTTGAAAATGTAGACATGTACAGACGAACTTGTATGTATTGAGATGAATCTGAAGGCACGAAATAAACGTGTCGTATATCTGTGCATAAGTCCAAGTGTGTCTCATCTGATAGAACGGCTAGAGCATGTATTTGGTCTCGGACAACTTGTATACAAGGAAAATATTTGTCTCTCGGGTGGTATCTAGGGGCACCTGGAACCGCTCGGCCTAGGAGAGATTAGGGCCTCCATGTGAAAATGGGAGTCGATATCTGAGTCCTTAGCAAAGAACTGAACCCAAGAGAGTTACAGCGGCTAATCATAGGGATAACCCATGGACCAACATATAGAATAGTCCACCTGCATGACCCGAATGACAACTTCAATTTCTGCAAGAATGAACATGAATTACTCGATATGCAAATTGTGCTAACATGTTTTATGCAGGGATGACTGCTGACGTTGGTAAGTTGATTATGATATATTTCTACTATCATGTTCTTATGAATTGTTAAAAAGAACCTAGACAAGTAGAAAGATCACTAGTAAATGTTAGCTCAACATATAGATTTAGTACGGAGATTTGCGAGTTCGGCCAAAAGCCTCTCGCTAGTACATGATGTGTGCTGACCTACGTTGTGGCCATCCTTTTCAGAAAGCAAAAGGAGACAGGAGGATTTCAAGTGAGGCACTAAAGCTCGTCTAGCCCAGTAGAGCTGCGGACTGCCTCGAAGCTTTCCTTTCAATTCCAGTCAAGTTTCAAGTTTTTATTTCCTTTGAAGGTGTCTTTCAATTCCAGCTTGTAATAAAGGGATATCATGTATGGGCATTGTGACTATTTTCAAAGAGAGTTTCAAAGAGAATCATGTAGCCTATATAAGGCAAAATCTGAGTTCGCAAGGCTTTGTACTTGTATTCCTATCAAGTTATCAATAAAAGAAGTATTTTTATTTCAAATCTCTGTGTCCAATATTTGGTTTTCTGTAATGAATGGGTGCGTGCATGTGTTTTGCTTGACTAATGGGTACGTGCGTCTGTTTTGCTTGACTAGTTGTTTTTGTGCAGGTACATGGCCTTGTGCAAGCTCAACTTAGGCTTACACGGCATCACGCCTTAGCGAGGACAATTGATCCCGCAGGGATCCAGGCAAGACGGACGACCCTAGCGGGATCGGGGCGTGACAGTCCTTACTCCTACAAGTGTGGGAAAGAAACCCCTAGGGGCTTAGCCTAAAAGAACTAAGCCAGTTAGAAGGTGCCCCTACTCTCTACTTTTTACTGTTAGAGTGGAGAGAACGTCGGGGGTATTTGCCTCACGCGTAGTCTGAACGTATTCAACAAATACTTTATGGAGGTTAGGAAGGGATGCCAGAGCGGCATCCGTTTTCTTAACTCTCTCTCGAAATGCCCGCTGGGATTTAGGATCGAAAGCGAGAAAGGCTAGCAGGATAAACTCTTTCACATCCTTTCCTTCAGGGAGGGAATCGACGATCTTAGCAAAAAAAAAACCATCATCGTATTCCTGGTCTCTCTATCTGAAATCGGGTGAAGCACTTCTTTAGTAGCAGATGTAGGGGCAACCTTGCCCTCTCCGGAACAACCATTACCGTCCAACGATGCAGTTTGAAACCTGAAGCAATCCACGAGGACCTCTGCGTCAACCTCCACAACATCTTTTACTTCTTCTACTACATCTGTATCTTCTTCTGCATCGACTTCTTCAGATACAATAGCTTCATTATCTACCGCCTCAACTTCTTCCGCATCGAGCGAAGGAGTCGGAAGAGATTGGGAGATGTGATGGTGTGTAATGTCTTTCTCTGGCCGAATCCGCTCAGGGTTGCCTACTGACGGGTCCGGTTGGTCCTCTGCAACAACATTCTCTTCATGTTGGTGCGCGAATCCGAGAGGTGATTCGGCTGGGTCCTGTTCTCTACCACTGCTGTAGTAGCTATCTAGGTATTGACCTCCCCTTCTTTGAGAGTAGTTGACTCCTGTCTAGGGCACTTTCGATCTCAGAGGCCTCAACTGAGGAGTAAGCCTCCTTGTCGACGTCATGGAGGATGACCTCCAGGGTGTCTTCGGTGTCCTCCAAAACAAGGATGTCGAATTTTGTGGTTAGGTTAAAGCCTGGTGTCGAGGAGGGGGTGATGTCTCTTCCCCGGGGAGTGTTGTTCTGGGGTTGTTCATGATTGCGGGAGGTTCCAGCACTTGCATCGAGCGAAGGTGGGAATTTGACAATGGAGGTTAAATGACTTGTGGCTAGGACGTGATGGATTGGGGGCGTCCTTCCGGGCTACTTTTTTCTTTAATTCTGTGTGAGCTTTAAAAATAGCTCGGTGGAGTGGCCACGCATGTGACAGCTCTTGCAAAAAATGATGTTGTTATCATAAATTAATTTTTGTGTGTAAGTCTTGTTGCCTAGCGAGATTTGAATAAAGTTGGGGAGCTCCTTCGACAGATCAACTTCTATGCACATTTTGGCATAATTGGCTTTGGTAAGGCTGCGGGTTACGTTTGCCAACGCCAGGAATGTACCAAAGGATTTGGCTATCCTTTTCATGTCTGCAAGAACAAAGCATATCAACGACAAGTTCGGGAGGGTGACCCAGACTGACACAATCCCTGAGTATTCCTTAGTGTTGAAGTCCTAGGACTATTTTTCAATTTTCAGGATATGAGAGTCAATCCTGCCAATGCCTCTAGACCAGACGTTATTGTGGTCAATCTCCTAAGAAAGAAAGATGAGTAAGTGCTTGGGGTCCAAAGGGGCGATCCTGTAAATAGAGGTGATACCCCAAGTAGCTAAGACTTCTTGAACTCGCGAGAGTTTCGGGCACCCGGAGGAGAATGTAAGTATAAAGGTGAGAGCGAATTGCTCTGAAAGAGAAGATGTTTTCTTGGATGAGAATGGGACAATTATGTCTTGCAGTTCAATCGAGGAAGGAAATTCAAATTCTGGGAGCTCAACATCCGAAATGATCGGGTTGTTCTTCTTGGTACGGTCGGGTCTCACCATGTTAGCAAATAATGGGGCTGACAGAGGCTTACAGAGAGCAGTACGGTCTTGCCTCAACCGGTCCGTACAGGAGCAGTCCGCTATGATTGTAGGATAAGGTTGCGCACCAAGGTGGGGAGGCACTGAGCTCACCAGGAGCAGATGGCACGCACTAGTCGAATGCGCAGCGAGAGGGGTGCCATACGCCACTGCCAGAAGCACTGGTAGGGTGCGAGTAAGGTCGGGGAGCGTCGAAAAGACCGACACAGGGGAGAAACGAGGTAGAAGAGAAAGGAAAAATGGCAGGAAGGTGCACGGGCAGGGTCACGCTTGGGAGGAGCGCAACCAGGCTGTCATGCTCAGAGAAAGGAAGAACATGTGGGTGACGGAGGGATACGAGGCATCAAATGGCACATGGAACAGCACATATGAGTTAGGCGCGGAGGAGGATGGCGCCAGGATGCCTGTGCCATAAAGGAAATTGTCACGACCATACCCTAGGGTTAGGGTACGAGAACGTAACAACGCCCAGCCTACGCCGCAGTGTCGGCGGTAGAACGCTGTCCTAGGTCTCATGCATCTAACAGTATAAGGCTAAGCAGTTTATACTCCCCGAATAGGGGTGACATAGCTGAATGTAAACTCAATCACATCCAAGGTAGAGCATAATGGAAGATAGATAAAACATGAAATCCAAAAGGGGTACAGCAGATAGAAGCCTAAGTGTCTAAGATACACAAACCCAGAAATACATCTCAAAGCTCAAATACAGTAATCCATAAAATAAATACAACTCCAGAAAACTGAAATAACTATCTAAACAACCTCTAATGTGTCTTCCCTAGGCTAGCAGGCAACCTCCAAGCTATCTGTAAAATTTATCAACAGGTCCAGTCAGGACAGGAGCGAGCACAATACATCTCAACAAGTCATAGCAGGAAAGGAAATGTAATCATGCTAGAGAATAAAATACAGGATCTGAAGAAATAACATAATGTAAAAGAGAGACTGTAAGTAAATATCTATGATATATATAAAGATAGACAGTGCTAGTGATTCAGAGTACTGCATAAACATGTAAATGGCTAAGGACTGATTCATGATTACACTACTTGGAATTGATTCATGATTACACTACTGGGATTTATTCACATATTTATTTATACTCCCCCATCCCCAATCAATACACAAGGATCCATTCAAGTTACGTTAAGATTCATGATTATACTACGTTGCCCATAAAGGGTGATTCATGAATTGATTCGTGAAGGCTCGGTGATCATGAGGGTACATGAGTCACTAGCTGATTCCCGAAGATTCATGATAATAGAAGCATAAGATACGTGATGTAAGTGAAACACACATGAGACAAAAGTATCTGATGCTCCCGAGAAGGATAACATCTCATGAAGGGATCCATATAGTACCAATCCGTGTTCCAACGTGTCAGCATCAAGTAAGATAGTCTAAAGCAGGAAATATAATCCTAAACATGATATGAAATGATCAGAGAATGTACTCGCCTGATAACCTGAACAGCTGATAAGTATAGGGGGTCCAACTGAAGCCACAGAGTCCTATTTAAAGCAACACAGGTTACAAGGTGTTCAAGTTGTAATAAATAAATCTCTACAAGCAATCTATTTTATCCTAGGTTCTTCTAAGTCAAAACAACTCTAGGTCAACTCTGGTCAATAATCTAGTCAAACTAGGTTAAGTGTTGACTTACAGTTGACTTTTGGTCAACTGGTCAACTCTGGTCAAACTGGGTCAATTCTAGTCTGATTATTAAAGATATAACGTGTACTTCATTATTCGTATGTCGAAACTTACGACATGCAAATCGAGATAAGATGATTAACGGTAAGGTTAATAATCTTATTATAGTGATCCACGTGTCCGTCTTGTCAATTTCAGCGATGTGAGATCATTGGAATTGACTGATCTCAGTTTCGTTGTACTAATCCCAAAATACGAACATTATAAGAATTAATTATTAATTAATTATAAAAAAGTTAGACTCAGAGAAATTATCAACAAACATTGTCGGACGATAAAATAAATATCGCCAACGTGTCCAGAATGGTCAAATTAGCTAGGATAGCCTACCCATCGGTCTAATTTGGACACAAGGGCAAAAAGGTAATTTCGGGTCAAAACGGTATCCGTGTCGGAACCGTTTTGCACCAAAATATGTGCAAGAAAACAAGTCTATAAAATATAATAATTTATATGTCCACGAAACCAGAATGATGATACGAACCCAACGGTATCTCCAGAATTGGATTCCGTTGACCCGATCTCAATTTGGTCCGTTGACCAGAACTTGGAATTCCGGTTTGCACGGAAATGCGTGCCGGAGCCAAAGTTCTCAAAACTCAGCAAACTATATGTCAACGAGTCCAGAATGACGATACGAACTCAACGATATATCCGGAATTGGATTCCGATGAGCCGATATCAAAATGACCCGTTGACCCGGATATTGGTATCCGACTTACACCGAAATGTGTGTCGGATCCAATGTCCACCAAAACCTTACAAATTATATGTCGACGAGTCCAGAATGACGATACGAACTCAACGGTATATCTGGAATTGGATTCCGATGAGCCGGCGTCAAAAAGTCCCGTTGACCCGGACTGTGGGACCCACTTTGTACCGAAAAACGTGCCGGGGGCCATGTCCTCCAAATCTAACAAATTTTATATGAAAACATGCCAGAACGACGCCACAAGTCTAATGGTGGTGTCAGAAATGAAATCTGGAGTCCCGTGTTCAAAAATAGAATTTTACAAGTTGGAAATTACGAATTCGGACGACCAACTTTGGCGTCGAATTCAACCAATCAAACAATCTCACAATGAAACGAAACTGTAGGGGTAGCAAGAGGGTTATACCAGCTTCGCATAGGAACAGAAAGCATGCCAAACGGAGCTGCGGTGGAGGAGATACAAGCTGACGAAGTTGATCCCGTAAAACTGTCCAAAATTAATACAATTTAAACGGTCAACTTGGTGGCCGGTTTTGATGTATCAAACGATAAAATCAACGGACGAAAATTGACAGAAGTGAAGGTAGATATATCGAGATTGTGACGGAGCAAAGAAATTGCCGATCCAACGGTCGGATTCCCGAAATAACGTGCACGAAGTTGCTACGACGGGACGCAAAATCTGGATCGTTCTCGCGCGCGTCACGACAGAACTTCGTACGAAACGTACGAATCGCCTCGACGGCGCATCCCGGAGGACGGTGGCCGCCAGGGGAGAGTTCGCCGGAGTGGGGCGCACCCGCGTAGGGGTCGCCGGAGCCATGGTGGCCGGCGACGGCGCACGGCCAGCACTGTACGCGCGCGTCGCTGCGGTTCCCGGCCGCACTGTAGCTTGCTGCAGTTGCATCTGCGCGCTGCTGGTGGCAGCGCGGCGGCGCGGTCAGGCGAGCAGCGAGGCGGCGGATGGTGCGACGGACTAGAGGAGGTGGTGGCCGGGAAGGTTATGTTGATGGTGGTGGCGGTTTAAAGTGGTGTTGGTGATGATGGTTAAGTTGATGGAGAGGAGGAGGAAAGTAGGAGGAGGCTCGGCCTGTGGTGCGTGGCCGGCCAAGCTTGGCCACGGCGAAGGCCGGCCAGGGGGTGGCTCGGTTTGAGAGTGGTTGATGGTAGTGATCGGAATGGTGGTGATCGGAATGGTGTTAAAGGTAATGTGGAGTTAAGTGAAGAAGAAGGAGGAGGGGACTGCTTGCCAGGGTGGTGGCCGACGGCGCTCGGCCAGGAGGAGGGGAGGAGTTGTCGGCCATGTGGTGATGGTGATCTCGGGTGAAGTAGAAGAGCTGCTGTGGGTGAGTTGAATGGAGAGGAAAAAAAAATAAGTGAGAGAGAAAAAGAGAGAGAAAAATAATTGATGAGAGAGAGAAAAAGTGACTCCCTTGGGGTTAGGGCCGGCTGTGTTGGGGGGAAAAAATTGTGAGAGTGTGTGCTAGGAATGAGGGGTTGGGATTGATAGGGAGAATCCAAAGGCTAGAATTTTATTATAGGAAAATTAGGTTATTCATATAGGATTTTAATATCAATAGAAATTTTCAATAAATATTAAAAAAATAGGTAGAAAGAGTATTAATATTATTTTTGGACGAGGAAAGTGAGGGTGTCACGAAGCTGGGCTAGACTTGGTGGATCCAGATTGGGTCAAAATCAGACATTGCGCAAAAATCGAGTAAAAATAGGTATTGATGATCATGAGTAAATAAGTAGCACATAGGGATTCCAATAAATGGGACACAAGTGTCATGCGGGTAGTAGGCTCAATGTGGGCCATGTCTATATTTGGGGCTGACAGGTTTTGGTCGACAGGGTACCCACAAATCAAGTTGGAAAATGAATGTGACACCGTGGGGTGAAATAAAATCGGGTCACGTGTCAGGAAAGTTGTACGAAGCAAATGGAGCACAAAATGGCGTGTCTGAGTGGGACACGAAGGTCAAGGGTGAAGAGTGTCTCGAGTAGATCATGCATGATGAGTTGGTTTCAAGAAAATGACTGGTCTGGTGCTCCCAAATTAAAAGTCACAGTAACGTGCTAAAAATGATCAAGGAAAAGAGTGGGAAAATTAATTAATAATCAAATGGTCTAAATCGACCCGAAGTTGTGCGAAGCAAAAAGAGTCCAAGGGAACAAGTTTTGATGGGACACTATATACCGTCATGAAGGTAATCATGTCCACTACAAAACTCGTGTAGAAGATTTTCAGAGTTGAACATCCCTGACAATCCAAATATCAAAGGCACAGAAAAGCACATTTACAGATAAATAAACAGAATAAATTATTTAATAAAACTAAACAATCAGAAAAAAAAAATCAACCCGAAATTCAGGGTGCTCACATCCTATCCACCTTATAAAAATTTCGTCCTCGAAATTAAAATTGTTCATACTCCTTCTAGGTCAAACCCCCACAATCAAGTCCCAGAACTTAAATAAAACATACCATAAAAAAGGACGACATACAGGGTCATGGCATACGGTGGTAGTGAAAGTCTCATCTAGGTATACTAGTCATGCTAAACCAAAACGGTCATAGGGTATCAAAACACACAAGCAATCTAGGGTGCTAAACTAGAAAAGTTACAGAAATAACAAATCATCAAAACTGTAAGGTAGTCTACCATCCTACATGAAAACTGGTATCATCAAAAAAAAATAAAGAAAGGTAACTACCAATTATCTATAAAGGGTTCAGAAAATCAAAATCAAAAGTTAAGGAATGAAAGTCACTTACATGGAAATCCAGTCACAATATGTATATATATAGAGGGTATGTTAGAGAGGGAAAAGCTAGCATTATGTAAAGGTTATGTGGTTCGTGTGTGTATGGGTATATATGGACATGTTCATATGGTTAGATAGTAGGCATGGGTGTATGTGAAATATACATAAAGAGTATAGGAGGATTTGGGTTTCAAAACAATGGCTATCAAGTTACACTACTCATGGCATATTGGTTAAACAATCTACAATACACAACCTATTTACTCATAACATGCATGGCTAACCATATACATATATATATATGTAAAGAGGTAGAGATTTAGTTATGTATCTATATATATTATGACATGTACGCATAACTCTTTATATATATCTATACAGGTATATGAACATAACATAGAGGGGAAGGGTTAAGTTACATGACAGTGTATACTAAGTTAAGGTGTGCGTGTCCTTGTACAGGGTATAGCTTAGTATTGAAAGGTTAAATCCAGTTTTAGTTCAGCATTTACATACTAAATCTGAAAATAAGCTAACATTTAAACCAGTGTAACATTAACATAATGCAGTTTCAGATTTTTAGGGATTTGAAATATCACAACCAACTCAATGCTCTCAACACATCCTAAACATGATGGAGATGAAACCCTAACATACTATCCATACCTTTAGCTACACATACAGTTCAATATTACATATTAAATCTGAAATTGAACTAACATTGGAAATTAATGTAAAAAAAATGTTAACATGTATTCAGGTTTAGGATTTGGAGAAATTCAACATCAACTAACCCAATGTTTATCACAACCTATCATATAAGAATATGAAACCTAAATTTATATCCCTACATACCACAACGTATATAGCTCAAAACATTACATTTAAAACAACAATTTGAACTAATATTTAAAATCCAATATTAAGGGTTAATATGCACACAGTCTTAGATTTGACAAATTTAAACACAAAACTCAACTAAATTTTTTTTTAATTGAAACCCTACGTATAACATACATGTGCAGTGATGTAAACATAACTAATAACATGAAATCTTTATTTGAATTACAAATTTAAACTGGAAAAGCAGAAAACCAGAAATATTGGGGTTTTGACAATTTAAACATCAATAACATATTAATATGTATTTAGATAGGTGGGAAATCAAGTGTAGCATGCATACGTGCAAGCAAAGAGTCTGTGTCCACTATATATATGTTCTCATATCCCAATATAAAAAAATCAGATTCTATATCAAGACCAACATTTAGATTCCTACCAAGATTGCAAAGTAGGTGATTGGTGAAATCAAGACAGTTTTATTATTATTATCATTATTATTTAATACAATAATAATAGCAAGAAGAAATAACAATGAAATCTATTCTGCTCATCTGTTTAAAGGAAGAACCATTTTGAAACCACAGCTATAATATCAAATCCAAGATAAGGTCTAGCAAAATTGTCGATTCATTGTATTAAGAAGAAATTTATAGCAAGAAGTTACACAAAGGTTTATAAAAACAGCTAAACCTACTCCTAAGTTAAACAATGAGAAGCGAAATAAAACAAAACAACAATAAATTCTTTTTTTTTGAATGATTGAAACAAAAGTAAAGAAAATATGTTCAAAAATATTTAAGGTACAATCTGTTAATCATATGCGTCTATCCACAATCATGGTACTCTAAATCCTCGTCATACTAGTAAGCAAGGCTATGATAATCACAGAGTAATCGACTTAGGCACATACCTCTAGAATCATGGTATTTAACATTTTCGCGATGCCGCTAGCTTGGCTGCGAAAACCTTAAATTCCCACACCCGAGAAATATATCCAAGTCAGACTATATGTCCTCACCATGCTGGCTAATGTGACTGTAGAAGACTAGATTTCCATAACTTAGATGACCTTGCCCATATAATTTCATCTTGACAAAAATTAAATTAAATCAACAATGAATACCCAAAAATCAAATTTATCAACGAACATCAAGATTCAAAAATAAACAAAAATCCTTCAAATCATATAAATACAAACTCGGATGCTACAGCTAACATCAAGATTCAAAATTCAACAATCTTCCTCAAAATCAATAAATACAAACTCAAATTCAACAATAATCCATCAAAATCAAATTCAACAACAGAAAGTAAAGATAAATCAAATCAAGAAAAAAAAGAGTTTTCAAATCAAAGTTAAAATAAGATTCTCAAGGGTCGTCCCAGGAATCTCTCAAGGGATCCTAACTATGATTGAGTACCTTCAAAAATATATCCTAATCCTACTGCAGGCTGTAGTGGTACTCTAGTTCGAATACCACTACACAAACTCGACCTGCATGGGCCACCACTAAAAATGTGTCACGACCCGCACCCTAGGGTTAGGGTACGAGAACGTAATGACGCCCAGCCTACGCCGCAGTGTCGACGGTAGAACGCTGTCCTAGGTCTCATGCATCTAACAGTATAAGGCTAAGCAGTTTATACTCCCCGAATGGGGGTGACATAGCAGAATGTAAACTCAATCACATCTAAGGTAGAGCATAATGGAAGATAGATAAAACATGAAATCCAAAAGGGATACAACAGATAGAAGCCTAAGTGTCTAAGATACACAAACCCAGAAATACATCTCAAAGCTCAAATACAGTAATCCATAAAATAAATACAACTCCAGACAACTGAAATAACTATCTAAACAACCTCTAATGTGTCTCCTCTAGGCTAGCAGGCAACCTCCAAGCTATTTGTAAAATTTATCAACAAGTCCAGTCAGGACAGGAGCGAGCACAATACATCTCAACAAGTCATAGCAGGAAAGGAAATGTAATCATACTAGAGAATAAAATACAGGATCTGAAGAAATAGCATAATGTAAAAAAGAGACTGTAAGTCAATATCTATGATATATATAAAGAGAGACAGTGCTAGTGATTCAGAGTACTGCATAAACATGTGAATGGCTAAGGACTGATTCATGATTACACTACTTGGAATTGATTCATGATTACACTACTTGGATTTATTCACATGTTCATTTATACTCCCCTATCCCCAATCAATACACAAGGATCCATTCAAGTTACGTTAAGATTCATGATTATACTACGTTGCCCATAAAGGGTGATTCATGAATTGATTCGTGAAGGCTCGGTGATCATGAGGGTACATGAGTCACTAGCTGATTCACGAAGATTCATGATAATAGAAGCATAAGATACGTGATGTAAGTGAAACACACATGAGACAAAAGTATCTAATGCTCCCGAGAAGGATAACATCTCATGAAAGGATCCATATAGTACCAATCCGTGTTCCAACGTGTCAACATCAAGTAAGATAGTCTAAAGCAGGAAATATAATCCTAAACATGATATAAAATGATCAGAGAATGTACTCGCCTGATAACCTGAACAGTTGATAAGTATAGGGGGTCCAACTGAAGCCACAGAGTCCTATTTAAAGCAACACAGGTTACAAGGTGTTCAAGTTGTAATAAATAAATCTCTACAAGCAATCTATTTTATCCTAGGTTCTTCTAAGTCAAAACAACTCTAGGTCAACTCCGGTCAATAATCTAGTCAAACTAGGTCAAGTGTTGACTTACAGTTGACTTTTGGTCAACTGGTCAACTCTGGTCAAACTGGGTCAATTCTAGTCTGATTATTAAAGATATAACGTGTACTTCGTTATTCGTACGTCGAAACTTACGACACGTAAATCGAGATAAGATGATTAACGGTAAGGTTAATAATCTTATTATAGTGATCCACGTGTCCGTCCTGTCAATTTCAGTGATGTGAGATCATTGGAATTGACTGATCTCAGTTTCGTTGTACTAATCCCGAAATACGAACATTATAAGAATTAATTATTAATTAATTATAAAAAGGTTAGACTCAGAGAAATTATCAACAAACATTGTCGAACGATAAAATAAACATCGCCAACGTGTCCAGAATGGTCAAATTAGTTAGGATAGCCTACCCATCGGTCCAATTTGGACACAAGGGCAAAAAGGTAATTTCGGGTCAAAACGGTATCCGTGTCGGAGCCGTTTTGCACCAAAATACGTGCAAGAAAACAAGTCTATAAAATATAATAATTTATATGTCTACGAAACCAGAATGACGATACGAACCCAACGGTATCTCCAGAATTGGATTCCGTTGACCCGATCTCAATTTGGTCCGTTGACCAGAACTTGGAATTCCGGTTTGCACGGAAATATGTGCTGGAGCCAAAGTTCTCAAAACTCAGCAAACTGCATGTCAACGAGTCCAGAATGACGATACGAACTCAACGGTATATCCGGAATTGGATTCCGATGAGCCGATATCAAAATGACCCGTTGACCCTGATATTGGTATCCGACTTGCAGCAAAATGCGTGTCGGATCCAATGTCCACCAAAACCTAGCAAATTATATGTTAACGAGTCCAGAATGACGATACGAACTCAACGGTATATCCGGAATTGGATTCCGATGAGCCGACATCAAAAAGTCCCATTGACCCGGACTGTGGGACCCACTTTGCACCGAAAAATGTGCCGGGGCCCACGTCCTCCAAATCTAACAAATTCTATATAAAAACATGCCAGAACGACGCCACAAGTCTAATGGTGGTGTCAGAAATGAAATCTGGAGTCCCGTGTTCAAAAATAAAAATTTACAAGTTGGAAATTACGAATTCGGATGACCAACTTTGGCGTCGATTTCAACCAATCAAACAAGCTCACAATGAAACAAAACTGGAGGGGTAGCAAGAGGGTTATACCATCTTCGCACAAGAACTGGTAGCACGCCAAACGGAGCTGCGGTGGAGGAGGTACAAGCTGACGAAGTTGACCCCGCGAAACTGTCCAAAATTAATACAATTTAAACGGTCAACTTGGTGGCCGGTTTTGATGTATCAAACGATAAAATCAACGGACGAAAATTGACAGGAGTGAAGGTGGATATACCGAGATTGTGACGGAACAAAGAAATCGCCGATCCAACGGTCGGATTCCCGAGAAAATGTGCACGAAGTCCCAGCGACGGGACGTAAAATCTGGATCGTTCCCGCGCGCGTGACGACGGAACTTCGTGCGAAACGCACGAATCGCCTCGACGGCACGTCCCGGAGGACGGTGGCCGCCAGGGGAGAGTTCTCCGGAGTGGGGCGCACCCGTATGGGGGTCGTCGGAGACACGGTGGCCGACGACGATGCGCGGCCAGCGCTGTACGCGTGCGTCGCTGCGGTTCCCGGCCGCACTGTAGCTTGCTGCAGTTGCAGCTGCGTGCTGCTGGTGGCGGTACGGCAGCGCGGCCACGGCGAGCATCAAGGCGGCGGGTGGTGCGACGGACTGGAGGAGGTGGTGGCCGGGAAGGTTATGTTGATGGTGGTGGCGGTTTAAAGTGGTGTTGGTGATGATGGTTAAGTTGATGGAGAGGAGGAGGAAAGTAGGAGGAGGCTCGGCCTGTGGTGGGTGGCCGGCCGAGCTTGGCCACGACGAAGGCCGACCAGGGGGTGGCTCGGTTTGAGAGTGGTTGATGGTGGTGATCGGAATGGTGGTGATCGGAATGGTGTTAAAGGTGATGTGGAGTTAAGTGAAGAAGAAGGAGGAGGGGACTGCTGGCCAGGGTGGTGGCTGACGGCGCTCGGCCAGGAGGAAGGAAGGAGTTGTCGGCCATGTGGTGATGGTGAGCTCGGGTGAAGGAGAAGAGCTGCTGTGGGTGAGTTGAATGGAGAGGGAAAAAAATAAGTGAGGGAGAGAAAGAGAGAGAGAGAAAGTGACTCCCTTGGGGTTAGGGCCGGCTGTGTTGGGGGGAAAAATTGTGAGAGTGTGTGCTAGGAATGAGGGGTTAGGATTGATAGGGAGAATCCAAAGGCTAGAATTTTATTATAGGAAAATTAGGTTATTCCTATAGGATTTTAATATCAATAGAAATTTTCAATAAATATTAAAAAATAGGTAGAAAGAGTATTAATATTATTTTTGGACGAGGAAAGTGAGGGTGTCACGAAGCTGGGCTGGATTTGGTGGAGCCGGATTGGGTCAAAATCAGATATTGTGCAAAAATCGAGTAAAAATAGGTGTTGATGATCATGAGTAAATAAGTAGAACTTGGGGATTCCAATAAATGGGACACAAGTGTCATGCGGGTAGTAGGCTCAATGTGGGCCATGTCCATATTTGGGGCTGACAGGTTTTGGTCGACAGGGTACCCACAAATCAAGTTGAAAAATGAATGTGACACCGTGGGATGAAATAAAATCGGGTCACGTGTCAGAAAAGTTGTGCGAAGCAAATGGAGCACAAAATGGCGTGTCTGAGTGGGACACGAAGGTCAAGGGTGAAGAGTGTCTCGAGTAGATCATGCATGATGAGTTGGTTTCAAGAAAATGATTGGTCTGGTGCTTCCAAATTAAAAGTCACGGTAACGTGCTAAAAATGATCAAGGAAAAGAGTGGGAAAATTAATTAATAATCAAATGGTATAAATCGACCCAAAGTTGTGCGAAGCAAAATGAGTACAAGGGAACAAGTTTTGATGGGACACTATATACCGTCATGAAGGTAATCATGTCCACTACAAAACTTGTGAAGAAGGTTTTCAGAGTTGAACATCCCTGACACTCCAAATATCAAAGGCACGGAAAAGCACATTTACAGATAAATAAACAGAATAAATTATTTAATGAAACTAAACAATCAGAAAAATAAAAAAATAAAAAAATCAACCCGAAATTCAGGGTGCTCACAGAAATGGCGCTATAAAGATATCTGTGAGTTCAAATTCAAATTTGAATTTGAAAGCACGGGGGGTGAACGGGAGTCTGCGTGCACAGAACCCAAGGACGGGGGTGGGCAAAGGGTGAGTAGTAGGGTTCGCAGGGGTGGCCGGCTCTCGGATCTTAGGCGGGAAGCATGACGGAGAGCCAGACGAGCCCGACCACTGATGAACCAAACGACGGGACAGAGGCTTTGGGCGCCGGCGCCGCGTGGCCCGACAACTGAAGAGTGTCTGTCACGCCCAAGAACCAGAATACTGGAGAGCGGGGGCAGACATAGCCAGCTACGTATATGAAATGGAATCCATCTCGCTATACGGTCACGGCTGTCTAGATACATGAGGGTTTATCTACAAGCCAACAGTCTCTTAAGGTCATGAACAAGCCTAGTGTCTCAATCACAAGCAAGTAAGTAAAAGTCACAAGATGTATGATCATTAAATATACAATAGTAAGGCGTTCCAAACATTACATATTCAGTTGATCATGAAGCCAGTCGTTACAAAATGTCAGGACTAGCAAGAGTTTAGTCATACATGATCAACCCTAGGATCTGTTAATCATGTTACAGCCCGTAGGCAGACAGTAAGTAAGTACAACCAAGCTAAACAGGTGCTCGTCGGCTAAACGCCTCAAAAGAATATTTTTACAAGGGAGTGGGAGAGCAAAATAAAACCCACTCGTTGCCGGGATTCCTTCTAGTGTTCACCATCTGGCAGGAAGGTCGGTAGATCCTCTGGAGCTTCTCCGAAATCTGGCCATACAAAACCAGCTAGGTCAGACCCCAGAAAGAGCAAGTGCCACAAAGGAGGCTTCACTTAAGAACTAAAACTAGCAATCAGCACAAGATATGAATAAAAGTAAGAACTGGAAATAAAGAAATACACCAGGATGATATACGACGAGATAACCATGGAACTATTCAGATAACCAGGTTACAACCCGTAAACCAAACAAGGACCGGGGTTGTAACCCTTCGTCTGAACAGAACTTGGAACTCTCACCATTTATTAGTAAAATAAATACAAGCATTCTGGTCATTCAATAATCTGGAACAGGATCAGGACAAGACTAGACTGGTTAGACTCCATCCAATCACTTCACGGCCAAGCAAGAATTACGGCTCGATACTTTAACTAACTAGGGTTGTCACAAGCCTAATTACTAACAAGATGCAGCAAGATTATTCTACAGCCACAAGCCCTGCAGACCATCCAGGTTACCCGGGTTAAAAGATTAGAGTTGAATTCAGGTGGGTACATCGTCCAGGAAACGAATGTACCCTTAGGTAGCTTGAAGGGTGCAACACATGACAGTGTGCTAGAAATGTGCCCTACTCGACGGTAGGCTACATATCCCAAGGCGTGCCCAGGTAACGGGATTGCCTGTAGCTGGAAAATCTCTTCATGACTAATGTATTAATCTAGTTATTAGTCCTTAGTTCATTTCAATAGGTACTCCTGATCGTGGTACTCAGGAGTCCCATCCTAGACATGATGTAAGACAGGATTGGTTTATTTATACAAGCATAATCGCCCACGGTGTCCAGGTCATTTTACAGGTCATGTCATGTCAAGTAGCCGTCGCAACAGCTTATCAAGATATAATATGTCATGTTATCAGGTCAAGTGTACTAGTCAGGAGTGCGCCACGACGGCCACTATCAGGTCATGTCAGGTTACTCATGTCAGGAGTGCACCACTACGGGTCACTATCGTGTCAGGCTCAGTTATCCTTTCCAAACATATTACATAAATTCGTGATTATCAAGTTCATGACAAAAGGCGTAAGGATATAAAATGGGCGTAAAATATCTAATAAAATATCAATATACAGGGCTATAGAAGAGCCAAGCTTAGGGAAAATAAAACCAAATCTGACACGCTGACATGAGACCAAGTCAGCCAAAGGCCATACGCTCAGTGCAAGTCATACGCTCAGTGCAAGTCATACGCTCAGTACGAGTACTCCATACGCCTCCAAAAGGCAGCGTATGGACTCCATACGACTCCTCATCAAGGCAGCGTATGAACTCCATACGACTCCTTGTCACTCAAGTGAGCGTATGCAAGATATACGCTCCCAAAAGGCAGCGTATGGACTCTATACGACTCCTTGTCACCCAAGTGAGCGTATGCAAGACATACGCTCCCAAAAGGCAGCGTATGGACTCCATACGACTCCTTGTCATCCAAGTGAGCGTATGCAAGACATACGCTTCCAAAAGGCAGCGTATGGACTCCATATGACTCCTTATCATCCAAGTAAGCGTATGCAAGACATACGCTCCCAAAAGGCAGCGTGTGGATCGGACTACGCTGCGTTAAAGAGCGCACGCAGCTCAGTGGTGCAAGCTAAAAAGCTCGCGTACACTGCTCACTATCTTCTCCAAATCAGCAAGAACTCCATGGGTTGAACCCAAAGCTTCAAAAGTCCATAACTTGGTCAAAATAAGTCCAAATCTGACTTTGCAAACTTGGGTAAAATTCAATTCTCTCCAACATAAGAACATCAAAACCCATAAAAATACAACTTAAATAGATCAAAACCATGCAAAACCAAAAATAGAAAAAACTTAGATCTAGAACAATGGAGACTCCAAATCACAAAATTTTAAGTTCTAATGTTGATCACCATGGCCTAATCTAGCTAATGGACAAATAAAAAGTGGCTCTCAAGTGGTGGCAAGGTGCACTTGCCTAAGGGGTGTTGGTGTTGTGTGGAGAAAGGAAGAAGAAGAAGATGAAGAAATAAATGAGAGAATTATGAGGAGAGAGAAAGGTAGGTGGAGATAATAAAGAGGGTGGTTGTGGTAGAAATGAGGGAGGAGCATAGGCTAAGGTGTTCCAATGTAAAATAAACCAAACCAAACCAATCCTTCTCCATAAAATAAACCAAGCCGGGTCGAGAACCAATGTACGAGAAATCCAAAATCCGCTAGTCAAGAAAATAAGATACATGCCAAAATCCAACTTCGAGTATAATTATGAAATACGGGAAACGGGGGTGATAACTCTACCCACCTTAAAAGAATTTCGTCTTCGAAATTAAATCAAGAGGCTAGAGGAGCAATGACAAGCTACATTAATAACAAGCAAGCTATAACTAGGTAGGCAATCATTCATTCAAGCAAGGAATCGAAGGCATGAGGCATAAGAAAAACATTATACCTCACGAGTCAAACAAGTCAGGATATCGCGATCGGATATCATCCTCACGCTCCCACGTTGACTCTCCCAAAGTGTGATGACCCCAAGCAACTCGGACTAACTTGATAGTCTTGTTCTTGAGGATCTTCTCTCTCCGATCCAATATAGACACGGGCCTCTCCTCATACGAAAGGTTGGTACCAACAACCAATTCCGAATGATCCAGGATGTGGCTCGGGTCTGGGATATACCGTCGTAATTGGGATACATGGAAAACGTCATGCACCTCGCTTAGCGACGGTAGAAGAGCGAGATGATAGGATATATCTCCTACTCGCTCCAGAATGTTGAACGGTCCTATATACCTAGGACTAAGCTTGCCCCGTACGCCGAAACGAATGACGCCACGGTTGGACAAAATCCTCAGGAATACATGATCGTCGACCGAAAACTCGAGAGGGCGCCGATGAGAATCGGCCCAATGGCGCTTGCGATCTTGGGCAACTCGAAGATGATCTCTGACTCGCCTGACCACATCAACTGTCTGGACAATCATTTCTGGACCGAGCATCTGTCTCTCTCCAACATCATCCCAGGCTAGCGGGGATCTGTACTTCCTACCATACAGTGCCTCGAACGGTGCCATCTGGATACTGGCCTAGAAACTGTTATTGTACGAGAATTCCACCAGGTGCAAGTGATCTTTCCATGAACCACCGAAGTCAAGTGTGCAAGACCCTAACATGTCTTCAAGAGTCTGGATCGTGCGCTCCGACTGGCCATCTGTCTGCTGGTGATATGCTGAACTGAACTGGAGATGAGTTCCCAAACTCTCTTACAAGCTACGCCAAAAGTGCAATGTAAATCTTAAATCTCGATCCAAGGTGATACTGACTGGCACACCGTACAATCTGACAATCTGTCTGAGGTACATCTCTGCTAACTGAGCCGTCGACTGACCAACTCTGAATGGAAAAAAGTGAGCCACTTTCGTGAGCCTGTCAACTATAACCCAGATAGCATCTCTACCAGCTGGGGATCTAGGTAGTCCAGTCACAAAATCCATGGTCACATGCTCCCACTTCCATTTTGGAATCGGTAAGGGCGGAAGAAGTCCAGCCGGTCTCTGATGTTCGGTTTTAACTTGTTGGCAAACCAAACACCGAGAGACAAACCGAGCTATCTCCTGCTTCATGCCATTCCACCAGAAATGTTGCCGGATATCACGGTACATCTTCGTACTGCCGGAATGGATGGAATACTGCAAACTATGTGCTTCTGACATGATTTCCTGTCTGATATCTCCACTGGGTACACAAAGGCGATTACTATGTCGAAGTGTACCATCCTCATGAATACAAAACTCTGGTCTTCGTCCTGCCTCGCATTCTGCTCTGAGTCGCTGAAGCTTGGAATCTGTTGACTGTGCCATCCGGATCCTCTCAACTATAGTGGACTGAACTTGCATACTGGCCATCAATGCCACACTGGAAGGGAGAACAACTTTAATATCCATCTTCTGAAGATCTGCTAACAGCTCTGGTTGTGCTGTTAGAAAATAAGCTCCGGCTCTCCTGTTCAATACATCTGCTACGACATTGGCCTTCCCAGGATGATACTCCAGGTTGACATCATAATCAACAAGAAGCTCCAGCCACCTCCTCTGACGCATGTTAAGATCCTTCTGGGTGAAAACATACTTCAAGCTCTTGTGGTCGGTAAAAATCTCCATCCTGTCTCAATACAAGTAGTGCCTTCACAACTTAAGTGCAAACACCACTGCTGCCAGCTCCAAGTCATGGGTTGGATAATTCCTTTCATGATCATGAAGTTGTCATGACGCATAAGCTATTACCTTTCCATGCTGCATCAGAACACATCCTAAACCTCTGCCTGAAGCATCACAGTACACTGAGAATCCTCCGGTCCCATCTGGAAGCGTGAGAATAGGAGCTGTTATCAGGCCTCGCTTCAACTGTTCAAAAGAACTCTGACACTCTGCTGTCCAAGCAAACTGCGCATCCTTGCGGGTCAACTGCATCAATGGCACTGAAATTCGAGCAAAATCCAAAATAAACCGCCGGTAGTAGCCGGCTAATCCAAGAAAACTACGAACCTCTGCAACTGTGCTGGGCACTGGCCATGACTCAATAGCCACAATCTTCTGGGGATCCACTTCTACTCCTCCTCGAGTGATGATATGACCCAAGTACGAAATGCGATCGAGCCAGAACTCACATTTACTGAACTTGGCATATAACTGGTGCTCTCTGACGATCTGAAGAACTATGCGGAGATGCTGCTCATGCTCTGTCTCACTCTTGCTGTAGACCAGAATGTCATCCAAGAACACAATCACAAACTGATCCAAGTAAGGCATGAAGATGCGATTCATTAGGTCCATGAATACTGCCGGCGTATTGGTTGCTCCAAAAGGCATAACAAGGAATTCCTAATGCCCATATCTCGATCTAAAAGCTGTCTTCGGGATGTCCTGCTCTCTGACTCTGATCTGATGATAACCTGAGCGCAAATCAATCTTCGAGAATACTGAAGCCCCCTTGAGTTGATCAAACAAGTCATCTATCCTCGGAAGAGGGTATCTGTTCTTGATTGTCACTGAGTTCAAGGTACGGTAATCAACACACAACCTGGACGTACCATCCTTATTTTTTACAAGAAGCATCGGGGCTCCCCAAGGCGATCCACTAGCACGAATGAATCCTTTGGTTCTGAGTTCTTCAATCATCTTGTACAATATCTCCAACTCTGACGATGCCATCCTGTAGACTCTCTCTAACACTGGGGCTGTCCCGGGAATCAAGTCTATAGTGAACTCGATCTCCCGCTCCGGAGGCATACGTGGAAGTTCTTCTGGGAAAACATCTGGAAACTCTTCGACTATCCTGGGCAACTGAACAGCTGCTACTGCCATCCGCAATACTGGAGGAGATGACTCAACTTCACCTCGGGAGAAAAAAACTTCGGCTCGCCTGGAATGTTAAAAACAATCCTACCAATATGGCAGTCTTGTTGACACAAAGTCACAGTCAACCAAATATTGACAACATTGACTAAATAATATCTGTAATAATTCAATACGACACACGGCGTCTGCATTAAGCTCAAGACGACAACAGCTCAGCCTCCACTTTTTAGTTATATTCGTGTCTGTATTTTACACTTTCTTTGAGTCTAGACTAATGTAATCTGAGTCATGCTGAGCTCTTAAAACTTAGACTATAGCCTATCCAATAATCCCAAGCTCCACCAAACCAGATATTGCCCAATGGTCCCCTTAGAACCACTCTGTGCTCTGGAGACAGAGTTCGGGCCGAACTCTGCTTCCACACAGAGTTCGGGCCGAACTCGGTCCCCTAGAAATCAGGAACCCTAATTTTAGGGTTAGCTGGTTGCCAGTTGTCCAACGGCCAAATATTTAAATTTTCCTACCCGAATTCTGGCCAAATTCTGCCTATAAAAACACTATAAATAGGGCATCAATTCTCTCATTTCAAATCATCCAATCTTCTCTTGTCTTCTCTCTTATAGCTCAAATAAGCCATACCCTTCCCATCTACTAGCCATAAGCCTCCTAAGTCTCGAGTGCTCAGCATCTCTCATTTAGGATTCTTGTACAAGAGTTGAAGAAGTCGCTTGGACAATTCCAAGCAAATCGCCACTGCGATCCTCTGTAAGAAGTTGACGTGCTCTTCTGAAGTAAAGGCACGGGTTGTAAACTACTATTTCATAAATAGTGGATTTAATCCTGAGCTAGAGTTCTCAGGCCTGGACTAGTCCTCCACGAGGGAAACCAGGTTAAAATTGCTGTATTTGCGTATGCTTTCTTGCTCTTCATTTACTTTCCGTATTTTACTCTGATTATTCATAGATCGTGAAAGAGTTAATTTTTAATTGGTTATTTTCTATATAAACTCTATTCACCCCCCTCTAGAGTTGCCAAACTGTTCTTTAATTGGTATCAGAGCTCTGTTCTCTTTACAAGGACTTACATCCTAGAGCTGATCCATGGCAACCACACAATCCTTGATTTCCAATCACGGTGAAGGACAGTCCACTCATAGGCCTTCCCTATTTGATGGAACTAACTACACGTATTGGAAAACATGGATGAGTTTTTATCTCAAGTCTCTAGACTTCGACCTGTGGACAGTCGTCACTGACGGTTACAAAAAGCCCGCCAGGATAGTTGTCAACGGTGATCTTATTGAGAAATCCCATGACAAATATTCTGACGAAGAGAAGAAATAGGCAAGTCTAGACGCGAGAGCTATTAATGCTTTATTCTGTGCTATAGACAGAAATGAGTTTAACTGGGTATCCACATGCACCACATCTCACGAAGTATAAAAGCTTCTAGAAGTGACGCATGAAGGGACCACCCAAGTCAAGGAATCAAAAATCAGTCATCTTACGCAAGAATACGAGGCGTTCAAGATGATGCCAAACGAGACGATCACACAGATGTTCACAAGATTCCTCGACATCATCAACCCCCTGTCTTCACTTGGAAAATAATATTCAAATCATGAGAAGATTCGCAAGTTGCTTAGGGGGCTACCAAAAATTTGGAACCCTAAGGTGACAGCCATCATAGAAGGGAACGATCTCACTACCATGTCAATGGAGACCTTGATGGATAAGCTCATGACCCACGAGCTTGACCTCAAGGACTTCGAAGAGCCTGCTCCAAAGACTAAGGAGATCGCTCTCAAAGCTCATCGACGAAGGGCTGAGCACGATGAGACCGAAGACGACAACTCGGATGACGAAGACCAAGCTCTCATGGTTCGCAACTTCAAGAAGTTCTTTCGCTTCAATAGAAGAAAGAAGGAACCACAAGAAGACGATAAAGAAGAGCCAACCTGCTATGGCTGTAAGAAGATTGGACACGTCCGAAAAGACTGTCCATTCTTGAAGAAGAGCAACCGCTATGAGAAGCCATACAAAAAGAACTCATCAAAGAAATATGCCAACACAAGTATTTGGCATGAAAGTGAAGCGAGTGACTCCGAGAAAGAAAAGGTCTCTCCTTAAGATAAAGCAAATGTGTGCCTAATGGCAACTTCCAACAAGGTATCTAATGAAACTTTAGACGACTTCTCTTTTGATGAACTTGGTGATGCCTTCACTGATTTGCTCGATGATCACAAAAAGGTTATCGGTAAATACAAACATGCCAAAGACAAAATCAAAAGTCTTGAAGACGAGATACAAAGAATTTCTTTACTTCTTGATAATGTTAGAAACACGTCACCCACTGATGTCACAAATAAAGTATCCAAGCTTAAAATAAGCTTACATGATGCTGAAGCACGTATTGAGCAACAAACTCAAGAAATCACAACACACAACACGTTGCTTGCTGAAGAAAAGAGTAGACACAAGATTTCCATGACTAAGATATATGGCTTAAATATTAAGGTTGATGAACTGCAAGCTGTTTCTAAGAGGTTAGAAACCAAATTGGGCAAACAGGTTGTTCAACCTCAAACCCAATCACATGGGCACAACACCACTCATGCTAGTCAACCATGTCATCCTCATACAGCACATAACCATGTTTTTATATACACAAACTTCCATAAACCATGTGCACGTAAGAATACACCTCATCATACTGTACAAAGACACAACCAACATCACTCTACATATAGAAATCATCATGTTATGCCACATAGACAAAATCATCATACCATGCCACACCCACATGCCATGCCATATAGACAATATCAGCATGTCATACATCATAGACAATATCAGCATGTCACACATCATAGACAATATCATCATGCTATGCCACATAGACACCATCACCAGGCCACTCATTCTATGCATAATCATCATCACCATGCTAACTCTGTACATCATCCTGTTGCTTATAGATATTATTCTCATGCTCCTAGTATAAATAAAAATGCTATCTGTACCTACTGTGGATCACATGGACACATTTTACCACAGTGTAGAGTTAGAAGACTGGTAGACAAAAAGATATATGCATGATTTCCGAAAACTAACTTTTCAGGACCCTCAAGAACATGGGTACCGAAGGTCACATCTACTCTTGATGTAGATGGACCTTCCCACCTCAACTGAGAGTAAGTGGATTCTCGATAGTGGATGCTCGCGACATATGACGGGAGACGCAAATCTTTTTGCATCACTATCGATGAAGAGAGAAGGATACGTATCCTTCGGTAACAATCTCAAAGGGCACATAATAGGTAATGGTATTATTGGTCATCCTCCCTCTCCTGTAATAAAGGATGTCTGCCTAGTGACCGAGTTAAAGCATAACCTGCTCAGCATTAGTCATCTTGCTGATCATGGATATGATATTAACTTTGGACAAAACAATTGCCTCATCTATGATAGGTCAACGGGAGACATTGTTTTTGAAGGGAAAAGAGAGGATAATATTTATATTTTCTATCTTTCTATAGATACTAACAATGCAGGTAGATGTTTATATGCCCACAAAGACGAACGACTACTTTGGCACCAGCGCCTTGGTCATGCCAACATGGATGCTATATCTAGGCTATCGACCAAGAAGCTAGTGAGAGGATTGCCCGACATCACCTTCAAAAGGGACACGGTATGTGCCGAATATGAACTAAACATGGCAACCAAATCCTCATTTTATTCCATCAACTCTGTAAGTACTTCTAGACCCCTGCAACTACTCCATATGGATTTATTTGGTCCTAGTAGAGTAGCTAGTCTTGGTGGTAAACTTTATGCATTTGTTATTGTTGATGATTTTTCGAGATTTACTTGAGTTTTCTTTCTCGCAAATAGGAGCGATGCTATTTCTGTTTTCAAAGTTTTTGTAAAGAAAGTTCAAAACGAAAAAGGCTACATGATTACTCGAATCCGAAGTGATCATGGAGGCAAATTCATAAATTATGATTTTGAAAATTTTTGTAATACAAATGGTTTTGATCATGAATTTTTTTGTCCAAGAACTCCTCAACAAAATGGTGTTGTGGAGCGAAAGAATAGGACTCTCGGCGATATGGCTAGAGTCATGTTGAATAAATTTTCACTTCCGAAATATTTCTGGGCAGAAGCTGTCAGTACAGCATGCCACATTCTGAATAGGGTGCTTATTCGTCCCATTACGAAGAAAACACCCTATGAGCTTTGGTTTGGGAGAACCCCCTAATGTTTCTTATTTCAAAGTTTTTGATTGTAGATGTTTTATCCTTAACACCAAAGACAACTTAGGCAAATTTGATGCCAAAGCTGACGATGGTATCTTTCTTGGTTATGCCGCCAAGAGTAAGGGATATAGAGTTTTTAATAAACGCTCACTAATTGTGGAAGAGTCAACAAATATAACTTTTGATGAAGATAACAGTGCAGTAAGTACTCTTGATGATGACGTTGAGCCATCAACTTCTACTCCAATGAATACTTCAACCGAAACTAATTCTCTGGAGGGTTTGCCTAAGAAATTTTCTTTCAAACCTTCTCATCCAGAAAATTTAGTGATAGACGAAGTTTCATGTGGAGTAACTACCAGATCATCACTAAGAGACTCTATTGCTAGCACTGCCTTTATTTCACAAGTTGAGCCGAAAAACATTTCTGAAGCTTTTAATGATGAATTTTGGATTTCTGCTATGCAAAATAAACTCAACCAATTCGAGAGGAGCCAAGTGTGGGAACTAGTTCCTAGACCGGCTAATCACTCGATAATTGGCACTAAATGGGTGTTTAGAAACAAAGTAAATGAAGATGGTTCAGTCACACGCAACAAAGCACGTCTAGTAGCTCAAGGATACAACCAAGAGGAAGGTATCGACTACGATGAGACGTATGCTCCTGTTGCTAGACTAGAATCCATTCGGATGCTTTGTGCATTTGCAAACTATCACAATTTCAAATTATTTCAAATGGATGTGAAAAGTGCTTTCTTGAATGGTTTTATTAAGGAGGAAGTTTATGTAAAACAACCTCCTGGCTTTGAAAATTACAAATTTCCCGACCACGTGTTCAAGCTAAAGAAAGCGCTATATGGCCTTAAACAAGCTCCCAGAGCCTGGTATGAAAGGCTAAGCAGTTTTTTGCTTAAGAAAGGTTTTTCAGAAGAGAAAATTGACACTACACTATTTATAAAATCTTTTAAAGACACTATTCTGTTAATTCAAATTTATGTTGATGATATCATTTTTGGTTCTACTGATGAAACCCTCTGTCAAGAATTTGCCAAGTGTATGCAGACGGAATTTGAGATGAGCATGGTGGGAGAGCTCAACTACTTTCTTGGTCTGCAAGTAAAACAAATGGCAAATGGAACTTTCATCTGTCAGTCGAAGTATACAAAGGACATGCTGAAGAAGTTCGATCTTGACAACGTCAAACCAATCAGCACTCCAATGGCTACTTCAACCAAACTTGAACCAGATGAGAGTGGCAAACCCGTTGATCAACGTAAGTATCGAGGTATGATAGGCAGCTTACTTTATTTAACTGCTAGTCGCCCCGATATCATGTTTAGTGTTTGCCTATGTGCTAGATATCAAGCAAATCCTAAGGAATCACACTTGACCGCAGTTAAGCGTATCATTCGATACCTTAAGGGTACGGTTACAGTGGGCCTATGGTATCCCAAGACAACATCATTTGACCTCATTGGTTACTCTGATGCTGACTTCGTCGGATGCAAGGTCGACCGTAAAAGTACAAGCGGCACGTGTCATTTATTAGGAAAGGCTTTAGTCTCTTGGTTTAGCAAGAAACAGAATTCTGTCGTACTATCCACAACAGAAGCTGAATACATCGCAGCTGGGCGTTGTTGTGCACAAATTTTATGGATGAAGCAAACCCATGAAGACTATAATCTATCTTTCATGCACATTTCTATATTCTGTGACAATACTAGTGCTATTAACTTGACTAAAAACCCTATCTGTCACTCACGCACAAAACACATTGAAATCAGACACCATTTTTTGTGTGATTATCAGCAAAATGGCACGATTAACTTAGAGTTTATTGACACTGATCATCAGCTAGCAGACTTCTTTACTAAGCCATTATCCGAAGAGCGCTTCAATTTCCTTTGTCGTGAACTTGGAATTTTAGATGAAGCTGTCATAAATTAAAACTCACCTGCGTAAATATCGATTATATTATAATTCTCTTATGATGAACTTGCTATGGGTATCAGCCGAAAGGGCCCTTCTGACAACAAGGCGTAAAAGCCTAAGCGACACGGTGCACTAGTCCTCAAGACTACCGCTAGCTGGGATCTGGTCCCTGCAGCTAACCCATGGCAAATTCAAACTATTGAACTATAATATATTTTCTTGTTTATTATATGGTTCATTTTGATTTATTATTGCCTACTTGATATTTTCTAAGATCATTTTGATATTAGTATACCTCTCTATCTACTTGATTGATTCCATCAAGCTTTTATCCTCATTCTAACTCTTTTTCAATACTTAACCATTTTTTCTATCTTCTAGCCCATCTTTCTGTTCTAGAATACTGATCCAGAACTCGGGCCGAACTCTGCCCCTAACAGAGTTCGGGCCGAGTTCGGTCCCATTGTTCCAGCATCGGGGACAGCCTCCGCCGTTTGATCATTTTAGATCGTATGGTCCAGATTCCCTCCGACCAAAGAAAACCCTCTCTTTATTTTCGGATTTTCATCTCTCTCCTTCATTCTTTCCTTCTTCTCCACCTCTCCAAACTTTTTTCTACAAACCCTAATCCTAGTTTTCTATCAAGAGTGCTCTATTACTCCTCAAAATCAAGGAAAAGGGGTTTCTCATCATTCTCTTCCACTGTTTGTTGTTGATTTCTGGTATATCTCCTTCTTCCTCTCCATTTTAAGTTCTCTATTTTCTTACAAATGGCTCCTCGCTTACCCAATCGTGGGAAGAGGATCCGAACTGAGGGAGCTTCCTCTTCGAATCCTCCTCCTCCCATTGAGCAAGTAGCTGAACAACAACCCATTCATCCGTTGTTCAACCCGCCTAGTCCCCACGATCCTAATACATATGACGATCGATTGTTTGTGTCGCTAGACGCATCTAACGAGTGGTTTAGCGACTTTCGGACTCGTCCGGTGTTCGGAGGACATCCTATAAATTTTACAATCTTTTCTCAATATGAATCATTGTTTCAAGATCTTTGCTTAAATGAGTTAGTGGCTTCAAACTTTGTTATTTATCGTAGCGCCATTCAAATGTTCTATTGTAACTTGACTCACGATGCCACTCACATCTATTCCTGGGTTGCCAGTATTGATATTGCTTTTGATGCTTCTGAGTTGGGCGAGTATCTTGCACTTCAACATCTCGATATTTGGGATAAGCTTGTGGAAGCTCGCCAATTCCAATTTGTTGGTGAAACTTCTCTTGAAAGTTTCAAGGAGGAATTATGTGCTCCTAACATAAGTCCTCGCAAGCTTATGGCCAAGCACCTCAACCCGTATTTCTATGAGCTTCATCGAATTATCTTCAACACTATCTTGCCAAAAGCTGGCTCCACCGATGAAGTTACATACTTCAAGATCTCTGCTTTGTATCACCTTCATTATCGTATCCCCTTCAATCTTCCAAGGACAATGATGGACTGGATAATAAACTGTAGGAAGAAACCAAGAGCCTTGGTTTATCCTTTATACCTTCGTATGGTTTTTCGTGCGTTCATTATTCCTATTCATGACTGTCAGTTCTTGCCTGCTCCTGCTTTCCTGTCCAAGGCACGACGTCTTCAGGCAGTCGTCGCCTCTCCTGAGACTTCTTAGCAGTCTGATGATGAGGAGCCTGACGCCCCTCCACTCGGTCAGGATGCACCACCTCCACCTGCCACTCTTGAGTCTATTCAGACTATGCTCCGGGATCGTTTTGCTCTTGAGGACGATCGCTGGACTCAGATGGACTATCGGACTACCCTGCAGATGAGTTCCCTCAGCAACTCGCTGCATGATATCCGGTATTCCATGTCTCGTCACCCCTCTATGCCCATTCCCATGGAGCGGGATCCTGGTCGTGCTGGATATCGCATTGACGACCCCTGGGTCATGCGGTACCTGGATCCGGATGCTGCTATCGTGGACCCCAGCCGTTTATTCACTGATCATTCAGACTCTGCTGGGCCTTCTCGTGCTCCGTGATAGAGATTGGCTACTATCTTCTGCTGCTGCTGATGATGATCTTTGTTGATTTCTAGTCATTTAGTTCTATTTGGTTTTATGTATTTGGATGTTCTCAAACTCTGGTTGTGTGTTTGACATTTGGTTCTGTGTGATGACATTTTATGCTTATCGTAGTTTTATATTATGCTAGTGACTCATTTTGATTATTCATATACTGTTTCTTCTCTGCTTGGTGTGGTTGCATCACTATTAATTGTCTATACTGCAGTTTCTATGTTATTCATTCATCTGCAGTCTATATTGCTAAATGCCAAAAGGGGGAGAACTATGTATATTCTGGATATATTTGTCTCTTTCGTATATATGTGCTTGTTTGAGATATTATTTATCAGGCCAACAGGTTCAATGCATTATTTACGGGGGAGCTATTGCTTCTAGCTCAGCACCGTTCACTGATTACGGGGGAGCTATTATTTCTAGCTCGGCATCGATTATGGGGGAGCTATGTTTAACTGTGTCCAGGTATGAATGTTGAATATACATATATTATTTTGCCAATTATCAATATGGGGGAGATTGTTGACACAAAGTCACAGTCAACCAAATATTGACAACATTGACTAAATAATATCTGTAATAATTCAATACGACACACGGCATCTGCATTAAGCTCAAGACGACAACAGCTCAGCCTCCGCTTTTCAGTTATATTCGAGTCTATATTTTACACTTTCTTTGAGTCTAGACTAATGTAATCTGAGTCATGCTGAGCTTTTGAAACTAAGACTATAGCCTACCCAATAATCCCAAGCTCCACCAAACCAGATATTGCCCAATGGTCCCCTTAGAACCACTCTGTGCTCTGGAGATAGAGTTCGGGTCGAACTCTGCCTCCACACAGAGTTCGGGTCGAACTCTGTCCCCTAGAAATCAGGAACCCTAATTTTAGGGTTAGCTGGTTGCCAGTTGTCCAACGGCCAAATATTTGAATTTTTCTACCCGAATTCTGACCGAATTCTGCCTATAAAAACACTATAAATAGGACATGAATTCTCTCATTTCAAATCATCCAATCTTCTCTTCTCTTCTCTCTTATAGCTCAAATAAGCCATACCCTTCCCATCTACTAGCCATAAGCCTCCTAAGTCTCGAGTGCTCAGCATCTCTCAGTTAGGATTCTTGTGCAAGAGTTGAAGAAGTCGCTTGGACAATTCCAAGCAAATCGCCACTGCGATCCTCTGTAAGAAGTTGACGTGCTCTTCTGAAGTAAAGGTACGGGTTGTAAACTACTATTTCATAAATAGTGGATTTAATCCTGAGCTAGAGTTCTCAGGCCTAGACTAGTCCTCCACGAGGAAAACCAGATTAAAATCGCTGTGTTTGCGTATGCTTTCTTGCTCTTCATTTACTTTCCATATTTTACTTTGATTATTCATAGATCGTGAAAGAGTTAATTTTTAATTGGTTATTTTCTATATAAACTCTATTCACCCCCCTCTAGAGTTTTCAAACTGTTCTTCAAGTCTATTCTAGCATACTGGTTCCTCAACCGATCCATCCCTAAGACCACATCATAATCGGCCATCGGGAACTCTATCAATCTAGCGGGGAACTCCCTACCGCTAACTACGATCCGACACGAGGAAAACACTCTATCTACTCCCACAAGTCCATTACCAGTAAGTATATTGAGCCTTACTGATAATGACTCGGGCTCCAATTCTACCCGTATCGCGAATCGTGCAGACATAAATGAATGCGATGCACCAGAATCAAATAAAGCTGAAGCTGGAAAGGAGTTGACGAGAATAGTACCTGCCACTACCTCTCCTGGTGCCAATCCTTCCTCCACGGTCATCACCATCGCCTGACCGTGCCCTCGGGGTGCTGGTCCCCTCTGCTGAAATCCTCGCTGCCTGCTCTGACTCTGGGCTTGGACTTGTGCATACTGCTGGGGGTTATGCTGCTGGAACACTTGGGTCTGAGGTGGCAAGGGCCTCGGCAATGGATACTGCTGCTGCTGGACCGGAGCTGGTCCTCTCACCGAAGAGCTAGAAAGGTTGGACGATGATGAACCACCCCTATTCGGGCAGGATCCAACCCTATGGTCCGGTGCTCCACAAGCCAGACACAATCCATGTGCCCTGCGACATTCTGCCACCACATGGCCTGGCTTCCCACAATGAGAACAACCCACTGCGGAAGATTTCTTCTGCTTCTGCTGCTGAGGGTGTGTCGGAGTTGAATGCTGAACCGACGTCACTGAGGCCGCTCGCCTCGGAGCTCCAATAGTCAAGGCCCTGGCTGCCGGGGCTGGTGCTGAAGACTGATTCATCTGGCCGTGAGATCTCTTCCGACCTCCGGCCCTATCCACAATCCTCTGGGTGGTATACTCATGCCTCCTAGCTGCTCTCAAGACTGCATCAAAAGTCTGATGCTCAAACTGCTCAACTGCCAACAAGATCTCCAGATGAAGTCCCCGCTGGAACCGCTGGGCTCTATCATACTCGGTTGCCACCAAAGTAGAAGCAAATCGACTGAGTCTGGAAAACTCGGCCGTATATCCGTCGACCGTTCTGCCTCCTTGCTTCAGATTTATGAACCTCGTCTGTAGATCGTACCGAGCTACAGCATCAAAATATTTGGTCTGGAATCTCTCCCGGAATACTGCCCAAGCAATGGGTGCTGCTAATCCAACGGCGTGCGCTGTCCACCAGCTGTGGGCAAGATCTAACAACTACAGGCGCACAAAGCCACCTTCTCGTTCTCTGGGGTCCTGGCTGCTTCTAGAATCACCTCTGTGTCCTGGAGCCATGCATCTGCCGCGATAGCATCTTCACTACCGTCAAAGAATGGAGGGTTCAAGCGCTTAAAGCTGTTGGCAGCGCTGTTACCCTGATGACCACCCCGGGTCAAAGCATCCGTCACTGCCTGGTGTAAGGCATCTCCACACCAGTCTTGGAAAGCTATCAAGGTCCTGACGAGTCCTACCAAAGTGCTGTCATCATGTTCTATAGGTTGAACTGGCTGGACTGGTGGCTCTCCATCAGAAGGCACAACTCTGGAGGCTACTCCGGAATGCTGGGCTTGATCTCCAGGTTGCTACTGGTCCGCGGGAGGTGCTCCGCCTTGCTGGTCGGTAGAACCACGAACAATGCCGTTGGAGAAAACGACATAGGGAACAATAAGGAAGGGCCAGGACAGATCAACGATACAAGCATATAATCAATACAAGAATCCAGGGATTCAGAAGATACGAGCAGAGATCAAGGGCGAATATTGATTGAGACATCTATTCGGTAAACCCTCACATATCTTGATTTACAAGACCTGCATGGGCCACCACTTAAACCATATCACGCCCCAGAACCAGAATACTGGAGAGCGGGGGCAGACATAGCCAGCTACGTATATGAAATGGAATCCATCTCGCTATACGGTCACGGCTGTCTAGATACATGAGGGTTTATCTACAAGCCAACAGTCTCTTAAGGTCATGAACAAGCCTAGTGTCTCAATCACAAGCAAGTAAGTAAAAGTCACAAGATGTATGATCATTAAATATACAATAGTAAGGCGTCCCAAATATTACATATTCAGTTGATCATGAAGCCAGTCGTTACAAAATGTCAGGACTAGCAAGAGTTTAGTCATACATGATCAACCATAGGATCTGTTAATCATGTTACAGCCCGTAGGCAGACAGTAAGTAAGTGCAACCGAGCTAAACAGGTGCTCGTCGGCTAAACGTCTCAAAAGAATATTTTTTACAAGGGAGTGGGAGAGCAAAATAAAACCCACTCGTTGCCGGAATTCCTTCTAGTGTTCACCATCTGGCAGGAAGGTCGGTAGATCCTCTGGAGCTGCTCCGAAATTTGGCCATACAAAACCAGCTGGGTCAGACCCCAGAAAGAGCAAGTGCCACAAAGGAGGCTTCACTTAAGAACTAAAACCAGCAATCAGCACAAGATATGAATAAAAGTAAGAACTGAAAATAAAGAAATACACCAGGATGATATACGACGAGATAACCATGGAACTATTCAGATAACCAGGTTACAACCCGTAAACCAAACAAGGACCGGGGTTGTAACCCTTCGTCTGAACAGAACTTGGAACTCTCACCATCTATCAGTAAAATAAATACAAGCATTCTGGTCATTCAATAATCTGGAACAGGATCAGGGCAAGACTAGACTGGTTAGACTCCATCCAATCACTTCACGGCCAAGCAAGAATTACGGCTCGATACTTTAACTAACTAGGGTTGTCACAAGCCTAATTACTAACAAGATGCAGCGAGATTATTCTACAGCTATAAGCCCTGCAGACCATCCAGGTTACCCAGGTTAAAAGATTAGAGTTGAATTCAGGTGGGTACATCGTCCAGGAAACGAATGTACCCTTAGGTAGCTTGAAGGGTGCAACACATGACAGTGTGCTGGAAATATGCCCTACTCGACGGCAGGCTACAGATCCCAAGGCGTGCCCAGGTAATGGGATTGCCTGTAGCTGGAAAATCTCTTCATGACTAATGTATTAATCTAGTTATTAGTCCTTAGTTTATTTCAATAGGTACTCCTGACCGTGGTACTCAGGAGTCCCATCCTAGATATGATGTAAGACAGGACTGGTTTATTTATACAAGCATAATCGCCCACGGTGTCCAGGTCATTATACAGGTCATGTTATGTCAAGTAGCCGTCGCAACAGCTTATCAAGATATAACATGTCAGGTTATCAGGTCAAGTGTACTAGTCAGGAGTGCGCCACGACGACCACTATCAGGTCATGTCAGGTTACTCATGTCAGGAGTGCACCACTACGGGTCACTATCGTGTCAGGCTCAGTTATCCTTTCCAAACATATTACATAAATTCGTGATTATCAATATACAGGGCTATAGAAGAGCCAAGCTTAGGGAAAATAAATCCAAATCTGACACGCTGACATGAGACCAAGTTAGCCAAAGGCCATACGCTCAGTGCAAGTCATACGCTCAGTACAAGTCATACGCTCAGTGCAAGTCATACGCTCAGTGCGAGTTCTCCATACGCCTCCAAAAGGCAGCGTATGGACTCCATACGACTCCTCATCAAGGCAGCGTATGAACTCCATACGACTCCTTGTCACCCAAGTGAGCGTATGCAAGACATACGCTCCCAAAAGGTAGAGTATGGACTCCATACGACTCCTTGTCACCCAAGTGAGCGTATGCAAGACATACGCTCCCAAAAGGCAGCGTATGGACTCCATACGACTCCTTGTCATCCAAGTGAGCGTATGCAAGAAATACGCTCCCAAAAGGCAGCGTATGGATCGGACTGCGCTGCGCTAAAGAGCGCACACAGCTCAGTGACGCAAGCTAAAAAGCTCGCGTACACTGCTCACTGTCTTCTCCAAATCAGCAAGAACTCCATGGGTTGAACCCAAAGCTTCAAAAGTCCATAACTTGGTCAAAATAAGTCCAAATCCGACTTTACAAAGTTCTATCTTGGGTGAAATTCAATTCTCTCCAACATAAGAACATCAAAACCCATAAAAATACAACTTAAATAGATCAAAACCATACAAAACCGAAAATAGAAGAAACTTAGATCTAGAACAATGGAGACTCCAAATCACAAAATGTCAAGTTCTAATGTTGATCACCATGGCCTAATTTAGCTAAAGGATAAATAAAAAGTGGTTCTCAAGTGGTGGCAAGGTGCACTTGCCTAAGGGGTGTTGGTGTTGTGTGGAGGAAGGAAGAAGAAGAAGATGAAGAAATAAAAAAGAGAATTATGAGGAGAGAGAAAGGTAGGTGGAGATAATAAAGAGGGTGGTTGTGGTGGAATTGAGGGAGGAGCATAGGCTAAGGTGTTCCAATGTAAAATAAACCAAACCAAACCAATCTTTCTCCATAAAATAAACCAAGCCTGGTCGAGAACCAATGTACGAGAAATCCAAAATCCGCTAGTCAAGAAAATAAGATACATGCCAAAATCCTACTTCGAGTATAATTACGAAATACAGGAAACGGGGGTGACAGTGTCCGACGGCCAGGGGGCGGCCGTACCAACCAGGTCGGTGAAGGCAGCCAGAAGGGCTACGACGAAAGAGGCACACTATCGGAGGAGGGTCTGGCCATGCCCGAGAGCAAAGAGCATGGGCAGGATGACGACGACGATGCTGCATGGGAGGGGACGGGAACCGAGGAGGAAAGGGGAGG
This sequence comes from Iris pallida, assembly GCA_029216955.1. Taxonomy (NCBI): domain Eukaryota; kingdom Viridiplantae; phylum Streptophyta; class Magnoliopsida; order Asparagales; family Iridaceae; genus Iris; species Iris pallida. The sequence continues at coordinate 32,144,054 of JANAVB010040818.1, forward strand.
AAAGAAGCCCGAAGGGGGGAGGCGCCAGGGACGCGCCTGAACGGAGGTGCGGGTCACCCGTGCGAGGTGGGTGGCCGGCATGGCCTAGCCGGAGGGAGACCAGTCACCCGCACAGAATTGCTATGAGGGGGAGAGAGAGAGAGAGAGAGAGAGAGAGAGAGAGAGATCACCTTATATATATATATATATATATATATATATATATATATATATATATAAATATATATATATATATATATAACAAAAAAAAATATATATATATATATATAACAATTTAAGTTGTGGCTTATTCCATAAAAATGGCTTATATAAATATTATTATGCATATTTGACATTCTAGTTAAGTCGGTTGCATAAAATCTATCTAAACTATCCCGAATCAAATCCAACCCCAATAGGCATATCATACATTTAAAATACGTCTAAGTATATACGTGGTTGATATATATATATATATATATATATATATATATATATATATATATATATATATATATATATATATTGAAAGAAGGTAATTTTGGCGAACGATCCCACCGAGAATCGATCTCCTGACCACTCGGGTCGCATGCATCTCTCTTAACCACTGGGCTAGAGGTCATTTGCCATATATATATATTTTTTGCCATATATATATATATATATATATATATATATATATATATATATATATATATATATATATATATATATATATAAAATATATATATATATATATATATATATATATATAGACACACACACACACATATCTATACACACACACACACACACACACACACACATATATATATATAGACACACACACACACAATAACCTGATTGATAGAGAGGGGTGGCATGTCTACAAGCTAAGAGGATCCATTGAATCGGTTAGTTGCCTTATCAATGAAAGAGATTGGGACCTCCAAGGTCATTTGATCGAGCCGGCTCATACGGTAGTGTAACACCCATATCTCAGAACATGTATTTTTGGTTAAGCCTGCATGTATCTTGGACCTGTATTTTATTTTCTCAGATTCTGGCCTATAATTGTATTTCTGGCTCGACTTGCAGATTTTGGATTTTCTCGTAAAATAGGTTTTGACTTGGCTTGGTTTTATTTTGTGGAGTAGGATTGGTTTGGTTTGGTTTAAAATGCATTGGAGCACTTTAACCTACACTCCACCCTCAATACAATACAACCCACCCTCATTAAATCTTCACCTACTTTTCTTTCTCCTCCATAATTCTCTTATTTATTTCTCCATCTTCTTCTTCTTCCTTCCTCTACACAACACCATCACCCATAGGCAAGTGCACCTTGCCACCACATGAGAACCACATTTTATTTATTTATTAGCTAGATTAGGCCATGGTGATCAACATTAGTGCTTGATATTTTGTGATTTGGAGTCTCCATTGTTCTAGATCTAGGTTTTAACTATTTTTGGATTTACATGGTTTTCATCTATTTTGGATGGATTTTTGTGGGTTTTGATGCTTCCATGTGGAAGAGAATTCAATTTTACTCAAGTGAGACCTTTGAAAATCTAGTTTTGGTTTTGATTTGACTAAGATATGAAGATTTGAACTTTGGTGTTCTTGAAGAGTTCCTCTCGGCCTGGAGTAGCAGATTGCAGCCTGCTCTCTTTAGCTCAGTGCTGGACTGCACATCCCCTCTCGGCCTGCGCTCTTTAGCGCAGCGCCGACCGCGCTGCTTGCCCCTTGGCGAATTGTGCTCAGCCTCCTGCGTATCTCACCCCTGCACGGTTGGCTCCCGCGCAATCTAACCCTGAACGCTTGGACCCTGCGCACTCCATTCCTGCGCAGTTCATTCCTGCGCCAACCATTCCTGTACAGTTCATTCATGCGCTAACCATTCCTGCGCCATCCACTCCTGCGCAACCCGACCCCAGGGACCCTTGCACAATCTGTCCAATCATGGATATTTGGTTTTATTTTTTTCCTTAAGCTTGGCTCTTCTATAGCCCTGTATATTGATATTTTATTAGATATTTTACGCCTATTTTATATCCTTACGCCTTTTGTCATGAACATGATTTTACTTAATACGTTTAGAATGACTATTGTACATGGCATGGTATGACAAGGAACTAGCATAACACGACAGTGACCCGTAGTGGTGCACTCCTGACATGACTAACCTGACATGATAGTGGCCCGTCGTGGTGTACTCCTGACAAGTATCCTGATATGATTTATCTTGATGCTGTTGCGACGGCTAACTTGACTCGTATAATCAACTGGACATCGTAGGTGTTCCTGCTTGCTTGCTTGTGCAATCCACTTGTCTTGTCTTGTCTTGCATCATGTCTAGGACGTGACTCCCTGGTTCCAACGGTCAGGGATTCATACTGAATATGGATTAGGCTAATGATTAGACCAAACTATAGTTCATGGAGAATTTCCAGTCACAGACAATCTCGTTATCTGGGCGCTCTTAATTGGACTTGTAGCTTGCCGACGAGTAGAGCACATTTCCAGCGCACTGTCATGTGTTGCACCCTCTAAGTCACCTAAGGGTGTATCGTCTCCGGGGCGATGTACCCAACCATACTCTCTACCCGCGGAAGGATAACTGAATGGTCTGCAGGGCTTGGGACTGGAAAATTCTCACTTGCATCTTGTTAGTAATTAGGCTTGTGATAACCCTAGTTAGTTAAAGTAGTAAGCCGTAGTAATTGCTTGGCCGCTTGTGATTGTATGGTGTCCAGCCTGTCTAAGTCTTGTCTAGTCCCTGTACCTGGTACTCTTGTACATGCTTGTTTTACTTATCTCTATCAATAAATGGGTAGAGACAGAGTGCTGTTCAGGCGAATGGTTACAACCTCGGTCCTTGACTGGTTTAAGGGTTGTAACCTGGCTTCCGGAATGGTCCCACGTCACTAGTCGTTTATTGTCCTGTTGCACTCTTTATTTACTTGTACCTTCTTCTATTTCTTTTCTTATGTTCTGATATGCTAGCTTTTGTTCTTATTTCGTGGCCTCCTTTGTGGCACTTGCTCTTTCTGGGGTTTGACCCAGCTGGTTTTGTGTGGCCAGATTTCGGAGCAGCTCCCGAGGATCTACCGAACCTCCAGCCCGATGGTGGCGACTAGAAGGAACCCGGGCTACAAGTGGATTTTCTATTTTGTTTCACTCACTCTATTGTAAATTTATTCTTTTGAGGCATTTAGCCGACGAGCACCTGTTAGCTCGATGCACTTTTATTTACTGTCTGCCTACGGACTGTAAACATGATTAACAAATCCTAGGGTTGATCATGTATGACTTAACTCTTGCTAGTCCTAGCATTTTGTACGACTAGCTTCATGATCAGCTGATATGTAATATTTGGGACACCTTTTACTGTATATTTGTTGGTCAAATATCTTGTGATTATATTATTTGCTTGAGATTGAGACAGTAGGCTTGACCTTAAGAGACTGTTGGCTTGTAGTAAACCCTCATATCTAGACAGCCGTGACCGTATAGCGAGATGGGCTTAATTTCAATATACGTAGCTGGCTATGTTCGCTCCCGCTCTCCAGTATTCTGGTTCTGGGGCGTGACATGGTTTAAGTGGTGGCCCATGCAGGCTTTGTCAATCAAGAAATGTGAGGGTTTACCTAATAGATGTCTCAATCATTATTCGCCCTAGATCTCCGCTCGTTTTTTTTCAAATCCCTAGAATTCTTGCCCTGATTACATGCTTGTATCGTTGATCTGTCCTGGTCCTTCCTTATTGTTCCCTATGTCGTCTTCCTCAGCAGCACTGTACCTGACCCTGCCGATCAGTAAGGAGGAGCACCTCCCGTGGACCAGCAGCAACCTGGAGATCAAGCCCAGCAATCCGGAGTTGCCTCCCGAGTTATACCTTCTGGAGGAGAGCCCCCAGTTTAGCCTGTTCATCCTGCTGAACCGGATGATGGCACCTTGGTAGGACTCATCAGGGCCTTGATAACTTCTCAAGATCGCAGAGGAGACTCCTTGCACCAGACTGTGGCAGATGCTTTGACCAAAGGCGGTCATCCAGGGAACATCGTGGCCAACAGTTTCAAGCGCCTGAACCCTCCTTTCTTCGACGGCAGTGAAGATGCGATTGCCGCGGACGCTTGGCTTCAGGATACCGAGGTGGTTCTGGAAGCAGCTAGGACACCTGAGAATGAGAAGGTGGCGGTGGTACGCCTACAGTTGCTGGACTTAGATCGCAGTTGGTGGGCGACTCAGGCCATGGGATTAGTGGCACCCATTGCTTGGGCGGTGTTTAGAGAGAGATTTCAGACGAAGTATTTCGATGCTGTGGCTCGGTACGACCTGCAGACCAGATTTACCAACTTGAAGCAAGGAGGCAGAACAGTCGACAGTTATGCGACTGAGTTTTCTAGACTCAGTAGGTTTGCCCCCACCTTGGTGGCGACCGAGTTTGATAGGGCCCAGCGGTTCCAGCAGGGACTGCATTTGGAGATCTTGTTGGCAGTTGAGCAGTTCGAGCACCAGACGTTCTATGCAGTATTGAGAGCGGCTAGGAGGCATGAGTATACCTCCCAGAGGATCATAGATAGGACCGGAGGTAGGAAGCGGTCCCACAGTCAGATGCACCAATCATCAGCTCCAGCCCCAGCAGCTAGAAGTTTGACTATTGGAACTCCGAGGCAGGCGGCCTCAGTGACGTCGGTTCAGCATTCAACCCCGACGTACCCGCAGCAGCAGAAGCAGAAGCAGACTTCCGCGATGGGATGTTCTCATTGCGGAAAGCCAGGCCATGTAGTGGCGGATTGTCGTAGGGCGCAAGGATTGTGCCTAGCTTATGGAGCGGCAGATCACAAGATAGGAGCCTACCCGAATAGGGGTAGTTCTTCCTCTTCCAACCTAACCAGTCCATCGGTTAGGGAACCAGCACCTGTGCAGCAGCAGCAGTACCCGAGGCCATTGTTGCCTCAGGCCCAGGCATTTCATCAGCAGAACCAGCAGCAGTACACCCAAGCCCAAGTGCAGAGCAGGCATAGAGGTTTCCAGCAGAGGGGACCCGCAGCTAGAGGTCAGGCCATGATGATGGCTATGGAAGAAGAAGTTGCACCAGGTAAGGTCGTAGCAGGTACTATTCTCGTCAACTCCTCTCCAGCATTGGTATTATTTGATTCTGGTGCATCACATTCATTCATGTCTGCACGATTTACGACAAGGATAGGATTGGAGCCAGAGTCATTATCAGTAAGGCTCAACATACTTACTGGTAATGGTCTTGTGGGAGTAGATCGAGTGTTTTCTTCGTGTCGGATCGTAGTTAGCGGTAGAGAGTTCCCCGCTAGATTCATAGAATTCCCTATGGCAGACTATGACGTAGTCCTAGGCATGGATTGGTTGAGGAACCAGTATGCTAGGATAGACTGCCATATTGGCAGAGTTGTTTTCAACATTCCAGGCGAGCCAGAGTTTTCATTTTCCAGGGACGCGGTGGAGCCATCTTCTCCAGTATTGCGAATGGCAGTAGCAGGAGTGCAGTTACCCAGGATAGTTGAAGAGTTTCCAGATGTCTTCCCAGAAGAGCTTCCAGGGATGCCGCCAGAGCGGAAGATCGAGTTCACTATAGACTTGATCCCTGGGACAGCACCAGTATCAGAGCTAGTCTACAGGATGGCGCCTTCAGAGTTAGAGATTTTATACAAGATGATTGAAGAACTCAGGACCAAGGGATTTATTCGTGCAAGTAGATCGCCTTGGGGAGCCCCGATGCTTCTTGTGAAAAAGAAGGATGGTACGTCCAGGCTATGTGTAGATTATCGTACCTTGAACTCAGTGACAATCAAGAACAGATACCCTCTCCCTAGGATAGATGACTTATTTGATCAACTCAAAGGGGCTTCAGTGTTTTCGAAAATAGACTTGCGGTCAGGATACCACCAGATCAGAGTCAGAGAGCAGGACATCCCGAAGACAGCATTTAGATCGAGGTATGGACATTGGGAGTTTCTTGTTATGCCCTTTGGAGCAACCAATGCGCCAGCTGTATTCATGGACCTCATGAATCGCATTTTCATGCCTTACCTGGATCAGTTCGTGATCGTGTTCTTAGATGATATCTTGGTCTACAGTAAGAGCGAAGCTGAGCATGAGAAGCATCTCAGAATCGTCCTTCAGACGCTTAGGGAGCACCAGTTGTACGCCAAGTTCAGTAAATACGAGTTCTGGCTCGATCGTATTTCGTACTTGGGTCACATCATTACTCGAGGAGGAGTGGAAGTAGATCCCCAGAAGATTGTGGCTATCGAGTCATGGTCAGTACCCAGCTCAGTGGCAGAAGTTTACAGCTTCCTTGGATTAGCTGGCTACTACCGGCGATTCGTTTCAGATTTTGCAAAGATTTCAGCGCCGATGACCCAGTTGACCCGCAAGGATGTGCAGTTTGCTTGGACAGCAGAGTGTCAGAAGTCATTTGAGAAGTTGAAGCGAGGTTTGATAACGGCTCCCATTCTCACACTTCCGGATGGGACCGGAGGATTCACAGTTTATTGTGACGCTTCAAGCAGAGGATTGGGGTGTGTCTTGATGCAGCATGGGAAGGTAATATCTTATGCATCACGTGAACTTCGTGACCATGAGAAGAGTTACCCGACCCATGACTTGGAGCTAGCAGCAGTAGTATTTGCACTTAAGTTGTGGAGGCACTACTTGTACGGAGATAGAGTGGAGATATTTACTGATCACAAGAGCCTGAAGTATGTTTTCACCCAGAAGGACCTTAATATACGGCAGAGAAGATGGCTCGAGCTACTGGTGGACTACGATGTGGATTTGCAGTATCACCCGGGAAAGGCCAACGTTGTAGCAGATGCGTTGAGCAGGAGAGCCGGAGTTTATTTCCTGACGGCGCAACCAGAGTTACTGGCATATCTTCAGAAGATGGAAATTGAAATGGTTCTTTCTACCAGCGTGGCATTGATGGCCAGTCTACAGGTTCAGTCCAGCATGGTTGAGAGAATTCGTGTGGCGCAGTCTACAGATTCTAAGATTCAGCAGCTCAGAGCAGAATATGAGGCAGAAAGAAGGCCAGAGTTATGTATTCATGAGGATGGTACACTTCGGTACGACACTCGTCTTTGTGTATCCATTGGAGATATCAGACAGGAAGTCATGGCAGAAGCTCACAGTTCACAGTATTCTATTTATCCCGGTGGCACGAAGATGTATCGTGATATCCATCAGCACTTCTGGTGGAATGGCATGAAGAGGAAGATAGCCCGGTTTGTCTCTCGGTGTTTGGTTTGCCAGCAGGTTAAAGCTGAACATCAGAGGCCCGCTGGACTTCTTCAGCCCTTGTCGATTCCAGAATGGAAGTGGGAGCATGTGACCATAGATTTTATGACTGGATTGCCTAGTTCCCCAGCTGGTAGAGATGCTATTTAGGTTATAGTTGATAGGCTCACGAAGGTGGCTCATTTTCTCCCATTCAGAGTTGGGCAGTCAACGGTTCAGTTGGCTGAGATGTACCTCAGGTAGATTGTCAGGCTTTACGGTGTGCCCGTCAGTATCACCTCGGACCGAGATTCAAGGTTTACGTCACACTTTTGGCGTAGCTTGTAAGAGAGTTTAGGAACTCGTCTCCAGTTCAGTTCAGCATATCATTCGCAGACAGATGGTCAGTCAGAACGCACAATCCAGACTCTTAAAGACATGCTGAGATTTTGTACGCTCGACTTCGGTAGTTCGTAGGAAGATCACCTGCATATTGTGGAATTCTCGTACAACAATAGTTTCCAGGCCAGTATCCAGATGGCTCCGTTCGAGGCTCTGTATGGTAGGAAGTGCAGATCCCCACTAGTATGGGATGATGTCGGAGAGAGACAGATGCTTGGTCCAGAGATGATTGCCCAGACAGTTGGAGTGGTCAGAAGGATCAGAGATCGTCTTCGAGTTGCCCAAGATCGCCAGCGGCATTGGGCCGATGCTCATCGACGTCCCTTAGAGTTTGCTATCGGCGACCATGTATTCCTTAGGATCTCGTCTAACCGCGGCGTCATTCACTTTGGCGTGCGGGGAATGCTTAGTCCTAGGTATATAGGGCCGTTCGATATCCTGGAGCGAGTAGGAGATGTATCCTATCGTCGTGCTCTTCCGCCGTCGCTAAGTGTGGTGCATGATGTATTCCATGTGTCCCAATTACGACGGTATATCCCGGACCCGAGCCACATCCTAGATCATTCGAAATTGGTTGTTGGTACCAACCTTTCGTATGAGGAGAGGGCTGTGTCTATATTGGACCGGAGAGAGAAGATACTCAAGAACAAGACTATTAGTTTAGTCCGTGTTGCTTGGAGTCATCACTCTCTAGGTGAGTCAACGTGGGAGCGTGAGGACGACATCCGATCGCGATATCCCTACCTGTTTGACTCATAAGGTATAATATCTTCCTTATGCCTTCCGTCCTTGCTTGCATGCATGATTGTTTGATTGACTGCTTAGTATAGCTTGCATGTGAATAGTATAACTTGTCCTTGTCTCTCTAGCCCCTTGATTAAATTCCGAGGACGGAATTCTTTTAAGGTGGGTAGAGTAGTAACACCCATATCTCAGAACATGTATTTTTAGTTAAGCCTGCATGTATCTTGGACCTGTATTTTATTTTCTCAGATTCTGGCCTGTAATTGTATTTCTGGCTCGACTTGCAGATTTTAGGTTTTCTCGTAAAATGGGTTTTGACTTGGCTTGGTTTTATTTTGTGGAGTAGGATTGGTTTGGTTTGGTTTAAAATGCATTGGAGCACTTTAACCTATACTCCACCCTCAATACAACACAACCCACCCTCATTAAATCTCTACCTACTTTTCTCTCTCCTCCATAATTCTCTCATTTATTTCTCCATCTTCTTCTTCTTCCTTCCTCTACACAACACCATCACCCATAGGCAAGTGCACCTTGCCACCACATGAGAACCACATTTTATTTGTTTATTAGCTAGATTAGGCCATGGTGATCAACATTAGTGCTTTACATTTTGTGATTTGGAGTCTCCATTGTTCTAGATCTAGGTTTTAACTATTTTCGGATTTATATGATTTTGATCTATTTTGGTTGGATTTTTGTGGGTTTTGATGCTTCCATGTGGAAGAGAATTCAATTTTACTCAAGTTAGACCTTTGAAAATCTAGTTTTGGTTTTGATTTGACCAAGATATGAAGATTTGAACTTTGGTGTTCTTGAAGAGTTCCTCTCGGCCTGGAGTAGCAGAATGCAGCCTGCGCTCTTTAGCGCAGTGCTGGACTGCGCATCCCCTCTCGGCCTGCGCTCTTTAGCACAGCACCGACCGCGTTGCTTGCCCCTTGGCGAATTGCGCTCAGCCCCCTGCGTAGCTCACCCCTGCGCGGTTGGCTCCCGTGCAATCTAACCCTGCATACTTGGACCCTGCGCACTCCATTCCTGCGCAGTTCATTCCTGCGCCAACCATTCCTGCACAGTTCATTCATGCGCCATCCATTCCTGTGTCATCCACTTCTGCGCAACCCGACCCCAGGAACCCTTGCACAATCTGTCCAATCATGGAGATTTGGTTTTATTTTTTTCCTTAAGCTTGGCTCTTCTATAGCCCTGTATATTGATATTTTATTAGATATTTTACGCCCATTTTATATCCTTACGCCTTTTGTCATGAACTTGATTTTACTTAATACGTTTGGAATGACTATTGTACATGGCATGGTATGACAAGGAACTAGCATAACACGACAGTGACCCGTAGTGGTGCACTCCTGACATGACCAACCTGACATGATAATGGCCCGTCGTGGCGCACTCCTGACAAGTACCCTGACATGATTTATCTTGATGCTGTTGCGACGGCTAACTTGACTCGTATAATCAACTTGACACCGTGGGTGTTCCTGCTTGCTTGCTTGTGCAATCCACTTGTCTTGTCTTGCATCATGTCTAGGACGTGACTCCCTGGTTCCCACGGTCAGGGATTCATACTGAATATGGAATAGGCTAATGATTAGACCAAACTATAGTTCATGGAGAATTTCCAGTCACAAGCAATCTCGTTATCTGGGCGCTCTTAATTGGACTTGTAGCTTGCCGACGAGTAGAGCACATTTCCAGCGCACTGTCATGTGTTGCACCCTCTAAGTCACCTAAGGGTGTATCGTCTCCGGGGCGATGTACCCAACCATACTCTCAACCTACGGAAGGATAACTGGATGGTCTGCAGGGCTTGGGACTGGGAAATTCTTACTTACATATTGTTAGTAATTAGGCTTGTGATAACCCTAGTTAGTTAAAGTAGTAAGCCGTAGTAATTGCTTGGCCGCTTGTGAATGTATGGTGTCCAGCCTGTCTAAGTCTTGTCTAGTCCCTGTACCTGGTACTCTTGTACATGCTTGTTTTACTTATCTCTATCAATAAATGGGTAGAGACAGAGTGCTGTTCAGGCGAATGGTTACAACCTCGGTCCTTGTCTGGTTTAAGGGTTGTAACCTGGCTTCCGAAATGGTCCCACGTCACTAGTCGTTTATTGTCCTGTTGCACTCTTTATTTGCTTGTTCCTTCTTCTATTTCTTTTCTTATGTTCTGATATGTTGGCTGTTGTTCTTATTTCGTGGCCTCCTTTGTGGCACTTGCTTTTTCTGAGGTTTGACCCAGCTGGTTTTGTGTGGCCAGATTTCGGAGCAGCTCCCGAGGATCTACCGAATCTCCAGCCTGATGGTGGCGACTAGAAGGAACCCGAGCTACGAGTGGGTTTTCTATTTTATTTCACTCACTCTATTGTAAATTTATTCTTTTGAGGCGTTTAGCCGACGAGCACCTGTTAGCTCGATGCACTTTTACTTACTGTCTGCCTACGGGCTGTAAACATGATTAACAAATCCTAGGGTTGATCATGTATGACTTAACTCTTGCTAGTCCTAGCATTTTGTACGACTAGCTTCATGATCAGCTGATATGTAATATTTGGGACGCCTTTTATTGTATATTTGTTGGTCAAATATCTTGTGATTATATTATTTGCTTGAGATTGAGACAGTAGGCTTGACCTTAAGAGACTGTTGGCTTGTATTAAACCCTCATATCTAGACAGCCGTGACCGTATAGCGAGATGGACTTCATTTCAATATACGTAGCTGGCTATGTTCGCCCCCGCTCTCCAGTATTCTGGTTCTGGGGCGTGACAGGTAGATATACAGGCTGTAGAAATTGATCGAAGGGGGACTGAAGATTATTGTGTGTGGGAGGACATGAAAATAGGGAAGTACAGGTTTCGAACGACTTAAATCAAATCAGGACCAAACCGGAAGGCGTTCAGAGCTGATTTGGGGTGGACTGTACGGGCGTCTGGATTAGTTCAGGGATCTGTTCTTCTGCTATGACTTTTTTTGGGAAATTTAGAATCAACAATGCATGTGTCTGGGACTTCCTTTTACACGTAATAGAGATCTTGTTTCGGGACTCAATGAAGTTAAAGATCAAAAAGGAAAATGAAAGGGAGAATACAGGTTGATATGACTGATTTTCGAAGCTATTGTTTGGCATGTTTGGCAGGATTGAAACCGCCGTATTTTTGAGGGGTTTTGGCTCAGTATATATGAAGTACAAACAAACATAGAGGCTGATATAGCCATCCTTAGCGCTCTAGATAATTTATTTTGGGCCTTGGGAGTTTTGTAATAATTATTTTATCAATAATATTTACCTTCTTCGAAATACATACATACATACATACATACACACACACACATATATATATACACACACACACACACACACACACACACACACACACACACACACACACACACATATATATATATATATTTTTTTCTTTTTTACACACACACATATATATATATATATATATATATATATATATATATATATATATATATATATATATATATATAAAGATGCTGCTCCCATCTTCCTCTTCTCCCCCAAGGGGACTCCCCCTCCCCGCTTAGCTCGGCCGGCTGTTTGCAGGCGTTGCCGCTCCCCTTGTCCCCCTCCTGGTTCTCCTGCCTTTTTTTTTTCTTCTGCTAATGTCTCGTCCTCCCCCCTCGATCTTCTCGTGCTGCTTGGTCTTCCGTCGGATCTCCCCTCCGGCAGCCACCCCGATTCCTCGTTCCCCCGTCCCTTTGGCGACCTGCCCAGCCGTCGTCCTTCTTCCCCCTCCGGTTGCCTCTATGCTCTCCTCGCTTTTTCTCGACACCCTCCCCCCACCTTTCTGTGGATACGGTAGTGGTCGGTGGTTCCCTTGATGGCTTCGTCTCTGGTCCTGCCCCTTTGTCAGCCATCGGCACCCAGTGGCTAGTGGGTGGGCTCCCTGGGCCTCCCTTGGGGATCTCATCTTCAGGGTTATTTTAAATTTTGAATGCTTCCTTGAGATCGGTGCCCACTATGGGCGATCCCTGCTCCTATGTGGGGTGCCCACCTCAGGATGGGCACGGTCCTTTTTCCCTCTCATTGAGCGCGCTCCTTTGGCACTTGCTGCTGGCTCCTGTCCCCTTGGTGTGGGGTCCCGTACGGATGGCGCTCTTACCATTCAGCCATTGGTGCCTGTCTCACTGCTGGTGCCTCCTTAGCACTTTCAACTAGCACTAACCCTCTTATAGTGGGGCCCAGCATGGATGGCTCACATCTTCTGCCATTTGGCGCCTGTCACGCTACTGGCGCACCCTTTACGCTTGCTGCTGGCACCAGTTCACCTGTAGTGGGGACCAGCGTGGATGGCACACTCCTCCTTCATTCGTTTGGACCCGGCTGTGTTGGTGCCCACCTACTGATGTCTAGTGGCGCTCTAGTTGTGGTGCCTGGTCTTGCGCCAGTTGACCCTTTCATTCCTGCGTGTTCGGCGCCCGCGCTCTTCGTGGAGCCAATCCCCTCACCCTCCGAGGCTGTCACTGTATCCCTGGCACCGGTGGTCTCCCGCCAACCGCCAATCCCCTTCTTCCTGCCCTTTTCGTTCCCCGTCCATTCGTTTGTCTTGTATCTACCTGCTGACCTTTTAGCGCTGGCGCCTTCCCTCTCGGCTGTGCATCCTACAGCCCGTGCTATGGTTCGCCCCTTCCCCCCCGTGGCGCCACTATTGACTTGTCAGCCCCCATGCTTTTGGCCCAGTCGCATCCGCGTCAGTCCCCCGTACGCCGCTAGTAGCTTTGCAGTCTGTCTCTGGCACCTCCCGTTCTTCTGGCGGACTTGCTCTGACACATCCTGGTTCGGTGGGCGCCCCCAGCACACCCGTCACCCTCACCTCCCCTGCGCCATCTTATGCAAAAAAACTCCGTCTGGACTGCGCTTCCAAACACTTCCAGCCTCTTTCTAAGGTTCGGCTTCCTGATATTGAATACGCCCGTCTGCCTGATATCCAAGAGATTTTAGTGCCATTCTCCCCCTCAAAAATATAGTCCTTGGCGGATTCGTTCCCGTTCACTTTCGTGCTTAAATTCTCTAGTGGTTGCCCGAAGCTGTCACAAGTCCAGGAAGTGATCGCCAGCCGGGGTCTTTCGTCTAGACACAGGGTGGCTCCTATGGATCCTAAACACATGTTCCTTCACCCCTCATTGGAAAGGGACCACAAGAAGGTCTGGACCAGAGGCATAAGCAAGATAGACACCCATGTAGAAGCATGAAAAATCTCAGCTGATAACATTCCTCCACCACATCGCAGATGATACAAAGGCTCTGATAACATTTGCCCAGAGTCAAACTCCTTAGGAAGGATACTTGGATACTTCTCAAGAGCGGTGATGGCTCCTCCTATAAATAGTTCTTCTACATGAACATGGCCCCTTAAACGAGAGAAGTCCTAACCTACAGCCAACTTATACAAGGCCAGCGGCCGTCTGAAGCTAAGTCTGGATCAAATATGGTGGTGAAGGGTGCCAGAAAGAAGATAGTGACTCTTCAGAGGAACACTTCCCCTTTTATAGAACCGGGAGTTGTCCAAACTATAGGCCACTTGGCCGATGGTCAAAATTCCCTCATTAATGGGATGGACCTAGAACTCGCCACAATGGGTCTCAATTAATAGGCTCATTCAAATAGGTCTCCAAACTGTTTAAATGCTCCTTAGAATTCCCCAATTAACGGTGGCAATTAAGAAGGAGTCTGCATTCAAGGGTAGTCATTTACTTCTCTTGAAAAGAAGACTTAAAAGCCAAGCTGTCTCTAACCGGAGGCGCAGGCACCCCACCATGTTCCTTTGCTTCCAAGGCGCAGACAGTGCATCCCCCTCTCAGAAGAACATACAGCTGCTTCGATCCAAGTACCTGGCCCGTTCAATAGTCCCTCTTTCTCAGCAAAGACTTAGGAGACACCGTTTCCCTCCAGCATAAGCCCGACTGCTACTCAAAAAGCACAGTAAAATGGTCTATCTGAAGGCGTAGCTTACTCGTCACCCTAAAGCACAGTGACTTTACCCGAAACATAGCCTACTTATTGCCCCTAAAAGCACAGAGGCACATTATCTTCGAAACATAGTCCACTTGTCGCCCTAAAGCAAAGAGGCTCCGTCGTCTCCAGAAGTACAGTCTACTCGTCGCCCCAGAAGCGCAGCCAGCCTTGCATGAAGCACAAATGGCATGGTTCCACCCAATCGGTTTGCTTAAATTGCCTCTCTCAAGGATATTATTGAGGCTGATCAAGTTGATAAAAGGAATATCTTATCAGATTGATTTAAATCTCGAAGGAAGATTACATATGTCACGACCCGATCCCAAATTATTGGGTCGAACCGGATCATGCCCAGCCTGCACCATTGTGAGACGGCGGCAGTAAGCTGTTCTAGATGCATGTATTCACAACAACATCTATACATTTGTCACAACTCGAATATACGAAAATTGTAAAAACTTTTTATTCAATAATTAAAAGTACAACTGGAAATTAGAGTACTGAAATAAAGTACTGATTTCAAATCAACAAACTTCAATACAATAAAACTAGATGACTAAAAAGCAACTAGCTAGATGGTCGGCTCATCAGCCTCTGGTTCTGCGTCCTCCAAGGGGACTCTGGCAACACCACAGGATACAATACCGGGTCATAGTAGCTATTGTACAATAGCTCAGCATCCTCAATGTCACCTAAAAATATTGGTCTCCAGTCAGGAGGGAGCAAAGTACAATTATGAATATCTAACAATTCAACTAATAATTAGAAATTTGCAATTTTAAATAATTTAAAATACTTGAACAATATTTTCCTGCAATTTTCCACAATTGAAAACAATATGATTTGAGCATGTAATGCTTATGACTGGCTTGGGTTGTACAATAGTATCCAAGTGATACGATACGGCTTATCCCCGTGTGTAAGAGAGGTAAGCTCGCACAATCAATATGCAATATGAGGGATATTGGTCATAATACACTACACTACTCCCCCAATCCCACAATCAATAACAATCAATACTCTAGGAGAGAGTTCGTGTAGCAATGTGGTTAAATCTTGTAATATTATAATTATTAACTAAATTGAAAAATAAACACAACCGTACTTGCCTTTGTTTATGACTGGGTTTGAATAGTCGGTTCCGGGAAAGAAAAATCAGACTCGTCCTCGAAATCCTACATTGAGAATCCCGACTTAGCATAAATGAGGAAATCATATCTAGGTTTGCCAGTTACAATCTCTAAAATTTGATCCTAGTCAAATTTTATGTTATTATAAACAAAACATGTTTATCGATGCGATTCAAAGTTATTAATTTAACGAGGTAAAATTCAAGTTAACATTTTTTATTGAAAAACTTCGCATTTATCAATTATTTGGCAAAACTTTGAATTTTGTAATATATATATATATATATATATATATATATATATATATATATATATATATATATATAAATTAGTTATTTTTCTTTTAATGAGAAAACATGAAATTGTCTAAGTTACAAACTTAAAATCTTGTTATTATTAATGTGCGAAAACTCTTATTAATTTTCTTTCTATAAAAATAAATATCCAGTTTACCATTGACGCGTTACCTACAAAACAACAATCCAGAAAAATAAAAGGAAAAACTACCTACTTATTACAGTTCCACAGAAAATAGAAAAGAAACTTGGACTTATGTCCTTACAAATTTTACATAAATTAATTTAATTTAAAGGCGAGCTCTGAATACCACGAATAGTCCAACAGTAGGCCGAAGCCCTGCACCAAAATACTAACAGCAGTAACCCATTCTAAAAAAATAATGATAAATTAAAGATAATTATCAAATGCGTCTTAGACTTGGTCATTCAAAAACTCATGTTTTAACTAATGCCTCAACGTCCGGGTTGGCCGCTTTCGTTTGCATTTAGTTAGGGCCCATGGACCAATATGGTCGTCGCCCGAAAAGATACAAAAGCCATTTTCAAACCAACACTCCAAGATGTAATTTGTTTGGCAAAGGCCGGGATTTGAAAATAATTTTATTCAAAACTTTAAAATATATTCCCAAAAATTTAGGCAGCACCTCCTCTATAATTGGGATAACCCAATAATGGGAAGATATAACCAAAATATTCCAAACTGAGGAATAACGCCAATACATAACCAAAATCCATTTCAAAGCCATATATATATATAAAATGAATTAACAGAGCTTAAATCCCAAATCCGAGAATCCAAACTCCATATCTATCGAACTCGAAATCAGAAACAAGCCCGACTATTCCATATCGAAGTTGGAATAATCAGAACCACATCCGAAAAGAAACCAGAATACTAAACTCAACATCACAGCATGAATTGCAAAAATCCGAAGAATCCGAAATAAAATTCGGAAACTGAAAACTACAGAACCATATACAGAAAAATCCGAACTTAACTCAAAAATTTCCGAGAACCCACAGAATCACCAAACGACAACATCCAAACCACAAAACCTTTCCGAAACTAAGTTCGGAGAAACGGAAACCAACATCGTAATTATCGATGTTGAATCCCATGTCGGGATCGGAGACCGTGTCATCATCGATACTAAGGGAGGGACACGAAGATGCGAAAATTATACCTCGGGTGCTCGTCTAGAGCTCTCTGATAAAAATAGGAAGAAAACGGAAAACCCACGAATCTCGGAAATCCAAAACACGCGGAACAGCGGAACGTGCCTCGGAAAGCACGGATCTGAACAGAAATCGGGCACGGGGAAGGCAGCACGCACAGGAGGTGCGCACGGCAGCAGCGAGAGGCGTCGGGGGCTGACCTGGGCGGGCGGCGGCGGTGTGCGGCCGCGGGGAAGGCGGCGGTCGGCTCGGGGAGGCCGCACGGGTCTCCAGACAGGAAGGCGACGTCGGGGTCGGCCGAGAGGGCTCGGAATCAACGCTAGAGGAGGCTCGGGGCGCGCACCGAGGGGTGCTCGGCCGGAATCGACGGCTAGGGCTTGGGTTTGGGGAAAGAGGGTTTTGGGTGAGATGAATGAAGTGTGGGAAGAGGAAGGAGGAGATGGGGTTTTATAGGGAGGATGATGCGGGGGTTTCGGGAAGATGAAAGGAGGAGTCGGGAGATGGCGGCGGCCTGGGTGCCGAGGAGTCGGCCGAGCGTTTGGAATGGGATAGGAAAATTTTCCTTTTCTGATGGTTAAGGAAGGAGAGAGAGAGTTTAAAGAGTTAATGAAAAATTTAATTAAAAAAATTTGTTTTATTTTTAATAAAGAAAATGTTATATATATATATATATATATATATATATATATATATATATATATATATATAAATATATTAATTAAAGAATTTCCAAATTAGTTTCGGAAAACTGAACTTGGGTTCGAGACAGGTTCGGGACGGGTCAGGACCAACATTAAAAATCCAGGAATAATAATATTTCTAAAAATATGGTTTTTCCTAAAATAATAATAATTTAGCAACAAATCATAAAAATAAAATTTTATGGGTTTGACTAAACACTAAAATTTTCAAAAATATTAATTATAAAAGTAACACTGAATTAATTAATTAATTAAAATTACGGGTTTCACAACCTTCCCTCCTTAGAAAATTTCGTCCTCGAAATTTAAGGGTACTGTTAGGGGATGATCGAACCTTTACAATTACTACCTTGATTATCTCTTAATAATGTTGGCAATCCCTAGGTCAGCTACAAAAGAACTATCTTAGTTAATTCATGCAACAACATTCTTCCCTCCTTAGAAATATGGCCATTGTCCACAATTTAATGTTTGCTTCCATTTCTGAATTGTTAATCACCGAAATATTCGTGCAAAATTACTTTTAGCATGCTCTTATTTCCAAATCATAAATCGGTAAAATACTTGTGCAGAAATAAGTCACTTAAACCCACATAATTATTCTCCAACAATTTGTACCCTCTTATTACCTTACCGATCAATTTAATATTTACCAAGGATCCAGTTTCGTATTGCGTCGCTATATACGCTCCAAAATAATCTTGATACATTCTACTTGGTGTCATGCCTTTAACTCAATATCAAGCATTAGTAACCCTTTTATCACATATCAATGAATTTATCGTCCCATATTTTGTCTTTATAATCAATTTGTTGTGACAACTCTTTCAATAACTGGGTTACAAAAGTCTTTCATCAAATATATGTCACTTAAAACTTTTCCGTTATGTCACCGTTTAGAGTTGTATAATTACGATTTTCTTCCAACTTGTTGTCAAAAGTTTGTCAAACCAAATTTGTCATCCAATAACAAAGATTAATATATAAGTTCCCTCCAATCATGTCCGAACTTTACATTCATTGATCAAGATTTCTTCTAATATTCATATTTTATCCAAATATTAATTGTAATTCAACTTCTCATAAATACTGATCACGTAATGAAATTCTATAGACTATTTAAATACTACTAGCTACACCTGTAATGGTAATAAAACAGGGTCTTATTCTAACAGAAAGTTATGGGACGAAAGACATCAACAACTGTTGGTTATATCTCAAAAATAGTACCTCAGTTATGAAACGTTTTCTCAGTCATCAATTTTACAATCTTTAGCCCTTTTTCTTATCATCAATTTTTGATTCTTGCACCACTTCTCCCTCAAGTGGTAATTCTCAAAACATCATGATTTAACTTCGTTATCCAAACTACTCTATGGTCACCAACTTACTTATTCATGATCCTACACATCCTGTCTTCCTATCTTTATCAATATTCCATCTCTCTGATCCTAACAGTGTTGCAAAGTCTAAGAATTGCAAAAGACACACTAAGGAATGGTTAAATTGTCATGTCAAGCAAAGTCATGTATAGTCACGAATACATACGAAATATTGTTACTGAAAATTGGGTATCTTAAAGAAAATAATGTTCTAGAAAATCAATCCAATATTCTTCCAAAATTAAACTGGTCGTGAATGATATTCTTATGCAACTGTCTAATCCATTATCAACCTTATATTCCTTTAGACTTCTATTTTCACCATCACGTACATTTTGACATCTCCTGATTTAAACGTTTGATTCAAAATCCTTGACCAAATGGAAGTTTGGTTATTCCATCTTGAGCTTCTAATTTTGTTGTTATTACTTAGCCAATAAAATTTTTCTCAGGAGTAGTTTATTGCATCCCTTAATCCTTTGATCTCTTATTTATAACATCTGGGTCTTTCGATTTGTATTTTTAATCCCCAATTGAGTAGTCCTCAAGTTTCAAATATTTTGTTTCATCCATCGATGGTACGTTTCAATTCATCGTACACATTTTTTTTTCTTATAATACTATGTCATTCCTTTAAAGTACACCTCTGTATTTATCTTTTTTTTTCCTCTAAGTCATATAATTAATTGATCGTTACTGCATCCCTGCCTTCTCTATAAATGATTTCGATCCCTAAATATCCATATATCTTTTCAGCCTTACACTCCGTAATATATTTTCTCGATAAGTCGTTTGTCCTATCACTGTAACTCATTCAGATTAGAATTTCACTCCTCATATCATTATCACCTCGAGCACTAACACGTATCTCAGGAGAATTTCATTCTTCTCAAATCTTAATGCCAATATTTCTTTGATAAGTATTGCCATATATTCTCATTAAGATTAGAATCTTCTAAGTTTTCAGAAATCGTATTGTAAGGGAAACATGACTTTGTGAAAGACACTGCCAAAAAGAGTGTAATCAAGGGTCGATTCATATCGGAAAGATTCAACAAATTCTTATGAATTCAAAAGATACCTTATTACAACTCTACAGGGTATCATCTAGTAATAATCAACAAAAATAAAGTATTGAGTTTTGGAAGCTTTCTAGGCCTTGAACTGATCAAGAAGTTCTTAGAGAGAGTAAGGTTTCAGGTTGAGTGGAGGAAGTCAACAAATGAAAATATTCTTGGTCTTAGAATAACTTAGGAAATATCAATCAATATTAGAATTATTTTTGGAAAATAATCCCCTTGGAAGATTCGTGAACAAGCTAAGTTGAACCAATTCTTTTGGTAATAATTAACCTTGGGGCTTTATGGTTCCAGAAGAATTTGGTTCGGGATTGGTCCCAAGAAAGTCAATTGAAAATAATGTCGAGATAAATGGTTGGATTCACTAGTCGTAAAAATACTCTGGATAGATAAAAGTTTACCAAATTTGCTAAAGGAGAATTTGAAACTCTAAATAGTAAAATAGATCTAGATTCTAAATAAAGATAGAGAAGTATGATTTGATCAACTAATGAAAATTTTGAAATAGGTTTGTCGAAGAAGGAGATTCGGAAAAATCTAATCCTAAAATAACAAAAGAGTATGGATGCTAAGGAATGCTGGAGTATGATAAGGATATGGAGGAAAATAACCTCTGAAAGCCAACGGACACTAAAAGATATATAAAATCTAGAAAGTAAAGTAGATAGTAAAATAGAACACCATACAATCGGCCTATGCTGGATAAGGTTTAGGATGCAAAACATAAGCAATGTAGTCTACCAGTCTATAACAAACAAAAATATTTATTTATAATATATTTCGGTCCTATGTTGTGACAAATTAATGTTCTAGTGTTCTAAATATTTCTAGATATGTTTACCTAAGTTGTTGATCAGACCTGCATGAGCCACCACTAAAAACATGTCACGACCCGATCCTAAATTATTGGGTCGAACCGGATCATGCCCAGCCTGCACCGTTGTGAGACGGCGGCAGTAAGCTATTCTATATGCATGTATTCACAACAACATCTATACATTTGTCACAACTCGAATATACGGAAATTGTAAAAACTTTTTATTCAATAATTAAAAGTACAACTGGAAATGATAGTACTGAAATAAAGTACTGATTTCAAATCAACAAACTCCAATACAATAAAACTAGATAACTAAAAAGCAACTAGCTAGATGGTCGGCTCATCAGCCTCTTGTTCTGCGTCCTCCAAGGGGACTCTGGCAACACCACAGGATACAATACCGGATCATAGTAGCTATTGTACAATAGCTCAGTATCCTCAATGTCACCTAAAAATGTTGGTCTCCAGTCAGGAGGGAGCAAAGTAAAATTATGAATATCTAACAATTCAATTAATAATTAGAAATTTGCAATTTTAAACAGTTTGAAATACTTAAACAATATTTTCCAGCAATTTTCTACAATTGAAAACAATGTGATTTGAGCATGTAATACTTATGACCGGCTTGGGTTGTACAATAGTATCCTAGTGATACGATATGGCTTATCCCCGTGTGTAAGAGAGGTAAGCTCGCACAATCAATATGCAATATGAGGGGTATTGGTCATAATACACTACACTACTCCTCCAATCCCACAATCAATAACAATCAATACTCTAGGAGAGAGTTCGTATAGCAATATGGTTTAATCTTGCAATATTACAATTATTAACTAAATTGAAAAATAAACACAACCGTACTTGCCTTTGTTTCTGACTGGGTTTGAATAGTCGGTTCCGAAAAAGAAAAATCAGACTCGTCCTCGAAATCCTACATTGAGAATCCTGACTTAGCATAAATGAGAAAACCATATCTAGGTGTGCTAGTTACAATCTCTAAAATTTGATCCTAGTCAAATTTTATGTTATTATGCGATTCAAATTTATTAATTTAACGAGGTTAAATTCAAGTTAACATTTTTTATTGGAAAACTTCGCATTTATCAATTATTTGGCAAAACTTTGTATTTTGTAATATATATATATATATATATATATATATATATATATATATATATATATATATATATAAATTAGTTATTTTTCTTTTAATGAGAAAACATGAAATTGTTTAAGTTACAAACTTAAAATCTTGTTATTATTAATGTGAGAAAACTCTTATTAATTTTCTTTCTATAAAAATAAATATTCAGTTTACCATTGACGCGTTACCTACAAAACAACAATCCAGAAAAATAAAAGGAAAAACTACCTACTTATTACAGTTCCACAGAAAATAGAAAAGAAACTTGGACTTATGTCCTTACAAATTTTACATAAATTAATTTAATTTAAAGGCGAGCTCTGAATACTGCAAACGGTCCAACAGTAGGCCGAAGCCCTGCACCAAAATACTAACAGCAGTAAACCATTCTTAAAAAAATAATGATAAATTAAAGATAATTATCAAATGCGTCTCAGACTTGGTCATTCAAAAACTCATGTTTTAACTAATGCCTCAACGTCCGGGTTGGCCGGTTTCCTTTGCATTTAGTTAGGGCTCATGGACCAATATGGTCGTCGCCCGAAAAGATGCAAAATCCATTTTAAAACCAACACTCCAAGATGTAATTTGTTTTGCAAAGGCCGGGATTTGAAAATAATTTTATTCAAAGCTTTAAAATATATTTCCAAAAATTTGGGCAGCACCTCCTCTATAATTGGGATAACCCAATAATGGGAAGATACAACCAAAATATTCCAAACTTAGGATTAACGCCAATATATAACCAAAATCCATTTCAAAGCAATATATATAAAATGAATTAACAGAGCTTAAATCCCAAATCCGAGAATCCAAACACCATATCTATCGAACTCGAAATCGGAAACAAGCCCGACTATTCTACATCGAAGTTGGAATAATCAGAACCACATCCGAAAAGAAACCAGAATACTAAACTCAACATCACAGCATGAATTCCAAAAATAATGAAATTCAGAAACCGAAAACTACAGAACCATATACGGAAAAATCCGAACTTAACTAAAAAATTTTTGAGAACCCACAGAATTACCAAACGACAACATCCAAACCACAAAACCTTTCTGAAACTAAGTTCGGAGAAACCGATACCAACATCGTAATTATCGATGTTGAATCCCATGTCGGGATCGGAGATCGTGTCATCGTCGACACTAAGGGAGGGACACGAAGATACGAAAATTATACCTCAGGTGCTCGGCTAGAGCTCTCAGATGAAAATAGGAAGAAAACGGAAAACCCGCGAATCTCGGAAATCCAAAACATGCGAAACAGCAGAATGTGCCTCGAAAAGCACGGATCTGAACAAAAATGGGCATGGGGAAGGCAGCACGCACAGTAGGTGCGCACGGCAGCGGCGAGAGGCGTCGGGGGCTGACCTCGGCGGGCGACGGCGGTGTGCTGCCGCGGGGAAGGCGACGATCGGCTCGGAGAGGCCACGCGGGTCACCGGACAGGGAGGCATCGTCGGGGTCGACCGAGAGGGCTCGAAATTGACGCTGGAGGTGGCTCGGGGCACGCGTCGAAGGGAGCTCAGCCGGAATCGGCGGCTAGGCCTTGGGTTTAGGGAAAGAGGGTTTTGGGTGAGATGAATGAAGTGTGGGGAGAGGAAGGAGGAGATGGGGTTTTATAGGGAGGATGATGCGGGGGTTTCGGGAAGATGAAAAGAGGAGTTGGGAGGTGGCGGCGGCCTGGGTGCCGAGGAGCGGTCGAGCGTTTGGAATGGGAATGGAAAATTTTTCTTTTCTGATGGTTAAGGAATGAGAGAGAGAGAGAGAGAGTTAATGAAAATTTTAATAAAACAAATTTGTTTTATTTTTAATAAAGAAAATGTTATATATATTTATATATATAAATATATTAATTAAAGGATTTCCAAATTAGTTTCGAAAAACTGAACTTGGGTTCGAGACAGGTTCGGGACGGGTCAGGACCAACATTAAAAATCCAGGAATAATAATATTTCTAAAAATATGGTTTTTCCTAAAATAATAATAATTTAGCAACAAATCATAAAAATAAAATTTTACGGGTTTGACTAAACACTAAAATTTTCAGAAATATTAATTATAAAAATAATACCGAATTAATTAATTAAATTTACGGGTTTCACAACATAGAATCCAAATATGAGATAAAATCCTAAGATTTGCTCGGCTACATCTAAACAAGCTAATCGGCACACGCTACGTGTCACCTCCTTCAGTTATTTTGATAACCAGCAGAGATCTCGTTTGAGGGAAATCTCAACATCTTCCACATGGCAGCGCCAGAAAAGCCCGCACCTTGCAAGGACGGCAGATTCTTTCATATCTAGAAACCTTCAACAACATGATCGACAAAGAGAAGAAGATCCACAAAATTATTAAAATCTTCAACTTCGGCATCCTCCTGATCGGCAAACCTAGAGTTCCATCGAAGGCACCAGAAAGTCAGAGCAAGTCTTATATCATCATCGGATCGTCAACGGAGTAAAGGAGCCGCTGCAGTGCTCGATCTCCACCGTCACACTTTCCCAAAAACTTTTGTACTTAGATTTCTTCACATAAGAATCGATTGTACTCTTTTTTATGTTCATAATATAAAAAGTTCATTCAACATTTTGTCATGTCGAACAAGATGGCAACTCTGCTAGGGACTACCTTCTCCTCCAAGATAAGGTAGTGACGCAATCCGATGATGACTTGCTGGGATCCTCTCAGAAGATGTTGGTCGTACACTTCGACTAGCAAGCTTTTGAAGATCTCCTTTCTGAAGAGAAGTCGAGCCCTTCGAAGCAGTTCATAAAACCGAAGAAGAGTTGACGGACCTGGGTGCCTAAGGCGGCTACGATGAGCAGCACGACGGAGGGGACTGCGTCTCAGATCCCTCTCGTCGATGAAGCCCAGAAGATCCTTTCGACCGTTGATGCCAGGCCATCTCTCTCAGATCCCATGCTCGAGAAACGCAGAGAAGATTACGGCTATCCTATGGCAAGCATGACAAAGGCGCAACGTCGAAAGAAGAAGATGACGGCTCGCCCGCTCGTGGAGGATGCTGCACCGGTGAGAATTTCTGTCTTCGACAGAATAACCGGTCCATAAGGTATGGCCGTATTGAATTACGAATACTACGCATCATCTAATTGTGGTCGGAGGAGATCCAAGGCAGCACTCGTCCCATGTGATCAAAGTGCTATGCCGATGGTGGACCAGAGGCCCACGTTGACAGTAATGTGCACAGCTGATGGAAAGCTATACAAGACCATCCCAGACTTTTCGAAGCCTTGTCCGACGGAATCCCGTCATCCCTTAAGCACCCACTCGTACTACTCAAGGCCAGGTGTACGTCATCAGTGACTTTCTGATCGAGGCATACTTGGACCTCACCTATAGGAACTCGAAGGAAGAATGCCTTTTCCATATGTCTTTGGCTACGTATAGTGCTCCTGTGTACACGAACAAAGTTTAGGCATGAAGACTTCGTCTACTCCCTACGAGCGTAGGATAAGAGAAGAATCTGAGACACAGTTGGTGTCTAAATCAAGATCCAACTGTACTCAGGTAACCATCAACTGCTGCTGTTGTCAAGCAGGTCCATCACGGCCAAAGAGGAGGTTCGTCTTTCAAAGGCTACGACCGAGAACTTGTGAAGAAGAACAAGAGCTCCGCGTTGCTTCATGCAATGTTGCTCGGGACTCTCCATCCTGGAAGAAGTTATCCAAGAAACCCCTTTCCTCGGTTGCCAAGTCCAAAAACCGGCCAGGGGGTAGCAAGAAGCCTATGCCCAAGGAAGGCATGTTCCAATACATGCACTCCAAGGACGGATCATCATCGCAAGAAGGCGGTTCATCGACCACTGCATTTGCTGGTGGTAGCCAGCCTGCTACGGTGTATAACAACCTTTTATTTTAGCATGACGAATAGACGTATGACACCGACACTTCTGCAGGCACAAGTAGTCAGAAAATGGGGGGTATGAACAATGTCGAGTCAGAGGACGATCGTAACTTGCCAGTTTTTCCACAAGACGAGCACCAGCACTCTGAACCAGAAAGCGAAAGATCTACCACCCCTTCTACTTATACGCACATAGGATCGGTGCACATGGCGACTGATGACAAAAAAGAATCAAGCGGAAATGCTGATTAGCTGAAACGCAATGAGGCTCTCGAAGGAAGTCTTAACGCGTTGAACATATCCATGCATACTTTAGCCTCTGTCGTTCTAGAGATCAAGGACAGATTGGTTTCCACTGCCTCTATACCTACGACTCCAACGACTCGTGAGGGGTCTAATACCCTGCCCGTCATAAACTAAGTCGCACAGTCATTAGCCACTCCGTCGACCATTAATCCAGCAGTATCCAACGAAATACAACAAGTACTCGAGGAGTTATACGCTCGCCACGATGCCAAAGAAAAGTGAGCCATACTCTTAAAGATGGACATCTGGTAGCCTTATCCTGCTGAGTAGGGCGATGTGGTTTATCCTCCCAAATATAAACCACAGACTATCACCCTTTATTATACTAAGGAGTCGCCCAGACGATACTTGATGTACTTTGCCTCAGTAACAGGACAGCTGCCAAAGGACGATGCCCTTTACACCAGCATCTTCGTTGGAGCTCTACAGGGGTGGCCTATGAGTGGTTCTGCGGTTTGCCTGACAACTACATTAAATCGTTTGAAGACCTGAAGAACATGTTCCTGGAACGGTTCTACGAAGGAGGACTGGACATGACGATGTCTACTCTCATGAACATCGTTCAGAAAGAAAAGAAGCCCATACAGCGTACATTGAACGCTTCTGCCAGGCTGCGCTAAGGCTACGTCCAGGTATACCTGAGCCCATGCTCATGGATTCATGCCACAAGAATATGCTTCCTGCCATCAAACTGTGGCACAGTGCTCCCTGCACCAAGAGGATGCCCTTCATTACTGAAGCAGACATAGCTCAGAAGAAGGCACAGGATGCACAACTCCTGGGTATGAACTTCCCCTATATTGAAGATAATGGAAAACGAGTAAGAGATGGTAAAGACAAGCAAGCTATGGCTGTCAATATTATAAAGGGTTCAGTGCTCGTGAGCACCAAGCCAGCCGAAGCACAGAAGCCAAAGGAAACCTACTCCTTCAATGACGAAGACACGCTCGAATTTTTTAAGATACTGACCAAGGGCGGCAGGCTGCAGCTTCCACCTCCCAAGCGTCCTGACGAAGTGGGAAAGGTAGATAATCCTAAGTACTACCATTACCACCAGTACATCCACCATTCAATACGCAACTGCTACGTGTTGAAAAGGAAGATTCAACGTCTTATCAACGCCAAAGTCGTCTTCCTCGATTACGTGAAAAGACTATGACGACCAACATGGTCAGGATACAGTTCGGGAGCTTCCCGATAGCCGAGACTCAAGATGACGTCATCCCTATCCCAAAGGCAATAATGTAAGTCGTTAACCTTCCGCCCGCCAGGGACAATGCTCAGCGCCTCATCTCCTTCACAACACCGTAAGGTGAAGTGATATGGGTTCATCCAGATCTCATTCCTGACATGACTGCGCCAGCAGCATGCCCGGATAAAGGGAGGAAGGTCAGGACATGTCGTATGGTCTCTTTCTTGGCAGAAGACAATAGGGTGACCACTCGTTCGGCTCTCCAGTGAGAGGAAAACCAGGCTCCTGAAGAAGAGTTGCCCCCATCGACGACCCATTCTACTCCTGATACAGCACAAGCCGGACCTTCTTAACCCCTTGTCGTAGATAAGCAGAAACAGAAGGAGGTCTGCTTCGATAAGCCTCTACGAAAGGACTCAGCAGTAGGCCCGATCAAGCCCTACAACTTCGATATACTGGCACAGCTAGCCAATACGCCGACTCGGTTATCACTCTTTGAGCTTCTCCGGCTCTCCAAAGCAACTCTGGATTTCCTCAATGAGGCGCTATAGAATGCAGAGGCTCACCTCGGACAGGTGAAGCAGCCCAAGAAAGACCCTGCAGCAAGTCCACATTACCATAGCATGGTCGAGGTGATTCCTAACATCACCTTCGCGTAGCACGATATGCTGCTAAAGAACAACCAGTATAACCGACCCCTGTACTACACAGGATACGTAGGTGCCATCAAGGTCGATTGCATTCACATCAACCCGGGCTCATGCTCAGCATCATCCCTCGAAGTCTACCCAGGCTCTAGGGACCCCGATGTACCATCTCATGGCATCGAACACCACCATCAGCGGCTTTAACGTGGGGAAGAGTAAGCCTCTGGGTAAGATTCGATTGAAGTGCCAAAGAGGTTATCTTCATCTTGAGGTTACCTTTTACGTCATCGATGCAGTCATAAACTATAACATGTTGCTTGGGCGGCCATGGATCCATGAGTACATGATCATCCTCTCTACCCTTCATTAGTGTATGAAGTACGTGGCTAGTGACGCGACTGTCAAGATGGAGTTTGCTGACATCGACCCGTTCCGAGGTCTCGAAGCATACTGTACGGATGTCGATCTGTACAAACCACTCCCTGGGACGACGAGTCCAACGATGCCGATGACGAAGTAGAAGCTGCAGCCATCATAGAAGGACCCATAAGGGTTCGACTGAAAGAGAAGCCACCTAAGACTCTATCCCTCCGGTCAACAAACTCCGGGGCAAGGCTCCAGTACGGCCACTGTCATGCCCCGACTCGCCGAATCGGTCGTCCTCGCCTTGACTCGAGCTAAATCGATCCCACGAGCCGGGACGTGATGCCGTGCAAGTCTTTATTGGACTTGCATAAGGCAAGGATGTGCACTTGGGATTTACTTTGATACGACGCGTTGAAATTAAACAGTACAGAGAGTTGAAGACACAGCATAGGAAGAAATTTAGCTTTTCATTCATAAATTTGCAAAGTATGCGCAAGGTCATTTTTACATTACATATGCCGTTGTGGCTACATCTTGAAACACAAAAGAAAACTCTTGACCAGCTTGCCGTAAAATAATCTTCGGCGTTCCATACATTCATGCTCCTTTTATACATTTGAACAAAAGCCTTCGGTCTGAATTGGGCTTCAAAATACTTCAAAATAGGAGAGCTTCGTGCCGCCTCCCATTCCTCAGCTCCAATCTAGTCTTGAGCTCCCGCAGCACGCTCGTTCCCTAGGGAGTTGGGGGTTAGCACACTTGCTAGTGGATGGGATGAACCCACTCATCTAAACCGACACTACTTATTAAGGATTTTGGCATACGAAGTGATCTTTCTATTTAGAACTCTATGAATTTCAGTTCATATCGAAGGTACATTTTAAACGGTAACAACATAATCAATTTTAACCATTATTACCACGACCATGCTCCTTTCCTGCACAAGAAATACATAATACTTACCACCTGCACAAGACAATAGGTGAGCATGCAATCTATCCTATATGCGGTCATTGGTGATATCGATACCATAAAGGACGATTACGTAGCATTACGACGCGCCCTCCAGTCCAAGTTGCGAACCTAACTGGAGGTCTCGCAATGCCTCGTGCCGAAGCACGATTTCCATAATTTTCTTCTAGGCCGATTCGGTCCCAGGGCCCTGGGTACCGTCTCGAGGAAAGCTCACCTTGTGCACAAGTCGTCCATGACCATGCGAATGTATGAACAGTTTAATATGAATGAAGTAAATTGCATAGCATAACCATTATCAAACCACATAATCATTGCTACTCGTGCAAGGGTCCTTTTCCTCGAAACCGTACGTTCTGATTTAGCATCCCGTAGGCACCAAATTCTCCGAGGCATGATATATCGCAACTAAAGTTTCTTCTTTTGTGTTTTGCCAAGCATGAAATAAATTCTATCTCTTTCCTAAGACTTTATCTTTTATCTACTTAGAGTGAACTTATAGATTCAGAGTTAACTTCTCTAGGTTGCTATATTACCCCGAGCTCTTGATCTTAGTGGCAAGCATACATCCCGTTAGCATCGTTGATTTGAACGTTGAACTTTAAGAATTTAGTTGGCGGGAAGGAGTAGAAAAGAAGGGGCCGAAGAACCACCCACCTAAGGAGATTGCGTCGAGAGTAGGAGAACGCTTCATGACGGTCAAGCGTCAGTTACACGAACTCCTGCAATGGCACGAGCTTCGAATTAGAACCCTTTCTTCAATCCCTCCTTCGAAATTCCCAAAGACGCATTCAGAAATCGACGCGAAAGCACACAATCTAACCCACGCAACAATTCGTTTAGAAAGCCAAGAAAACCAATAAAACCAACGGTAGACAGGTTGCGTCGCTCTCTTTTGAGTTCATTCGCCAAGACGCCGCCTAACGCATCTAGAACTTATTCCAACAGTTGTCGATTTATTAGTTGGAACGGTACTCATATCACTCATCCAAATCGATTTTATTGATGCCATATTTTTCGTATACCAAACTCGTCGCCGAGTCAGACTAGCCATCTATTTTCCCGACCATGTCTGACTTGCCACGAGCCTATTACATAGTGCTTCGCCCCAACGGGAGCGGGACACTACATAAGATACCACTAAGAAAAAGTTTCATCTCGAAACTTAAGAACAAGGGTCTGACCTTCGTCGGCGAAAAGTGAAGGGTACTTCTCCTTCATCTTTGCCTCTAGTTCCTATGTCGACTCCTCAACAGAATGGTTGCGCCATAGTACGCGAACCAAGGACATCGATCGGCTCCGCAGGATCTTTTCTTTACGGTCCAAGATTTGTATGGGCTCCTCCGAGTATAGTAGATCGGCGCGCAACTCCAACTGATCGAAACTAACCACATGACTTGGGTCATGCACGTACTTCCGAAGTTAGGAGACATGGAAGATGTCGTGCACTTCAGCCAGGACAGGAGGTAGCACGATCCGGTAAGCAACTGTCGCCACTCTTTCGAGAATCTCGAATGGCCCTACGAATCTCGGACTCAGTTTGCCCTTTATCCCGAATCGCATGACGCCCCGCATCGGTGTCACTTTCAGAAACATATGGTCCCCAACCAATAACTCTAACGGTCATCGGCGAGTATCTACATAACTCTTTTGTCGACTCTGCGCAATACGGAGCCTATCTCGAATCATACGGACCTTCTCGACGGCTTGTTCGACTAGTTCTGGCCCGAGCACCTGTCGCTCCCCGACTTCGTCCCAGCAAATCGGAGATCGGCACTTCCTCCCGTAAATCGTCTCGTAGGGAGCCATCTGGATGCTTGATTGATAACTGTTGTTGTATGCGAACTCTGCGAGCGGCAAGTACATGTCCGAACTAGTCTTCAAATCTATCGTACACAGACGTAACATATCCTCCAGGATCAGATTCACTATTTCTGTCTGGCCATCGGTTTGAGGGTGGTACACGGAGCTAAGGTTCAACTTAGTACCTAGCGCCGCCTGTAGACTCGTCCAGAAATGTGATAACAATCGCCCATCTTTATCCGAAATTATTGTGGCAGGTACCCCTTGCAGTCTGACGATCTGATTGATATAAATTTGAACTAACCGATCGACGCTCCATGATGCTTTGATAGCAATAAAATGAGCGGATTTGGTCAAACGATCGACAATGACCCAATTCGCATTATTCCCCTGCGACGTCTTCGAAAGGTCCATGATAAAATCCATAGAGATGTCATTCCACTTCCATACTTGAATGTCGAGGTTCTGTAGCTTCCCGCCTGGTCTTTGATGCTCGACCTTCATCCGTTGACAGGCCATGCACTGTGACACAAACGTTGCCACGTCTTTCTTCATGTCGTGCCACCAAAAGGTCGTGCGTAAGTCCTTATACATTTTGGTACTCCCGGGGTGCAACGATTACTTCGTATAATGGGCCTCCGTCAGAATCTTCTTTCTAAGTTCGACATGGTCCGGCACGCATATCCTCCTTTTTATCCGCGTCATTCCCCCCTCGTCCACCACAAAGTCGGTCGCATTCTCGTCGTCAGGTCGCACATCTTCTTCAGGAATGGGTCGTCCTCCTGTGCGGTCTTTATCTTGTTGTGTAAGATCGACTCAAGGTGCAATTGGGCCAATCGTGCTCCACGGTAACAGATTCGGAGTTCGATACCCATCTCTGCCAAGTCTCGCTGTATGTTACGGTTGATAGACAAGCACCCTACAAACATTCTACTCAGAGCGTCTGCCACGACGTTTCCCTTACCTGGCGTGTACTCGATAGTCAGATTGTATTCTTTGATGAGTTCGAGCCAACGCCGCTGCCGTAAGTTCAGTTCCCGTTGGATAAAGATATATTTGAGGCTTTTGTGATCCGTATAGATGCTGCAAGCCACACCATAGAGATAGTGCTGCCATTGCTTTAATGCAAACACAATCACCTCTAACTCAAGATCATACGTAGGGTAATTTTTCTCGTGTTGCTTTAATTGTCTCGAAGAAAACGAAATCACCTTATCCCTTTGCATAAGTACGCATCCCAAACCAGTTCGCGATGTATCGCTAAATATTTGAAACCCTTCTGGCCCGTCTGGAAGTTCAAGGATCGGCGCTGAGATGAGCCGTTTCTTCAACTCTTGAAAGCTAGATTCACATGCGTCGTTCCACTCGAATGCGACTCCCTTTTGAGTGAGGCGATTCAGAGGCGACACAATTTTGGCAAAATCTTTCACAAATCTACGATAGTAGCCTGCCAAGCCGAGGAAACTTTGGATGTCGCCTGCTGAGGTAGGCCGCTTCCATTCGACTATCGCTTCAATCTTCTTTGGGTCCACCGTGATGCCCTCAGCTGAGACAACGTGCCCAAGGAACGTCACGCTGCTCATCCAGAACTCGTATTTGCTTAACTTGGCATAAAGTTGGTGTTCACGCAGAGTCTGTAGCACCGTCTTCAAGTGTTCCACGTGCTCGTCCTTGCTTTTCGAATATATGATAATGTGCTCCACGGTAACAGATTCGGAGTTCGATACCCATCTCTGCCAAGTCTCGCTGTATGTTACGGTTGATAGACAAGCACCCTGCAAACATTCTACTCAGAGCGTCTGCCACGACGTTTCCCTTACCTGGCGTGTACTCGATAGTCAGATCGTATTCTTTGATGAGTTCGAGCCAACGCCGCTGCCGTAAGTTCAGTTCCCGTTGGATAAAGATATATTTGAGGCTTTTGTGATCCGTATAGATGCTACAAGCCATACCATAGAGATAGTGCTGCCATTGCTTTAATGCGAACACAATCACCTCTAACTCAAGATCATACGTAGGGTAATTTTTCTCGTGTTGCTTTAATTGTCTCGAAGAAAACGAAATCACCTTATCCCTTTGCATAAGTACGCATCCCAAACCAGTTCGCGATGTATCGCTAAATATTTGAAACCCTTCTGGCCCGTCTGGAAGTTCAAGGATCGGCGCTGAGATGAGCCGTTTCTTCAACTCTTGAAAGCTAGATTCACATGCGTCGTTCCACTCGAATGCGACTCCCTTTTGAGTGAGGCGATTCAGAGGCGACACAATTTTGGCAAAATCTTTCACAAATCTACGATAGTAGCCTGCCAAGCCGAGGAAACTTCGGATGTCGCCTGCTGAGGTAGGCCACTTCCATTCGACTATCGCTTCAATCTTCTTTGGGTCCACCGTGACGCCCTCAGCTGAGACAACGTGTCCAAGGAACGTCACGCTGCTCATCCAGAACTCGTATTTGCTTAACTTGGCATAAAGTTGGTGTTCACGCAGAGTCTGTAGCACCGTCTTCAAGTGTTCCACGTGCTCGTCCTTGCTTTTCGAATATATGATAATGTCATTGATGAATACGATGACAAATTTGTCTATGAACGGTCGGAACATCCGGTTCATTAGGTCCATGAACGCGGCATGAGCATTTGTCAAGCCGAAGGGCATGACTAGAAATTCGTAGTGACCATATCGAGTTTGGAAGACAGACTTCGGCACGTGTTCGGACTTGATCTTTAACTGAGGGTAGCCTGAGCGAAGATCAACCTTGAAAAATACCGTTGCCCCTTGCAATTGGTCGAACAAATCATCTATCCTCGGCAACGGGTACTTGTTTCGCACCGTGGCTTTGTTAAGTTATCGATAGTCGATACACAGCCACATCGACCCATCCTTTTTTCCTTACAAATAACACTGGAGCACGCTACCGGAAGACGCTAGGACGAATATATCAGCGATCTAGCAACTCTTGTAGTTGTACCTTCAGTTCCTTCAGCTCTGCCAGCACCATTCGATTGGGTGCTTTGGATATCGGTCGGGTGTCCAGAAAGACGTCAATGCTGAATTCTATCTCTTGGTCCGACGGCATCCCTGACAACTTGTCTGGGAACACATCAGGAAATTCTGCCACGACTTCAGTCTGGGCCATGCTTGCAATCTCCGTTCTCATGTCTCAAACTGATGCTAGTTACCCGATGCACCCATAATGCAACATACGTCTTGCTGAAATCGCTGATATCATCATTGCTGCCTTTGACGCTGCTCCGTACGAATAAGAGAACTCGGTTTTGCCTGGAAGGCAAAACTCAACTCTCTTCTCCGCGCACTCGATCGTTGCGTGGCATGCACCCAACCAATCCATGTCGAGGATTATATCGTACTCCTTGATGTCGAGGACGATAACTTCCAAGGATAGATTTTTTCCTTCGTTGCAGATGTAACCATCCCTACAAATTTGAGTGGCAGACATATCTACTCCTGATGGAGTGCTAACGCTAAGATTCATATCTAAAAGTTGCATAGGAAGTTTATTCTTTTCTACAAAGTAGGTATATATGAAACTATGCGTAGCACCCGAATCGAACAGTACTCTAGCAGGCATATTTTTATAGAGTAGTATACATGTCACGACAGTGTCGGACGCGAACGCTTCGTCCCGAGTTAGTTCATAGACTCGACCTTACGCCCATGGCAATTTTGTGGGTTCACGTTAAAATTAAACAGTGCAATTGGGATTTACTTTGATACGACGTGTTAAAATTAAACAGTACAGAGTGTTGAAGACAGCATAGGAAGAAATTTAGCTTTTCATTCATAAACTTGCAAAGTATGTGCAAGGTCATTTTTACATTTCATATGCCGTTGCGGCTACATCTTGAAACACAAAAGAAAACTCTCGACCAGCTTGCCGTTAAAAAATCTTCGGCGTTCCATACATTCATGCCCCTTTTATACATTTGAACAAAAGCTTTCGGTCTGAATTGGGCTTCAAAATACTTCAAAATAGGAGGGCTTCATGCCACCTCTCGTTCTTCAGCTCCAGTCTAGTCTCGAGCTCCCGCAACACGCTCGTTACCTGGGGAGTTGGGGGTTAGCACACTTGCTAGTGGATGGGATGAACCCACTCGTCTAAACTGACACTGCTTATTAAGGATTCTGGCATACGAAGTGATCTTTCTATTTAGAACTATATGAATTTCAGTTCATATCGAAGGCACATTTTAAACGGTAACAACATAATCAATTTTAACCATTCTTACCACGGCCGTGCTCCTTTTCTGCACAAAATATACATAATACTTACCGCCTGCACAAGACAATAGGTGAGCATGCAATCTATCCTATATGCGGTCATTGGTGATATCGACACCATGAAGGACGATTACGTAGCATTGCGACGCGCCCTCCAGTCCAGGTTGCGAGCCTAATTGGAGGTCTAGCAATGCCTCGCGCCGAAGCACGATTTCCATAATTTTCTCCTAGGCCGATTCGGTCCCAGGGCCCCGGGTACTATCTCGAAGAAAGCTCACCTTGTGCACAAGTCGTCCATAACCATGCAAATGTATGAACAGTTTAATATGAATGAAGTAAATTGCATAGCGTAACCATTATCAAACCACATAATCATTCCTACTCGTGCAAGGGTCCTTTTCCCCGAAACCGTACGTTCTGATTTAGCATCCCGTAACCAAATTCTCCGAGGCATGATATACCGTAACCAAGGTTTCTTCTTTTGTGTTTTGCCGAGCATGAAATAAATTATATCTCTTTCTAAGGACTTTATCTTTTCTCTACTTAGAGTGAACTTATAGATTCATAGTTAACTTCTCTAGGTTGCTATATTATCCCGAGCTCTTGATCTTAGTGGCAAGCATATATCCCGTTAGCATCGTCGATTTGAACGTTGAACTTTAAGAATTTAGTTGGCGGGAAGGAGTAGAAAAGAAGGGGCCGAAGAACCACCTACCTAAGGAGATTGCGTCGAGAGTAGGAGAATGCTTCGCGACGGTCAAGCGTCAGTTACACGAACTCCTGCAATGGCATGAGCATGGAATTAGAACCCTTCCTTCAATCCCTCCTTCGAAACTCCCAAAGACGCATTCAGAAATCGACGCGAAAGCACACTATCAAATCTACACAACAATTCGTTCAGAATGCCAAGAAAACCAATAAAACCAACGGCAGAGGGTTGGGTCGCTCTCTTTAGAGTTCATTCGCCAAGACACCGCCTACCGCATCTAGGACTTATTCCAACAGTAGCCGATCCATTAGTTGGAATGGTACTCATATCACTCGTCCAAATCGATTTTATTGATGATATGGTTTTTTATACCAAACTCGTTGCCGAGTCAGACTAGCCATCTATGTTCCCGACCATGTCTGACTTGCCACGAGCCTATTACATAGTGCTTCGCCCCAACGGGAGTGGGACACTACATAATATACCACTAAAAAAAAGTTTCGTCCCGAAACTTAAGAACAAGGGTCTGACCTTCGTCGGCAAAAAGTGAAGGGTACTTCTCCTTCATCTCCGCCTCTAGTTCCCACGTCGACTCCTCAATGGAATGGCTGCGCCACAGTACGCGAACCAAGAACATCGATCGGCTCCGCAGGATCTTTTCTTTACGGTCCAAGATTTGTACGGGCTCCTCCGAGTATGATAGATCGATGCACAGCTCCAGCTGATCGAAACTAACCACATGACTTGGGTCATGCACGTACTTTCGAAGTTGGGAGACATGGAAGACGTCGTACACTTCAGCCAGGGCAGAAGGTAGCGCGATCCGGTAAGCAACTGTCGCCACTCTTTCGAGAATCTTAAAGGGCCCTACGAATCTCGGACTTAGTTTACCCTTTACACCGAATCGCATGACGCCCCGCATCGACGTCACCTTCAGAAACACATGGTCCCCAACCAAGAACTCTAACGGTCGTCGGCGAGTATCTTCATAACTCTTTTGTCGACTCTGCGTAATACGGAGCCTATCTCGAATCATGCGGACCTTCTCGACGGCTTGTTCAACTAGTTCTGGCCCGAGCACCTGTCGCTCCCCGACTTCGTCCCAGCAAATCGGAGATCGGCACTTCCTCCCGTAAAGTGCCTCGTAGGGAGCCATCTGGATGCTCAATTGATAATTATTGTTGTATACGAACTCCGCGAGCGGCAAGTGCGTGTTCCAACTAATCTTCAAATCTATTGCACACAGACGTAACATATCCTCCAGGATCTGATTCACTCTTTCTGTCTGGCCATCGATTTACGGGTGGTATGCGGAGCTAAGGTTTAACTTAGTGCCCAGCACCGCCTGTAGACTCATCCAGAAACATGATAAGAATCGCCCGTCTCTGTCCGAAATGATTGTGGTAGGTACCCCGTTCAGCCTGACGATCTTATTGATATAAATCTGAGCTGGCCGATCGACGCTCCATGATGCTTTGATAGCGATAAAATGAGCGGATTTGGGCAAACGATCGACAATGACCCAAATAGCATCATTCCCCTACGATGTCTTCGGAAGGCCCATGATAAAATCCATAGAGATGTCATTCCACTTCTATACTGGAATGTCGAGGTTCTGTAGCTCCCCGCCTGGTCTTTGACGCTCGGCCTTCACCTGTTGACAGGCCATGCACTGTGACACAAACGTTGCCATGTCTTTCTTCATGCCGTGCCACCAAAAGGTCGTGCGCAAGTCCTTATACATTTTGGTACTCCCGGGGTACAACGAGTACTTCGCATAATGGGCCTCCGTCAGAATCTCCTTTCTAAGTTCGACATGATCCTGCAGGCATATCCTTCCTTTCATCCGCGTCGTTCTGCCCTCGTCCACCACAAAGTCGGTCGCCTTTCCTGTCGAAATCAGCTCGCGCATCTTCTTCAGGAATGGGTCGTCCTCCTGTGCGGTCTTTATTTTGTTGTGCAAGCTCGACTCAAGGTGTAATTGGGCCAATCGTGCTCCACGGTAACGGATTCGGAGTTCGATACCCATCTCTGCCAAGTCTCGCTGTATGTTACGGTTGATAGACAAGCACCCTACAAACATTCTACTCAGAGCGTCTGCCACGACGTTTCCCTTACCTGGCGTGTACTCGATAGTCAGATCGTAGTCTTTGATGAGTTCGAGCCAACACCGTTGCCGTAAGTTCAGGTCCCGTTGGGTAAAGATATATTTGAGGCTTTTGTGATCCGTATAGATGCTGCAAGCCATACCATAGAGATAGTGCCGCCATAGCTTCAATGCGAACACAATCGCCGCTAACTCAAGATCATGCGTAGGGTAATTCTTCTCGTGTTGCTTCAATTGTCTCGAAGCAAACGAAATCACCTTATCCCTTTGCATAAGCACGCATCCCAAACCAGTTCGCGATGCATCGCTAAATATTTGAAACCCTTCTGGCCCGTCCGGAAGTGCAAGGATCGGTGCTGAGATGAGTCGTTTCTTTAACTCTTGAAAGCTAGATTCACATGCGTCGTTCCACTCGAATGCGTCGTTCCATAAGTCGCCATACACCGGCTCAACATTCTACCTGATGCTAAACCTGTCAAACAATAGCAGCGTCGCTTTCGTCCCAATATTATGGACGCCATCGAAGAAGAAGAAGTCGATAAACTCCTTAAGAGTGGCTTCATATGCGAAGAACAACACTCGAACTGGGTGTCCAATATCGTGCCGATTACCAAGAAGAACGGAAAGATTAGAGTCTTCATAGACTTCCGGGATCTCAACTCGACATATCCAAAAGACGAATTTCCTTTTCCAATCACAGACGTAATGATCGACAACACTTGTGGCTTTGAGCATATGTCCTTCTTGGATGGCTTCTTAGGCTATAACCAAATCAAGATGTTCCTCGAGGATGAGAAGCATACTTCATTCCGAACTCCGAAAGGAATATACTATTATATAGTTATACCCTTCGGATTGAAGAATGCTGGTGCAATCTACCAGCGGGCTATGAGTACCATATTCTGCAAACATCTTCGAAAGACAGTAGAGTGTTACGTCAATGACATTGTCGTCAAGAGCAAAGTTAATTCCAGCCACTTGGACGACTTACGAACAGTGTTCGACATAATACGGACGCACCAACTAAAGGTGAATTCGACCAAGTCCTTCCTAAGCATCTCCAGCGACAAGTTCTTAGGCTTCATCATCATGGCGAAAGGAATCCATATTGACCTGGAGAAGATGAAGGCAATCCTGGACATGGATCCCCCGAAGAATCTTAGGGAACTTTGAGGCCTGCAGGGACGTGTGGCATACATCAGAAGATTTATAGCAAACCTCTCTGGTCGATGCCAGTCCTTCACTAAACTGATGAAGAAGGGGGTCTCCTTTGTATGGACCGAAGAGTGCCAGCAAGCATTCAACGACATCAAGAAGTACCTCACCAGTCCCCCTATTCTGGTAGCTCCAGTAATAGGAAGACCTTTTCTACTCTACGTTCGAGCGATGGATTACTCTCTCGGGGCATTACTGGCCCAGAAGAGCGATGAAGGGCACGAATAGGCCATCTATTACCTCCGTAGAACCATGATTGGAGCCGAGCACCGGTACAATCCTATCGAGAAGGAGTATCTTTCTTTACTCTTCGTCATTCAGAAAACACATCACTATGTTACCGGACAGACGATCCAGGTTGTCTCCTGAATCAACCCCCTCAGGGTCCTCATGACCAAGCCAGGTGCTTTGAACTCGAGGTTAGCCACCTGGGCCATGCTCTTAACTCCTTATGACATGGTGT
The DNA here is from genome assembly GCA_029216955.1 of Iris pallida. Taxonomy (NCBI): domain Eukaryota; kingdom Viridiplantae; phylum Streptophyta; class Magnoliopsida; order Asparagales; family Iridaceae; genus Iris; species Iris pallida. The sequence goes on from JANAVB010040818.1 coordinate 32,184,039, forward strand.
TCGTCCCTCAAAAGGCAGTTAAAGGCCAAGAGACGTCAAAGCTCTAAGATGTCCCTCAGAAGGCAGTTAAAGGCCAAGAGACATGGTGTTCCTAGCATCACACCCTGTGCTAGAGACGTCAAAGCTCTACGACGACATCCTCGATGAAGTCTTAGAATCTAATGTTGTCTCAGACAACCTCGTATGGCAACTGTTCTTTGATGGTGCTTCAAGGACAAGGGTGAGATTATAGCGGGAGTGGGGGTTGTCCTCATTACCCCCGAAGGCCTGATCATCCATCGTGCCTACTCCCTCGTGGAGTCATGTACCACCAACATTGCTGAGTACAACGCCCTCATCATCGGGCTACAACTCGTTAAACAGTTGGGGGTTGACTATATCGAAGCCTATGGGGACTCAAAGCCGATCATTAACCAAGTTCGAGGGCAATATGAGGTCCTAATCCCCTACCATCAGGCGGCCATCGACATCATCTCCACGTTCACAGGTTTCTTTATAGAACATGTGCCACGTTTACAAAATTGTAAGGCCGACGCCCTCGTCGGTCTTGCCGCCTCTCTCGCAGCTCCTGGAAGATACCAATATACCGTTATGGTGAAGGGGCGAGAACTTGTCTGTCCGAAGAATGCTCTACACATATGCCAAAGTTACTCAATCCAAGCGGAGGCTAATGTAGACGTATGGGACTGGCATTTCTCGTTCATCGACTATGCGGTCTACGAGATTCTACTTGAAGACCCGAAGGAGGCGGCTTCCGTTAGGAGACGTTCCCTCCGATTCATCTATGAAACAGCTACCAAAATGATGTACCATCGTTCTTACGATGGACTCCTCCTCCGGTGCCTAACCCAGACAGAGGCATAGGAAGTGCTCCGAGAAGCATACGATGGGACCTGTGGAGCTCATCAACCTGAGCCTAAGTTGCAAGACCGACTGCGCCGCATGGGCTATTACTGGCCCACTTTGATGGTAGATGCCGTAGAATATAGGAAGAAGTATCGAGCATGTTAGTTGCATGCAGACTTCATTCACCGACCTTCGGAGTATCTACACCCTACTGTGGCCTCCTGGCCATTTGAAGCATGGGGAATGGATATCGTTGGGCCAATCCGCCCGCCTTCCTCCAAAGGACATCGGTTTATCCTTGCCATTACGGACTACTTCTCCAAGTGGGCGGAAGAAGTGTCATTGGCAGAAGTAAAAGCCTCGAACATGATCAGCTTCATCAAGCACCACATCATCTACTGGTTCGGGATCCCCAGAAGAATTGTCCATGACAATGGCCCCCAGTGTGTGAGCCATGCCTTCCAGTGGTTCTGTGACAAGAACCGAATACAGAACGTGGCATCAACGGCCTATAACCCGACGACTAATGGGTTGGCCGAAACATTTAACAAAACTATCGTCAAACATGCTAGCACAACAAAGAATAGAGCTATACCAAGCTCGTATTTCTGGGGTTTTCAACAAAAGAGTCCGGGAAAGATCATACCAAGTGGGCGACCTTGTCTTAGCAGTGCGAACGCCGATGGTGATGACTCATAAGACGGCTGGAAAGTTTGAGCCCAAGTAGGAAGGACTATTCATCATAGAAATGGTATACTCCAATAGTGCTTATCGACTAGCCAAACCCAATGGTGACTTGCTAATGATGCCCATCAATGGCAAGTTCCTAAAGAAGTATTACGCTTGAAAATAAAACCGGCATAGGCTCTCGCATCCCTTAAGTGTGCCTATGGGTTCTGGTAAGGGGATTCCTTTCTTCTATATCTTTTCTCCTGTAGATAAAGCACTTTACGTCCATATTACCTCTGGATTGCTCCTCTACACCCAGACGATGCGGCTACCACATCCATATTACCTCTGAGTAGTCGTTCTCTCCGTATTGATCCTATGATTATCATAGCTATCTAGAAAACAGTTCACGTTCATAATACCTCTGAATTTTTGTTCTACATCCGAGCAAAAATTAAGCCTACCATGTTCATAATACCTCTGGTTAGGCGTGTCTTCTATAATGACCACTCCTTATGTTGAAGAAAAAAGTGAGGGAACAGAAGAGTTTTTATACAGAAACATGTCATTATAAAGACCTATTACAGACTCTTCATAGTTACATACACAGAGACAAGAATCTGAAACATCACCAAGCACGTATGCTCGTGCCACATGTTCATGCTTCTGTTCAAAGTATCCCAAGCTTGACTCAAGTTCGGAACACTTTAAAGCGGGTCTTGTAGAAGCATGAAAAATTGCAGCTGATAACATTCCTCCACCACAGTACAGATGATATAAAGGCGCAGACCGAGTATTAAAAAGACAACAGAAGATACGAAAAAAGTTTTGTTATTATTATGCCTACAAAGATCTAGTACAGATTCATCAAGGCTATACATAAAGGACTAATCCTACTTCTTTTACAAAGGATCGATCACAGGTTCAGCAGACCCTAGAGGAGTCTATAATAGACTTAGTCTTTATCAAAGTGTAGACGTCTTTCGTCTTGGTACACATACTAGAAGATTGATCTCCATCAAGGCGCATCCTGACTTTGTTGTACGTGCAACACTCTAAATGCGCGATAATTGCTCGGCCAAAGCAAGCAACTTCCTAAATCAGCTATTGGCCCGAGCTCCATGAAGGCACAGTAGGTCACAAAGCCCAGAACGAGCAGAGCAGAGTACGGCCGGCTGCTCATCGGATGAGCAACCAATCCTAACCCGTAGTCAGGACCTCCAAGACGTCGTCTAGAGTCAAACTCCTTAGGGAGGATACTTGGATACTTCTCAAGAGCGGTGACGGCTCCTACTAAAAGAGTTCTTCTACAAGAACATGGCCCCTTCGAACGAGAGAAGCCCCAACCAACAGCCGACTTATGCAAGGCCAACGACCGTCGGAAGCTAAGTCTGGATCAAACTTGGTGGTAAAGGGTGCCAGGAAGAATATAGTGACTCTTCAGAGGAACACTTCTCCTTTTATAGGACCGGGAGTGGTCCAAACTATAGGCCACTTGGTCGACGGTCAAAATTCCCTCAGTAATGGGATGAACCTAGGACTCAGCACAATGGGTCTCAATTAATAGGCCCATTCAAGTGAGTCTCCAATCTGTTCAAATGCTCTTTAAAATTCCATAATTAACTGTGGCAATTAAGAAGGAGTCCACTTTCAAGGGTAGTCATTTACTTCTCCTGAAAAGAAGACTTAAAAGCCAAGTTGTCTCCGACCGGAGGCGCAGGCACCCCACTATGTTCCTTTGCTTTCAAGTCGCAGATAGTGTATCCCCCTCTCAAAAGAACAGACAGCTGCTTCGATCCAAGTACTCGGCCCGCTCAACGGCCAATTTTTCTCAGCAAAGACTTGGGAGACACCATTTGCCTCCAGCACAAGCCCGAAACACAGCCTACTCTTGCCACTAAAAGTACAGAGGCCCCGTTGTCTTCGAAACATAGTCCACTTGTCACCGTAAAGCACATAGGCTCCATTGTCTCTAGAACCATAGTCAACTCGTCATCCCAGAAGTACAGCACGAGCCTTGCATCAAGCACAGACAGCATGGTCCCACCCAATTATTTTCCTTAAACCGCCTCTCTTAAAGATAGGATTGAGATTGATCAAGTTGATAAATAGAATATCTTATCAGATTGATTTAAATCTCGGATGAAGATTACAAAGAATCCAAATCTGAGATAAAATTATAAGATTTGCTCGGCTACATCCGAATAAGCAAATCGGTACATCGGTACATGCCACGTGTCGCCTCCTTCGGTTATTTTGATACCCACCATAGATCTCATTTGAGGGGAATCTCAACATCCACCACAAGTCAGCGCCACAGAAGCCCGTACCGTACAAGGATGGCAGATTCCTTTATATTTTGAAACCCTAATACACATAACATATGTGCCCCTCTCCCCTATAAATAAGAGAGGTTTTCCCCCAACAACATGATCGACAAGGAGAAGAAGATCCACAGAATTATCAAAATTGTCAACTTCGACGTCCCCCTGATCGGTATCCTAGAGTTCCATCGAAGGCACCATAAATTCAGAGCAAGTCTCATATCATTATCATATCGTCAACGGAGTAAAGGAGACACTGTAATGCTCGATCTCCACTGTCATACTTTTTTAGAAACTTTTGTACTTAGATTTCTTCGGGTAAGAATCGGTTGTACTCTTTTTTACGTTCATAATACAAAAAGTTCGTTTAAGCTTTTGTCATGTCGAACAACCCACATCATGAAGATTGTTAAATGGTCCCTGGACTTCAACGTTAAAGAAGATTCCGCAATCAGTTTTGCATGGGTTACCTTGCCGAACCTCCCCTAGTATGTTTTTCCTCTACAGCCTTGAGGAGGATAGCCAACTCATTCAGGATGTTTATGGTGTTGGCGGAAGAAACTCACAACCTATCTAATGGAAACTATACCAAGATATGCATGGAACTTGACGTATCGAAGGACCTCCCCAACCACATCCAAATCTTACTTGGCAACAAGATGCACACCCAACAAATTCTATACGACAATAATATCATATTCTACAAACACTGTCATATACGTGGCCACTCAACTGAGCATTGCTTTCATGTGCACCTAGAACTAAAGAAGAAGGTTACTCGTAAAGCGGCACCCACTCAAACGCCCAGAAAAACTCATCAGTCTCCCATCCTACCTTTACCCAACTCCCACATCCGATTCGAAGCCAGCACCAAAAAGTCCCATGATCAGGCTTTCTAGGAAAGAGCCATCGTCCCATATAACCCCTCAGACATCAATCTTACTAACAAATTTGACATTCTTGCATCAGAGCCTAGGGAGGACCCGCAGAGCATAGAAGAACCCTCAGATGCTAATATTTTGGAAAAAAAACAGTAAATAATGACGACACAGATAGGAAGACAGGCACAGCAGAATCTATAACATTGGAGATCCCTTCGGCCTTGACGGACAAGGAGGATCCCCAACCCTCAGACACAATTACCCAATCTTCCGTTCATAATGTAGCCAACATTCAGGCAGACGCTCTAGCCAACATTGGCCAAGCACCTGTGGCCAGGATGCAACAAGCCTTAGACGCGGGAATAGCTAGCATGAATAGCTACCTTGGAGCTGTGGCAAAAATAGCTAGAGAGGTCTACATGCACCTGACCGAGGAGACAGGCAATTTTATAATGGTGGTCGAAAAGGCAGCCTCCACCACGAAAAAGTCAAGTAAAGGAAGTGCTAAAGAGTTCATGGCCAGGACCACTAGGTCGACCGTGAAACTCAACAAACACCCCCATCCTGTAACCTCAATGCTTAACATCCTTTCATGAAATGTTAGGGGCCTCGTAAATAAACCCACCTTGAGAAGATTAAATAGTCTCAAAAAACTTCACAAAATCGACATCCTTATGATTATTGAACACAAAATTCCCCAATTAAATTCAAGGCCATATAGATTCAGTTAGGCTTCTCATCAGCTATCGCCAGCTGCCATGATATTTGGATCCTTTTTATGGCTGAGGTAAAACTCGGAATCATCCACGACTCGAGACAGGCCCTCTCGTGCTGGGTGGAACATCCTACGCTTAATTCCCGCTCCCTTTTGTCCGCCGTTTATGGTATTTACGACATTCCAGAACGCAGGTAGATGTGGGAAGACCTATTGAACACCTATCTTAACCCCCTGGCTCTATGTCAATAATTTCAACGGTATGACTTGTAGAGAGAAAAAGTCAGGAGGCCGCCCCCCACCTTCGTCGGCCATTCACAACTTCACCAGCTTCATCTTTAGCGTCCACCAATCTCCCCTCCAGTTCAACGGCAGCGCCTTTACCTAGTGCAACATACAAGAAGGTTCTCGAAGGTAATACTCCCGTCTCGACTGTGCCCTCATCAACTCGAAGTAGTCGGATATGGAGATCATCTCCAACCTCTCACACCTCAATTCTACCGAATCGGATCACTCTTATCTCCTCATTGAGATAAGCAGCAACTCATACCAGATCAAGAAAAGCTTTCGCTTACTCTACTTCTTGAGCCACCATCCCCAGTTTAGAAACATCATCGCTAACGCGTGGAGCAGTGTGGACACCTTCGACCCCCTCGCTCGTGTCGTAAATAAACTCAAAGCTACCAGGAAAGCACTTACTGTTTGGAGTAAGGAAGCATTCGGGGACGTCTTCCAGGTTGTCCGTAATACTGAGAATGATGTTACCCACAGGGAAGCCCTCTTTGCGATCGATAGATCCCCAGCCGCACGTGCCTCCCTGAACCTCACCAGAGCGCTACCGAAATTCTGCCTGAAAGTTGAGAATGAATTTTAGAAATAGAAGGCTAGACTGAAATAGGATAGCAAGGAAGACAAAAACACTAGCTACTTCCACTCATGTGTTAAGGGGTGCAGACAGCAACTCAACCTTCACCAGATCGTTGATGAGAACGGGCACATCATTGAAGATCAATGGGTATTCAATTAGTTGCCGCTAATTTCTACTCTCGATTGTTCACCAAAGAAGTCATTACCAGAGATGTGGATTTCCTTGCGATCATCCCATGCTTGATTGACGACAAAGACAACTTCCAATTAGAGCTCTCCCTTCCTAAGGCGATGTCAAAGAAGCTGTTTGGGCTCTAGACGAGCACAGTGCTCCCGGGCCTGACGGATTCACTAGTATTTTCTTTAGAACGTGCTGGGACATCATCATGTCGGACATCCATGAGGCAGTCATCACTTTTTTTCTAGGAGCCAGGTACCCGAGATCTATTTCCTATGCTAACCTGATTCTTATACCTAAGCAGCAAGACCCGGAGACCTTTAAAGACTTCTGTCCTATAAGCCTGTACACCTTTACTAACAAAATCATCACCAAGATTATTGCCAACCACATGAGCGAGATCCTCCCTAAAATTATTTTTGAAGAACAGAGCGACTTTGTTTGTGGCTAGATCATCTTAGACAATATTATGATGGCTTAGGAAATGACCACATACATGAAATTACCAGCTAGGGGGGAAACATTTCTATCAAACTAGATATGGAGAAAGTGTATGATAGGCTAGACTGGAAATTCATGATCTGGGTCTTCAGGACCTTCGAATTTTTGGAAAGCTGGACCAACATTGCGTGGAGATCGATCAGCAATTCGTGGTTCTCTACGGTTATTAACGGTCAAGTAGAAGGCTTCTTCAAATCTAGTCGTCGAGTCAGACAAGGAGATCCTCTATCTTCCACCATCTTCATTATTGTCGAGGAAGCTCTGAGCAAAAATCTGAACTATATGGTGGGCTCCCCAAATTTTTAGTATTTCCACACCACCAACAGTTGTCCAATCATCACCCACCTGGCATATGCTGATCACATCCTCATTTTCTCCTCTAGGGATGTCAGAGTAGTGGAGGTGGTTCACAACACATTGCAGAGCAGATGCTCTGGTCAGTGTGTCAATCCCTGCAAGAGCATCATCTATGTCCACCACAAGACCAACAGAGAACATGCCTTCGCTCTTACCAATATTACCTCCTTTGCTATAGTGTACCTACCTTTCTACTACTTGGGGTGCCTGCTGGTGTACGGCAAATCTAACGCAGGAATTTTTGAAGGACTGGTGGGCAAAATTAGGAAAAAACTCGAGGGGTAGAACAACGCTACATTATCGCCTGGCGGGAAGATGATTCTGATTCAACATGTGCTCTCATCTATTCCCATCTACACCCTAGCCGCCTACTCCTTCCTAAGAAGGTTCTCACTACTATCGAAAATCTCTTTTCCAACTTCTTCTTAGGCTATTGCGATGGTAAGGACAAGCATCATTGGGGAAGCTGGGATACCATGTCCAGTCCCACCGATGTAGAAGGCCTCGAATTTTGTAGGCTTTCGTACATCGTTGATACGTATTCCATGAAGTTCTGGTGGAAGCTTCGAGTAAGCAGAAACCTCTGGACGTGGTTCATGAAGGCCAGATACTGCAAACACATTCGCCCGTCCATCGCAGACTTCAACTGTAGTTCTTCCGCGTCATGACGGTGCATCCTTCATGGTCGGAGCCTCGCTGAGCCCCTGATCTGCCTCCGGCTGGGATCGGACGAATTATCCATTTTCTTCGAATATTGGGCCGTAGAAGGTTTCCTTCCCCAGTTACCAACCGCCCCTACCAACAGTTCGATCAAGAAGACATGGGATCCCTCGAGGAACTGGAACTGGGATAAGGTTCGGGAATGGATAGGGGATGAGGCCGCAGCTATGCTCCTTGACTCGGGGGTGAAGATCAGCACGGAACCTGACATTCTGTAGTGGTCTATGGCAGCCAACGGATCCTTCACGATTACATCAGCCAGAAGTGTTGTACGCGATATGGGGAAACCTTCCTCCATCATCGGATCTTTTTGGCAGCCCTGCATTCCCAGAAAATGGTCTTTTCTGATGTGGAGAGAGTTTCGAAAGAAGCTCCCCACCAATGATGCTCTTAATACCGTCAACTTTGGCTTAGCATTCGCGTGTTATTGCTGCATGGCGAGGCAATCAAAAATGGTTGATCAAATTTTCTACTCGGGTGACCTACCTGCAAGGGTTTGGGCAGCTTTCTCTCTCACCGTTGCAGACAGGTCTAGGACGGTGGGAGCTTCAACGATCTTCTGGCCACTTGGGCTAATGCCTCTCACGGCCACCAGATCATCGCAGCCGCCATCACATGGATTATCTGGAAGAACCGCAATAAATTCAGATACGCAGGCCACCAATATTCGTCCAACCAACTTATCAGGGAGGTTCTCTGTCAAACTCAAAAAGTCTGCAGACACTGCAAACATGGGCAAGAAGACTTCTGGCAGTCTTTGCCCTCCTGACTTTTGTTGTCCTAGATTTGGACGCCTGTTTTCCTTCTTGTTCTGGCCCTTTTCGGTCTTACTTTTGTGCTTTCTTGTAAAGGCTTTAATATTTTGTGCTTTGATATAAATAAAGTTGAGTGATTTTAGAATATATATATATATATATTTTTTTTAGAATATATATATATATATATATATATATATATAAAAATATATATATATATATATATATATGGGTTCTGATCAAGAGCTCCATTTCCGGAGCCTCGTCGAAGCCCCAAGATCCTTGGCCGTTGGATTGTGCGACATCGCATGGGCCCCGCGCGGGCGCTGCACGATCCGATGGTGCGGGGCGGGGGGGGGGGGCTTCGGTGGGGCTCCGCGGACAGGGTCTTTGATTCGGATCATATATATATATATATATATATATATATATATATATATATATATATATATATATATATATATATATATATATATTCTCGTATATACAAAACCCTAACCTAAAGCCTAATTACGCAAGTCCTAACCTACGCAAACTCGACCCAAGGTAGCAGCCCCACCATGGTTAGACACCCTAGGTATAGCAGCTCCAACTTGGCCAACCCATACTATCCTTTATATCTCCTATTTTTAGCTATATATTATATATATATATATATATATATATATATATATATATATATATATTTTATATAAACTATATATATGTATATATATATATATATATATATATAACATTTTTTTAAAACCTATATATATATATATATATATATATATATATATATATATATATATATATATATAAAATAAAAAAAAAATATATATATATATATACACACACATTTTTTTAAAACCTAATTATGCAGGTCCTAACCTATGCAAACTCTACCAAAGGTAGCATCCCCACCCTGGTCAAATACCCTAGGTAAATCAACTCCCCATTGGCCAACCCCATACTAGCCTTTAAAAATCCTATTTTTAGTTATATACAACTATATTTTTTATATACAACTACATATATATATATATATATATATATATATATATATATATATATATATATATATATATATATATATATATATATATATATATATATATATATATATATATATATATAGCCAATGGCACGCGGTCTAGCGGTAAGACCGTTGGCATGTTGGGGGAGGTCTCAGGATCGAACCCCAACGGAGGCGGCTAGGTGGCGTTTGTCCACGGTTCCCGGGCCGAAGCCGGGTGGGTGGCTCCACGGGCTTTGGTTAAATTGCAATTTGATACCCTCAACTATCACTATTTTTCAACTTGATACCCTCAACTTTTATAGGTACTAACTTAATACACTATCTCAACTTATATTTCAAACTTCATACCTAAAATTTTTTATTACTAAACTACCCTCCCCCAACTGCTACTTCCCCCATCCCTCCCCCGGCGGCCATCCCCCATTTCGGCGACCACCCCCCACCCACCCTCGGCCCCAATGACCCACCCTACCCGAGCCCGTGCTCCCGCTCGCGTGCACCCTTGCGTGCACCCCCGTGCTCTGCCTAGCGCGCCCCCGCGTATTATCCTTTGCACCGCCGTGCTCTGTCCCGCACCCATGCCCGTCGCGTGTTCGCGCATGTCGTCCGCTCGTGCCCCCCCTCCGCTACCATCCAGAGCCAGAGAGAGGGGGTTGGGGGGTTGGGGGGGTAGAAAAGAAGGGGCAATTTGGTCCAAATTTTTTTTAGGTATCAAGTTAGTACCTATAAAAGTTGAGGGTATCAAGTTGAAAAGTTATGATAGTTGAGGGTATCAAGTTATAATTTAGCCATATATATGTATATATATATATATATATATATATATATATATATATATATATATATATATATATATATATATATATTTTATATATATATATATATATATATATATATATATATATATATATATATATAAATATATCCATTAATATATATATATATATATATATATATATATATATATATATATATATCCATTAAATATATATATATATATATATATATATATATATATCCATTGGTTTGACTGATGACCGAGTCTCCAACCACTTGCAAACATTTGACCGACTTGTGCTGCTCTTAGATCAGCGATGCTTAGTATTCAATTCCATTAGTGCATAGGACACTCAACGCAGATGCCAATAGAATTCTTTCCAAACTATAAGCTGAATGATATAAATATATGTATATATATTTATATTTTTTTATATATATATAAATATAAATATAAATATAAATATAAATATATATATATATATATATATATATATATATATATATATATATATATATTTATACACACACACACACTTCAAGAAGCCAGCTTTATTGAATAGAAGAAAAGAGGATTACAACGTAGAAGTATATGAAGGCACATGCAAGAGCCTTACACCTTCTCTATCAAGAATAAAATTTCCTTTAGCTATTCATGGAAGTGCATCCCAGGAAGCATAAGTTAAAGATCCTATAGGAATAGTGGCAGCATGAGCCAGATTAGAAGCAACCCTATTGCAGACAGGATAACATATTGTGAAACAGAACCGAGGGTCTTCTCGCAGCATATTGATATAGTTCAGAATGTAATGAATTGTTGGCCCATTGGTCTGGGTCAAACCTGATTTTAATAATTGATCAAACTCTGTCTCGATATAAAAGCAAGTCAATTCAGATGTTTACCTACGATGTTTTGGACATTGCTCAACGATGGACATCTACTCTGTTCAAGACCGAAGCTGTTTGCCACTCTGAATGTATTTCCTTCAAAGCAATATAATTTTTTATTTTATTTGAGTCTAGGAATACATTGTACACCAAGTCGTACTGACAAATAGGCTATCCTAAAATCGTTTTTAAAAACTGACCTAACTTTTTAAAATGACCTATGTTTTTGAAACACATCTATTTTACAAAAAGCTTCTGAAGGACTTTTCAAAAAGCTGAAATTATTTTTCTCAAAATCAGCTGACCAAACCTGACATAACTCGGCCAGAGTTCGGCCAAGTTGAACGTTATGTGAACATTTGATTTTGAACTTGGTCTCCCTTCAGTTGCGGTTTGTTACAAAAAGTTCTGTCCGAATTCTGCCCGAATTCTGTCAGAGTTCTGCCTTTGGAAAACTATAAATATAGAAGGATTTCGATCATTTCAAATCACCAATTCACTTTCAATCTCTTCTCTTCTAAAGCTTATATTTCTTCCAAAGAGTTCTAAAAAGCTTCCATTTTCAAATCCCAAGCCAGTTACAATCCTCTAGTCGATTTGCCAGTACGGTACGGTCTAGAAGTTTCAGAGCGATTGTAATCAGAGGCTTGATTGAAGATACTACTCTTCACAATTAAAGTTGGTCGAGTTCTTCGTATCAAAGCTCGTGTCTGTAGAAGTTACAAGAACTTCGTATAAAAACTTGTAAGATTTTCCAATAGTGGATTCAACTGGAAGCTAGAGTTCTTCCGACTGGACTAGTCCTCACAAGAGGGAAACCAGTATAAATCTCGGTGTTTGCGTTTGCCTTCTGATCACCTTTTTATTACTGTCATTTATTTTGTGATTATTATTATATCTATGATCTAACTGCTAACGAGTTTTTTAATTAGTATTATTTTGCTGCCTACTCTATTCACCCCCTCTCTAGAGTATTCTGCTTTACGATTTCGTTCCTACAATTGGTATCAGAGCAGGCTCTCCATCTAGAGGTATTATATTCTGATCCCAATTATTCCTACAATTGGTATCAGAGCGGGTTATACAGGTAAAGCAAGGTAAAATTGCAGTTATATTCAATTGTTATATAGATCACAGTATTACACATGGCAACTGTGAAATTCAGAAGTGAAGGCCACGCCACAAACAGACCGCCACTGTTTGATGGCACAAATTACACTTATTGGAAAACACGTATGAGTTTCTTTCTGAAATATCTTGATTTTGACTTATGGTCTGTAGTTATTGATGGCTATAAAAAGCCCCCTCGTATTAATGTTGATGGAGTTTTAGTTGAAAAAACCCATGACAAATATACAGAGGATGAAAAGAAAAAGGCCAATCTTGATGCACGTACTATTAACGCTCTATTTTGTGCTTTAGACAGAACTGAATTCAACATGGTGTCTACCTGCACAATATCAAACAAAGTATGACAACTTCTCGAAGTAACCCATGAAGGAACAACACAAGTCAAGGAGTCAAAGATCAGCAGACTTACTCAGGAGTACGAGGCGTTCAAAATAAAGCCAAGTGAATCAGTCACTCAGATGTTTACAAGATTCTTGGATATTGTAAATCCTTTGTCTTCACTAGGCAAGGATTACAGTAACTATGAGAAGATTCACAAACTTCTACGAGCCCTTACAAAGAACTGGATTCCAAAGGCTACAGCAATCATTGAAGGGAACGACCTCTTAACAATGTCTCTGGAAACACTCATGGGTAAGCTACTCACTCATGAGTTAGAACTTCAAGACTTTGAAGATGCTACACCAAAGGAGAAGTCAGAGAAGTCGATCGCTCTCAAGGCTCAATATAGAAGAACTGCAGAAGACGACTCTGATGACAGCAACTCCGACTCTGAAGATCAAGCTTTTCTGGTAAGAAAATTCAAGAAGTTCATGAGATTTAACAGGAGAACAAAAGACAGCAACAACAATAACGAGGAAGATCTTATTTGCTACGGATGCAAGAAGAAAGGACACATAAAGAAAGATTGTTCAACAGCATCATCATCAAAGAAAAGCAGCAAATATGACAAAGGCTACCTGAAGAAATCTACATCAAGGAAGTACGCCAACACAAGCATATGGCATGAAAGTGAAGCCAGCGACTCAGAAGACGAACAATCAGATGACGCTACAAATGTATGCTTGATGGCTTGCGATCAGGTAATCACTAATCCTCTATTTGATCCTTATGATGATTTTACCTTCGAGTAACTAGGAGAGGCTTTCAGTAACCTACTAAATGATTACAGGAAACTGTGTAGTAAATATAAAACCTCTAAGAAGGTACTCAAAGAGTATAAAGGTGAACTAGGAAGACTTACCGACCTACTAGATCATGTTAGAAATAATGACTCTTCAAATGAGTCTGGTGAGCTTTCTTCTATTAAGTTGTTGTTACACGAGACTGTTAAGCTATCCGAATAAAAAGACCAAACTATCATCCAGTTAAAGGAAGACCTATCTAAGGAGAGAAATAGTCTCTAGTGTGCACATGTCAGATTAGAATCACTCACATCTGACTATACTAGATTATATGACACTTCCAAAAAGTAGGAAATTAGTTTAGGAAAACGGCCTGAAGTTGCTGCTTCCTATTCTAACATGTGTCAATTACAGAATCATCGGAACACGCCCAACACTGTCAGACCAAACCATACCAAAACTATGCCCAAGAAGACTAATAGGCATACATTCTTCTATACTAGAAAACCAAAACCTACCAATCATGCACCTCACACTACTTTCAACACTCAACATGCCAAATGTCATTATTGTGGCCTCATTGGTTATATATCTTCTGCATGTAGAATCAAAAAGTTAGTAGATTTAAATATTTATGCATAGATACCAAAAACTACCAGTCAGGACCCTACAAGAAATGGGTACCAAGAGTTTCATCTGTAAATTATTTTGTAGGTGGGACGTCCTTCACATACTAGGAGCAAATGGATCCTCGACAGCGGTTGCTCACGGCACATAACCGGTGACGCTTCATTATTTGCAATACTGTCGAAGAAGAAAAAAGAATGATACGTCTCCTTCGGTAATAATTTAAGAGGGTACATAATTGGTATCGATGATATTGGTAAGGCTCCCTATCCAGTGATTAAAGATGTTTGTCTAGTTACCGAGTTAAAATATAATCTGCTCAGCATAAGCCATTTAGCTGATCACGGTTATGGTATTAACTTCGTCAAAGTTAAATGTACTATAGTTGATAGTTCAACTGGTAGTACTATATTTGAAGGTATTAGGGAAGACAATATATATGTTTTTTATTTGTTGGAAGATGCTAACAAAGCAGGTAGATGTTTGATGGCCAAAAGCATCGCGAGTCAACTATGGCATATGAGACTCGGCCATGCAAACATGGATACAATTTCAAGACTATCTACAAAGAAGTTGGTACGCGATTTACCGGACATTTCTTTCAAGAAGGATACGGTATGTAGTGAATGTAAAAAGAACAAAGCTACCAAATCCGTATTTAAATCCAAGAACGTTGTAAGTACTACTAGACCTTTTCAACTGTTGCATATGGACTTATTTGGACCCAATAGAATTGCTAGTCTAGGTGGTAAGTTATATGCATTTGTCATTGTAGATGATTTCTCTAGATATACATGGGTTTATTTTCTTGCACACAAGAACGATGCATTATCAGAATTCGTCACCTTTTGCAAGAAAGTACAGAATGAAAAGGGTTCATGATTACTCGCATTCGTAGTGATCATGGCGGCGAATTTGAGAATACAAAATTGAAGAAATTTTATGACACACGGTTATTTGTATGAATTCTCTTGCCCTAGGACTTCGCAACAAAATGGTGTTGTAGAACGTAAGAACAGAACTCTATCTAAAATGGCTAGAGTAATGTTAAACCAGTTTAGTCTACCTAGATACTTTTGGGCTGAAGATGTCAATACAGCATGCTATATTCCCAACAGGGTTCTAATTCGACCTATATCGAAGAAGACTTCCTATGAACTATGGTTTGATAGAACACCAAATGTTTCATATTTCAAGATTTTTGGTTGTAAATGTTTTATTCTTAATACTAAAGACAATTTAAGAAAATTTGATGAAAAGGCCGATGAAGGTATATTTTTAGGTTATGCAGCAAAGGGCAAAGGATACAGAGTCTTCAACAAAAGAACCATGATCATCGAAGAATCAATCAATGTCTAGTTTGATGAGCTAAATCAACACTTAGACGATGATAACAATGAAGACATAATCACACCAAGTACAGCTACTGCAAAACCTTCACACAGAGATGCAAAACCATTGCATCAAGCATCAGAAGAACCTTCAAGCAAAGAAGCCGCAACTAGCAATCCTGAGACTACACCAAAAGAGATGAGATTCTTGGCTGATCATCCAAAGGACTTAGTAATTGGTGAGATTATCCAGAGTGTAAGTACTCGTTCCTCTAATAAAGATATAGCTTCTTGTGTTGCTTTTGTTTCGCAGTTTGAATCCAAAAATATTGAAGAAGCATGTAGTGATAATTTTTTGTTAGATGCTATGCAAGAGAAATTAAACCAATTCGAACGGAATCAAGTTTGGGAACTTGTTCCCAAGCCCATTCATCATCCGGTCATTGGCACCCGATGGGTATTCCGAAACAAACTAAACAAGAATGGTTTAGTGACTCGTAATAAGGCTCGACTCGTAGCTCAAGGATACAATCAAGAAAAAGGTATCAACTACGATGAGACTTATGCCCCAGTTGCGAGATTAGAATCCATTCGCATGTTATGTGCATTTGCATGTTTTCATAATTTTAAGTTATTTCAAATGGACGTCAAAAGCACATTTTTAAATAGTTTTATAAAAGAAGAAGTTTATGTAGCTCAACCTCCCGGTTTTACTGATTTCAAATTTCCTGAATATGTTTTCAAGTTGAAGAAAGCCTTATACGGTTTAAAACAAACCCTTCGTGCTTGATACGATCGTCTAAGCTCTTTTCTACTTGATAACGGGTTTTCAAAGGAAAGGTTGACACTACATTGTTTATAAAATATTTGAATGACAACATTCTTTTGATTCAAGTCTATGTAGATGATATTATTTTTGGATCTACTGATGATTCTCTTTGTCAAGAATTTTCAAAGTGTATGCAGAATGAGTATGAGATGAGCATGATGGAAGAGCTGAAATTCTTTCTCGGACTGGAAATCAAACAAACCAACAATGGGATGTTCATAAATCAAGCAAAGTACACAAAGGATCTATTAAAGAAGTTCGACCTGGAAGCAGTCAAACCACTTAGCACTCCAATGGAGACTTCAACCAAGCTTGATATTGATAAATAAGGCAAACCTGTCGACATACGTAAGTATCAAGGTATGATCGGTAGCTTACTGTATTTAACTGCTAGTCGACCAGACATTATGTTTAGTATTCGCTTATGTGCACGTTTTCAAGCTAATCCTAAGGAATCACATCTCTGCGCAGTTAAGCGTATCTTCCGGTACCTTAAAGGCACTTCTTCTGTCGGCTTATGGTATCCCAAAACTACGTCATTTGACCTAACCGGTTATTCTGATGCTGATTTTACCGGATACAAAGTAGATAGAAAAAGCACTAGCGGCACATGTCATTTCTTAGAAAAAGTTCTAGTCTCTTGGTTTAGTAAGAAGCAAAATTCTGTTGCATTATCAACAACCGAGGCTGAGTATATTGCCGCAGGACGTTGTTGTGCACAAATTTTGTGGATGAAGCAAACTTTAGAAGACTATGGATTGTATTTTACACACATACCCATTTTCTGTGACAATACTAGTTTTATTAATTTGACTAAGAATCCAGTATGTCACTCTCGTACTAAACATATCGAGATTCGACATCACTTTCTTAGAGATCATCAACAAAATGGAGATATAGACCTTGTATACATAGACACACATAATCAATTAGCTGATATACTCACAAAACCTCTAGCGGAAGATCGTTTCAATTATTTACGTCAAGAATTAGGAATTTTAGATGTCAATAATATTAATTAATTTTGTTTTATTAATTATTTATTCAATACTTAAAAACTATTTTGAGACAAGCCTAAAAAGAGTCTGTCTGTCACCACATCTACAGTCGAAGCGAAGCGGTATTTAAGAGTTCTCCGGTGAACCTCCGTTAGCTGGGACAGTACTCCTAAAGCTAATATAAGACAGATGCTGAGTAAAGAATATTAATTTATAAAATAATATTAATTATATTATTTTGAAATTTAAAATTACTAAACTCTGAATTAAACATTTGAAACGAATTTATGAAAAAGATGTGGCCCCACAATTTTTTTTAATATACATATATAGCCAGGCAAGCCTTGGCGAATTCTGCCCGAATTCGGTCCGAATTCGGCCAGAGTTCGGCTGGGTATATATATGTACCAGTCAGAACCCGAGGCCCCCACTTCTTCATTCTTTTAAACCTTATCAAAACAGCAGCAGCCATGCCCCGAAAACCCTAGTTCTTCTCCACCTTCCTTCTTCCAATCCACGTGGAGATATTCGTCCAAATTTTGGATTCGTGCGGAGAATCTCGTTCTCTCCAGCATACCTGATTCTCAGAAGGTATAATTCCTTCTCTCCTCCACTTTCCAATTATTAGGGTTTCTAGTTTTTTGGATAGAATGCCTAAGGGATTCAATCCTTTCAAGAGGAAGAAGACACACGCCGGTGAAGAGGCATTGTCTTCTGATCCGCATGCGGATTCCCTCTTTTCTCTGGTCCAATCGGATGACGGTGCATCGGACGAGTTTTATTTCAAAACTCCCGACCAAGCCCTACTTTGGTATGCCGAGTTCATTATGTGTACTATTTGTACCGGATCTTAGATCAAATAGACTGTCTTTCCCGACCATCGTCCTTCCTTTGAGGCATTAGGGTTACAGCACTTTGCTACTTTATAATTCCCTATAGCTACTAATACCATTAGACTATTTTACTATAATTTTGTGTTAGACACTTTTACCGCGAGAACACGTGTCGGAGGGATAGATATCGAGTTTAATGATGAAACACTAGCAAAAATCCTTGGTATTCCAAACGAAGGTGCCCCGCTCGATGACATCACTGATTTCGATTTTCCCGATGGTACGACTCTCGTTAGTTTCAAGAATGAGCTTTGTGCGCCCACACGTGCTCGTCCTAGAAAGTTCAAGGCCAATAACTTGAACTTGTTTAACTACTAATTATATTGCATCATCTATTCAACTCTATTTCCAAAATCTACTTCAAAAGATGATGTCACTGCACATGAGCTTTCTATTTTATATCATATTCTTAAGGGGATTCCTTTCTCTGCCCGTAAGACTATCATTCAGATGATTGATAGATGTCGCGAAAGTGATCGTAACCTCTTTTATGCGATGATCATCCCACGCATCTTTCAGAGATTCGATATTGACTTATCCATTTGTGCTCTGGACCCTGAGCCCAAGTTCCTCAAACTCTCTCGTCGCAGCATTGCTACTGTTCCTCTACCTACTGCACCTGCTCTTTCTGCACCTACTCCCACAGCACCTGGTCCTTCTCAGTCTTATCCTATGACATTTGAGGGTATTCATCAGCATCTATCAGATCTGCAGTCACTTTATGTTGACACTTCTAAGAAACATGAGTTCCGTGACGTTACTCAATTCCAGGCTATTGCCAACTCCTTCGCCGATCTGAGATTTGTATAGACGGGTCACTCTGCTAGCTTTCTACCTTGAGACCCTTCTGTTTTTGGCTACCGTATTGATGATGAGGCAGTCCACTCTATGTTCCAGCCAGGGAACGCTTACGATTGGTATCGTACTTCTGGTGCCAGTCCTCATACTTCTGGAGCCGGCACTTCTGGAGCTGGTCCATCTGGACATGCTGGCGCTGCAGCCGATGATGATGAGGATGAGGATGATGATTTCTGAGATGTTACTATTTGAGACTGTCTATTTTGTCTTATATTTACTTGGAAATGCTTCAACATTCTAAGAATTATCAGTACTCTTTATTTTGGTTATGATTTGTGACTTACATAGACATATGTTTTTATGCTTCAGTTTGGCATTTGACTCACATTAGTTTATTATTCAGCACTTTATTTATTTCAGCTTTATTCTAGCATTATCTTTCTTTATGCTTTTATATTAACTGCCTGTGACAACAACCATGCCTATGTTGTTTATCTTTTTTTTTGTTTCTTCACTGCTTGTTACTTATGCAATTATTGCGGGGGAGCTTTCTTTTATTGTAATTATTTTGCTAAGTGACAACGGGGGAGAAATAAGATCTAACATCTTTCTGTATACAGGTTATGAACAATTTTATTTTCTCTCTGTAACCGGCGGTATATATTTTTGAATTGATCCAAACCAAGATGTTATATTGGCAAGGTTTGTCAATTATCAAAATAGGGGAGATTGTTGGCCCATTGGTCAAGGTCAAACCTGATTTTAATAATTGATCAAACTCTGTCTCGATATAAATGTAAGTCAATTCAGATGTTTACCTACGATATTTTGGATACTGCTCAACGATGGATATCTACTATGTTCAAGACCGAAGCTGTTTGCCACTCAGAATGTATTTTCTTCAAAGTAATATAATTTTTCATTTTATTTGAGTCTAGGAATACATTGTACACCAAGTCGTACTGGCAAATAGGCTATCCTAAAATTGTTTTTGAAAACTGACCTATCTTTTTAAAATGACCTATGTTTTTGAAACACATCTATTTTACAAAAAGCTTCTGAAGGACTTTTCAAAAAGCCAAAATTATTTTTCTCAAAATCAACTGACCAAACCCTGACAGAACTCGGCCAGATTTCGGTCAGAGTTCGGCCAAGTT
>JANAVB010040818.1:32209425-32299316 GCA_029216955.1 Iris pallida
ACCATACTAGGGGCTAGGGTTTGATTATACATTTGATTTCTTATCATATGTTCATGTTTCCCTTCCAGCGGTTCATTTATGTGTAGTCATTCTCAAATTCATGTTTTATGGTTGCTTAGTCCTTTTCTATTTATATCCTGGTTTTCCTTATGCATGGTATACTGTTAGATAGACCTATTTTATGTATCTTGCTAGTCCTCTGAGGACCTGATGATCTCTTCATGTAGTTGATTGCATGGAGTTAGTTAGCTAATCATGATGGTAGTCGATTACTTCAGATTCAGGTATCTTTCATAGTTACATATTTACATTCGTATTTGCACTATACTTGTTAGCCTAGTTTTATAGACTCATGTTATTTCTTTGGAGTCTAATCGGACATATATACTAGTGGGCTGCAGACCATGAACCATAATATTCATTCTTGATTTATATTCTTCTTGTGGATTGAGATATAGTTTAACTTACCATATTAGACATGATATCCTATTCTGGACAGCGTATACATATTCGAGTTGGGCTGAAGTTCGCTTGATACGTAGCTGGCTTGCACACGCACTCGTATCCCAAAAAGCAGGTGTGGGTCGTGACTTACTGATACATGACTTGTTCTTGATTATTGTTCTTGTACTTGTATAAACACCGATTCTTAAAAGGATTTGCTACCCTCTTAGAGAATACGGTATCATAACGTGCTATGGTTGGATCCATTATACTAGTCGGGGGATGGAGAGATATTAGAAGATTATGTGATCATATCCATACTTACTTGTGCATAGCTCACCCTCGCCACACGTAGGGTATAGCCTAACCTTACTTGTACTTGTGCATAGCTTCTATGTGTGGTCGGCCTGATTTTCAGGTTTCCCCTTGCTTGTTTTTTTGCATAGCCGGTTATATGGATAGCCTGATCCTAGTCCCAAGCCGATCACATAATAAACTAATATCTCATGGCACTGTCTAGTAGTAGTACATGTTTTATTCTAGATTATTTTCTGCTGTTACACTATACTCCTAATTACTTACAGTACGTTGCTACTATGACATGCTCATATGATTATCTTATACTTTTCAGTGCTTATTTTTACTTACTCATCATGTATTTCCATTGCTTACTCCTTATTTATAGTTTTTGTCAATTTAATGGAACTGCTGTTAGTTTATGTACTTCGCTCCAATCCTGACTTGATAACCAATATTTTTAGGAGTTGCTATGCCCCACTACATGACGATGCTAGCTGAGACAGGTTTTTGATGTTCTATTTACCGTGAGTTGTCTTCTGGGAGCTCTAGGCCATTATTCCTTATTTAGATTCATATTTCGTTGTCGAATTTGTCTCTGACACATTCTTGATATGTATGATCATTTTGTAGACTCTAGTTGATTTAGTGATATTGTTATCTCTTCTTATTCATATTTTCTTTAGATGTATATGATTTGAGTACATATTGTCATTATAGATCATTTGGATGTTGAGATATTTGTGAGGAACTTGACAACGCTCTACCGTTGATACTGAGGCGTAGGCTGGATGTGGCCCACATACTTCTGCCCAATATTCGGGTGCGGGTC
Organism: Iris pallida; assembly: GCA_029216955.1. Lineage (NCBI taxonomy): Eukaryota > Viridiplantae > Streptophyta > Magnoliopsida > Asparagales > Iridaceae > Iris > Iris pallida. The sequence continues at coordinate 32,210,999 of JANAVB010040818.1, forward strand.
ATGACACGTTTTTATGGTGGCCCATACAGGTCTGTCTTTGCAAGTAATACGAAGTCATGGTAGTACTTAAGCTTAGCCGTACTAGTGTGAGCCTGCCCTAGGAGTAGGATTTGAGTCATGGAATATTTTAGGAAATTTGGTACTCAATCACATACTAAGGACTCTTGATAGATTCCAGGGATAACCCTTGAGAACCTTACTTCGAAACTCTTTTGAGTCTATTCCTACTTGCTTTTGCTCGTCCTGATTTTGAATCTCTGTCCATTATCAAACCCTGTTATTGCATCAGGATGAGTTTTATAGACCCTAGAGAGAACCCGAAAGTAGAAGTTGAACATATAACCATTTAGGTTTAGAAGAGAACATGATTAGCCAATCTTATATATGAAGGTCGAGGATTATTTTAGGCTATATTCAAGGAATTTTGAATTTTGACCAAGATAGTACCTTTGGGACAACTCCTGAGAACCTCTCTCTAAACTCTACCTCAAAATTTGTTTTCAGTTGTTTCGATTAACTCTTCCATGATTCGTTGTTGAATTTAATTCCTAGTGTTCGTTGTTGACTTTGATTTTGTATCAAGATAAAATTTATGGATTGAATTAAGGTATATTCTGATAACATATTTGATGGGGACAGTGAGAAAGGTAAATGTCTGCTTTAGTTATATTGTCTAGAGTTTATCGCAGCCATACTAGCTAGCATGACAAAGACATAGAGCCTGATTTTGGGTATACTTATCTTAGTTATAGATTTTTAGAGTTTCTCGCAGCCATACCAGTTGGCATGGTAAGAATTCTAGATAACATAATTATATGGTATATACTTTAGTTATGGACTCTATCGTTTATTGCAGCTATGCTTACTAGTGTGGAAAAAATTATGGCAACATTATTTCAGAAAGACGTATATGATTATCAGATCATATCTTAAATTGGTTCACTTCGTTATGACCATATGAGCAAGAACAATTTCTATCATTATTTTTTCGTCTTACGATTATGTCTTCGTCTTAATTAACTCTGTCCTAATTAAACCGATCAACTATCGTGTATCTACTTCTGTCAGTTACGCTATGATTTTTTTTTCGTATCTCTTTACTTGGAAAGACTGAGGAAGTATCGTAAATCATCTAGCTCGAAATGGACGAAAATTATTATTATATGGTAATCTTGGTAGGAATATAAAATGTTGGACATTGATATAGAATTTTGGGATAAAGATATGACTGAGATTGGAAAGGAGATCAGGAGGCCAATATTATCAATTTGGAAACGATTACGCTTAGATAAATATTTTGAGTATGAATTATTTTGGAAAAAAGTGGAAGAATTTCGAGTAAGAAGAATATTAGAATATATTAATAGTTTGAACACCAATATTTCATAGACGTATTTTAGAACTGACGAGGATATTAGAGGTCGATTTGTTTTTGAGAACCTGGATATTTTTTGGTTACTGATTCTTGAGATACTCATATTTGATTTAAGGCTATGATACTAAATTTAGGAATTAAATAATAGAGAAGAGATTTTAACCACATGCGATGATGATACAGAATTGAACAAGGATTGGTAAGAGAATGACTAGGAACAGGAAGAACATAAAAAAATTTTGGGTTAAAGAAAACTCTAAGAGATTTTTGTGAGAATTCTAAAATTAATAAGGATAATGTTTGAAGGTGTAAGTTGAAGGAATTATGAAGGCTGATTTTTATATTGAAGACTAATTTTATATATGGTAGTAGCAACATTAGACTTGACCAATACAAGAGTATCAATTGGAACAATGATTAAGGATTTATAATCCATGATTCAAGAATTTCGGATCCAGGATAAAGACAAGACGAAGGAAATTGGACTTCAGAATGACTAAGTGGAGAATGAACTACAAAATCAGGATGAGTAGAAAAAAATGAGGAGTTCTAACAAGAGCAAGCTTCATAAGTAGTGCCTTTGGAATTAAGGTCAAGCCTATGGTATTTATAAAAGGGTTTAATCTTATGACTGAAGATTATGATTATTGGTATTAGTCATATAGGGGTTGATTTTCAAAATTGAAGGTCAAGATTGAGTAGTGGTATGTCTTGGCTTGTAAGATAGAGGCATAATTGAGAAGTGACAATCAGATAATCTGGTAGTAGTCAAAGTAGAGTGGGATGATTTAACTTCCTTATAAAATCCTATCTTTTGTTTTCTTACCCATGAATCGTTCATTAAAATCTAATATCGCTAAAAAAAATTATCCCCTTTGACCGCGACCAATCGATTTTGGTCATCTTCTTTATCGTGCCAAGGTTCTCGATTCTTGACCGTACTTAAGTGACTTAAATTTCAATCATAACCTGGATTTCCATCATTTTGTTGCTTGTGCTCAAAACCTCGATTTTGTTCTTATCGAACCTAAATCCCATTTTAATCAAGAATTGATTAACCCTATCCTTCACCGTATCAATATTTTAATTTTGATCGTGATTAGACTTCGATACCATTATCACTCGTGCCTAAACCTCTGATTTACATTCTTAATAATGTCTAGTTTCATGTTAATCATGATCTGATTTAGCCATTATTCTTCACGTTGATCGAACCTAGATGACTTGGCATGACTATACGACTTTGATTTTTATGATCATGATCCTAATAATCGTGACTATAATTTTGGTCGCTTTATCCTAAATCGTGCCCAAGTGATTCTAGTCATTCCAAAATTCTTAAGCCTTGATTTTGCTCGTGACCAAGTAGTTTTGATCCTTAGTCATTGATCGTGCCAAACATTTTATTATTCCTAACAATGCCAATTGCATCGTTTTCGTATTTGAACGGGCATATATAACCTTGAATCTAATATTATTGAACCTAGATCATATCGGTCATTATATACTTAGACCCAATTCTAACTTGATCGTAATCGAACGATTTTGATTTTCCTAGTCGCGACTTCGTACTTAAATAACTTGAATCTATTTCTAGATTATGCCTAAAACCTTGATCCTTGGTCACGACTATATGATTGAATAGTCATGCCAAAATTTATACTTGATTATATCTGAACAATTTTCTATTCATGTTGAAATTCGATTATGTGGATACTCGTGCTTGGGTTCGCCTATGTTTTGGTTTCTGAAATTGTATCTTGGATCATGCCAAGTGGGTTTAGATCACTCTCAAATTTTCAATCACGACCTGGCTCAGATTATATTTTATGACTTAATTAATCATGTTCATTAGATTTTCGATAGTGCCTATAATACCTTGAGTTCGAAATCATAATTATACCTAAATTTTATCTTCAATCATAACTAAGCTTAGATCTTGATCGTGTCTATGCGATCTTGAGTCTGATTTTCATTAAACCTAAACTACCGATCATTCTATACTCGAATTTTGACTCCACCTTCGATTTTTCTAGCCGTAATTAAGATAGTGACTAAATAACTTGAATTTATTTTTAAATCGTGTCTGAACAATATTGTTCATACTACAATTTTGTCGTTCCAAATTCATTAGTCGTACCTAAAGGATTTTGAATTTGATTATCTTGATCGTATCGCGTCATCGTTCCTTGATCGTGCCTAAACTCTTAATCGTGTTTGATTCTCCTGCCAACCTTAAATTTCTAGAACGAAATTTCCTTAAGGAGGGTAGATTTGTAACCTCCATTAATCGAATTCTTGGATTTTTTTTTGAACTTTTGTATTTTCAGAATTTTTTGAATCTTTAAAAATCGTGAGTTTTAATATCAAGTATATTTTCGATCACGATAAGCTAACGTTATTTGGTTGAATCTTTGGTTTTGAGGAAAACTATATTATATGAAATTTGTTATATATATAATTATGTCTTCATTCTAAAAAGAATTTCATAAGATATAAATATTTAAATTATATAAGAAATAGTTTGTCATAACATTATTTTTAAACTAAATATGCTTTTATCTCTAATAAATATTTATTTTGAAATCTAAAGCTATACTGATTTGAGTTGTTTTCCCCGTATCGAGTTAAATCTTTTCGGTCTCACTTCTAGCCTACCAAGTTTGGAACTTGGATCGTGGGCTAGGTGCTTTGGGTTTAAGTGGTGATAGATAGTAGTAGCTAAATTGCAATTAGCTAGCATTTATTGACTAATTAAACTAGTGGAGAGTAACAGTGTTAGTGGTTAGCATGTAGGATTAGTAGTTAGTTTCTTTCACTATTTTCTCCTATTTTTTATTACATATACATTTAGAACTTAGGGTTTCCCCTTCCTACCCAATAAATAGGCACACTTTTCCAAATATACATCATAGCAAAATTTTCCCTAATTTTCCTACTCACAGCCGCCATGCCCCCTCAGAATCCCGGCCACACCATCCCACCAATATTACTGCTGCAATCCCGGCCATTCGTCGACCGATCCCAGCCATCCACCCCTGACCACCCTCACCATTGATCTCCATACCACCACGGCAATACTCCACGCCACCTCCATCATCCCCTCCGATCAACACACCAGCCACTACAAAGAAAGAAAGAAATAAGAGAACACCAGACCCCCTGTCTCCGGCAACCAACACCCCGAACAACATTCAACAACCACTGCCATTTACCATGGCCGACCACTCCCTGGCCAACCATCAAAGGTCGACCACCCCGGTCGACTCCTCTACACCACCACATTGTCCTCTCTCTGGCAGCGGCCACCACCACAGAACCACCCATCCAGTGGCACATCTGACCCCGTCGTCATTCACCACTCACTAAGCCATCCTCCCCAATCAAAATGCCTACACCACCAACAACCGAGCTCACCACCCACATTTATGCCACCGCAGACCACCACATCTAGAGAGAGAATGAGAGTACCACATCCAGAGTAAGAGAGAGAGAGAGAGAGAACCTCCGCCTTGGCGTGCCCCCGCCCGCAACCTCGGTGCCGCCTCCGATCAGCGTTCACCACCTCCGACGAGACTCCCGAGCTGTACCACCTCTACGCCCTCTGCTAACTGATCTGTGCGATCCGCCCAGGTGCTTCGCCGCCGCTAGACCCGCTGAGCCGCCACGCGCTTCCCCGGTCGACGCGCTCCTTCAGGCCACCGACTGCCAAGTAAACCTCTGTGAGCCCTTTCGTCCCTCCCCCTTATTTTTCATATGTGAATTAGGTTTAGATTGGGGCTGACCCCCCTTCTCAGCTTTATATGGATTAGAAATAGTTTATATTATATTATTATTAATGTAATCAGAGCTTGTGAATGATTGAGAACAGCAACTTCGTCTGCTCCCTTCTCTCTCTTCGCTGAGAAGTTTAGGATTTTTGGATTGGATTTGTGTACTCAGCACAATGAAACCCCTGCCTTTATTTAGGGCTAATTAGTTTTTTTTTGAAAATTTAAAAATCATTAAGAATATTGTTAATGATTAGAAATTTGTTATTAATGTTATAATTATTATTATCCTTATTATTAATATGAGTAGAGGGGATTTGAATTGTATGCTTGAGCTATGAATATATATGGGTATATTTATATATGTGTATATAACATATGTACACATGTACAAATTATATATAATTTATATTACTAGCCTTATAGTAACAAGATGTGGGTACATTGTATATAAATGTATTTTCTATATTGTATATAAATGTATGTGCATTGAATAATTATTATTATTGGTATTATAAATAGTATTCTTTATTTGAAAGATATTTATATAAAATATATAATAATATTTCTAAAATACTATTACTTAATTTGACCTAAAAATTCTAATTGACAATTTGGAGTTTTAGTACTAAAATAATTCTCTAGGATTTCAAATAATACTTTGATTTATAAAATAGAGTTTCCAGAATATTATAAATGATTTCATTTAAAATAGTATATGTAATTAGTTATTCTTTTCTTTCAAAATCGTAATTCACGACTATAATAGTCGTTTTCTCGTTCTTGATTCAATTATCGTGCCAAACTCTGATCTTGGGCTTCAATATATCAAACTAGGCATTTTGGACTATTTTGGACTCAATGGAATCGTTTGTGCCGTCGTTTGGAACCATCTTGTAGAGCATAGAATCATATCTATTCCGTGTCGATACGTTCGTGTCGTACACATCGACTTCAACCAAATTGAGGCGAGTACATTCTTTGATAGTTTTTGTTATCTTGATAGTCTCTATGATACCAGTTGTAGTATTATGCTCGATATCTGACACGAGAGTACAAGAATTGGTATAGCTTGGATCCTGTTATGAGATGTTATTCCTGGTTATCCTGCTATACTGGTACATGATTGTTCTTGTACTTGTATAGACACCGATTTCTAAGAAAATTTGCTACCCTCTTAGAGAATCCTGTGTCGTAACGTGCTATGGTTGGATCCATTATACTAGTCGGGGGATGGGGAGTTAGGAGATTATGTGATCATACCCCTACTTACTTGTGCATAGCTCACCCTCGCCACACGTAGGGTGTAGCCTGACCTTACTTGTACTTGTGCATAACTTCCATGTATGTCCGACCTGATTTCCAGGTTTACCTATGCTTGTTCTTGTGCATAGCCGGTCATATAGATAGTCTGATCTTAGTCCCAAGCCGATCACATAATAAACTAATATCTCAAGGCACTGTCTAGTAGTAGTACATGTTCTATTCCAAATTATTTTCTGCTGTTATACTGTACTCCTGATACTTACAGTACGTTGCTACCATGACATGCTCATATGATTATCTTATACTTTTTACTGCTCAGTTTTACTTACCCATCATGTATTTTTATTGCTTACTGTGAGACTCGTCTCACAGTATCGGTATTTATATACAGATACGTATTTTGTAGTGTATTTCGTATTTTCTTGGTTTTCGCAATGCTTTAAAAATTTTCCTAACTTATAGATTTTTCCTTGGCCGGCATGCCGCTAGTATACCGGAGTATACCGACGGCATACCGTCCAGACAGATTTTCCATAATTAAGATATTTTCGATTTTAGATATTTTCATGAATAGTGTTTCCGATATTTTGATGAATAGTGTTTAGATATTTTCATGAATAGTGTAGATGCACCCTGTTACCCAATGGATAATTGGTTTTGTTTAAATGGCTAGGATTGACTTAGATATTCACATGGTTCACCATCCGACGGCTAAGATTAATTTCCCCTTCTACATATACCATTTCACTTTCTCTCTCCTCTCTCTTTTCGTTCTCTTCACTCTCTCTTCATTCTTCTTCCCTTCTCTCCCCCTTGGAGCTTGCCAAAAGCTTGGCCTTGAGGCCCTGGGTGTGGTGTCTAACCCCCCTAGGAGGAGGAGTAGAAGATTAGGCTTGGAGCTTAACCTAGGCAAGTACATCTTGCCAAAATCTTGAACAAAAATATTTTTGTTGTCATTTTATTTCCCTTGGAAGTAAATATTTAGAATTGTTCTAAACTCATTTTGTTAAATATGTTTTCCTTATGATTCTCGTATATATGCATGTTTCCAAAATTTGTTTAAGCAAGGTTTTGATTTTCTGTTAAAACCCAATATGGACTTAGTAGAAAACTTGGTATCAAGAGTGATACTAATGTTACCATCATGGATCTTAGTCATATATACATATATGAGGCCCTCACATAGTTTGTATATCATGGATTTTAAGTTTGGTGGCAATCGGAACCCGTTTCGGTGTCCCGAGAACCTCTATTTGGAAGTATTTTGAGGTATTGATCTATCAAATGTTTTGATTTGTGAAAACTAATACTTTCATGTTGTAGAAAATTCAATTCTATTCAATTTTGACTTTTGAAAATTCGAATTTCGATTTAAAACGAAGTTTTTATGGCCGAAACAAGTTTTGGAAAAATTCTGAATTTTGTTGCTGTTTGAAAAACCGGTATACCGCCGGTATTCCGCAGTATATCGCCGGTATACCGCAGTATACCGCCGGTATGCCGTTTTTTGTACCAGAAACCTTCTGTCTTTAGTCCAATATACCGCCGGTATGCCGCAGTATACCACCGGTATGCCGTTTTATGCTATTTTGGTCTGTTTTTGTCCGTTTTGGTCCATTTTTGTCCGTTTTTGATATTTTCTTCGATTGTAATGATTTCTTAACATGATAAGATAATCTTGCTCAGTTAGATAATGATTGTACACCCTATATAGACTTGATACTAGCACATGTTCAACCATTTTATGAAATATACTTAGCCTTGATTATTCTTCTCCACATGCCATGATATGTCTTTTGATAGATTCTTTCTTACAAGCTATGATAATTGTTGCCATGCCTTCTTGCTTACTTGACAGTGACCCGTCGTGGTGCACTCTTGAACATGTCTTTTTCTTGCTTACATGATAGTGGCCTGTCATGGCGCACTCTTGATTCTAGTACATGTCTTGCTCCTTGATAGTGGCTCGTCGTAGCGCACTCTTGCCTTGATATTGTCATGTCTTGTTGTGGCTTGTTGTAGTGCACAATCTTGTTTGTCTTGTCCAGTCTTGCATGTCTCATGTCTAGGATGGATTCTGCGGAATGCCACACCCGGAATCCAACAAGAAAAATGTTAAGGACTAAACAACTAGCTTGAATACTTAGATCATTGAGAATTTTCCAGTTACCTGTTGCCCCTTTGGTCTTGGCATTATATATATATATACATGGGATTTGGAGCTATCTGTCATGATGAGCACTCTTCCAGCACACCGTCGAGTGGGGCACCTCTTTAGGACACATGTATCTTACTGCAGTGTGTCTGCTATACTTATTTTCTTTTTGGCTTGGACCACTCAGGTAATAGCAGGCAGGTGATGGACTTGGAATTCTCAAACTTGCATTTGTTAGTAATTAGGATTGTGACAACCCTAGTTATCTAAAGTATCAAGCCGTAATCATTGCTTGGCCGTGATTGATGGATGGAGTCCATGCTTGTCTAGTCTAGTCTTGCTCCAGTTTACCTTATTGTAGTACTTAGCTTCCTGTCATTCCTTACATGCTATTCTTCCTACTACATGCTCGGCTTCACCATATGCTCACATGCTCCAGTTACAAAACATGCTCACATGTCCCGACTACTTAACATGCTCACATGTCTAGTTTATCTTTCATGTTCACATGTTTCCTTTTCCTTACATGTACACAGTTTACATTCTGTCACATGTCCTTTACCTTATGCTACATGTTGCTTTACTCTTTGTCTTTCCTATTCTCGGGATAAGTGCATTGGTAGCGCACGAGTCTCGATTTGTTTTACTTATTTATGTCTCTATCCATTGCTATGATTTGCATGCTGGTTTTAGTTCATAGTTTGACTTCCTTTGTGGTACTTGCTATTGGGGGTCTGACCCCACTGGTTTTGTTTGGCCAGATCTGATAGAGGAGCCCGGAGGATCTTCCGTACCTTCCACTCGTTGGTGATTACCCAGAGCACCACAGTACCTTAGTGGGTTTTCTATTTTATTCTTCCACTAGTTATGTACATTATTCTTTTGTGGCATTTAGCCTCCGAGCACGTGTTTAGCTCGTGTTTTGGACTTGACATTTAGCCTACGGGCCAGAACATGATTTGCATATTCTAGACTATAGCTAGAGCTTATCATGTATGACTATTACCCTTGCTAGTCTTCACTCTGTATTACTAGCTTCATGATCATTGATGTATGATAGTTTGGGACGCTTTACTATTTTATATTCCAGTTGATCTTACTTCTTGTACATTGTTTACTGCCTGTGATTGAGATACCTAGGATTGCTTGACCTAGGATCGACTGTTGGCTTGTAGTAGTAACCCCCATCTATACAGCTTATACGTTATTTCGGAGTACTATAGTACTTTGGTATACGTAGCTAGCCTGGTCCGTCCCTACTTGCCAGTATTCTGGTTCTGGGGCGTGACATAGGTTTTAGTGGTGGCCCATGCAGGTATGATTTATCAGATATGTGGGGGTTACTGATGTTTAGATATCTCAGTCACAGTTCTCCTTTATTGATATCCTTCGTGTTATTCTATATCTCTGATCCTTTGACCTGATATCTGCCTTGATCGTTGATCCTTCCTGTTCTCTCGATTTAATCCTTGTGTCCTTTAACTTTCAAGGGCATGGTTCTTAATCCTTTCGATCATCTTGTTTGGGTTTTGCCGATGGTAGTCAGCAATCTTCTGTTGGGCCAATTATGGAGGATCAGTCTTAGCATTCAGGGGCAGAGTTCAGAGTTGACCCGAGGGCAGAGGTGTCAGTTCAGCCTGATCAGCCAGCAGGGTCAGTCCTGCCAGAGTCCAGCTTCACCGGCTACCCCAGCAGTACAGCAGTATATGGCTCAGGTACCATTTCAGCAGCAGCCGATTAGAGCATCAGTTCCGAGGCATGGGCATGCAGAGTTTAGTGTGTCAGAGCAGGTTTTGGCCAAGGATGGTCATGTGGTAGGTATTGTCCTATTCTGCTTCCACTCTTATTTATCTCTTGGGTTACGCATATTTGGCGAGTTTCTCGTCCCACTCTTCTGTCTTCGTAGTCGAGGCATGTGATAACTTTATTAGGTATCGACTATGAAGATACGTCCTAGGTAGAGTCATGTCTTGGATTAAGTCATTGGTACCGACTTATTTTGAGAATTGACTTTTATCTAAGTTGTGGAGTCAGCGTAGGCCTGCTCCTACTCAACTGACTCAGGAGACATATTTATTCATATGCCTCCATCCCTTCTTGATTGTAGTTAGTGTTATCGCTTATGCATTTACTTATATTATTGTTGTCTTTATCTTACCAACATGCCATGCTTTGTTTTGATTGATATGATTTTTCAGCTCTTTGGTTTGGTTTTCATGTTTGACTAGATTTAGAAAATTCTGAGGACGGAATTTATTTTTAAGTTGTGGAGAGTTGTGAGACTCGTCTCACAGTATCGGTATTTATATACAGATACGTATTTTGTAGTGTATTTCGTATTTTCTTGGTTTTCACAATGCTTTAAAATTTTTTCTAACTTATAGATTTTTCCTTGGCCGGCATGCCGCTAGTATACCGGAGTATACCGACAGCATACCGTCCAGACAGATTTTCCATAATTAAGATATTTTCGATTTTAGATATTTTCATGAATAGTGTTTCCGATATTTTGATGAATAGTGTTTAGATATTTTCATAAATAGTGTAGATGCACCCCATTACCCAATGGATAATTAGTTTTGTTTGAATGGCTAGGATTGACTTAGATATTCACATGGATCACCATCCGACGGCTAAGATTAATTTTCCCTTCTATATATACTATTTCACTTTCTCTCTCCTCTCTTTTCGTTCTCTTCACTCTCTCTTCATTCTTCTTCCCTTCTCCCCCCCTTGGAGCTTGCCAAGAGCTTGGCCTTGAGGCCCTGGGTGTGGTGTCTAACCCCCCCTAGGAGGAGGAGTAGAAGATTAGGCTTGGAGCTTAACCTAGGCAAGTACATCTTGCCAAAATCTTGAACAAAAATATTTTTGTTGTCATTTTATTTTCCTTGGAAGTAAATATTTAGAATTGTTCTAAACTCATTTTGTTAAATATGTTTTCCTTACGATTCTCGTATATATGCATGTTTCCAAAATTTGTTTAAGCAAGGTTTTGATTTTCTGTTAAAACCCAATATGGACTTAGTAGAAAACTTGGTATCAAGAGTGATACTAATGTTACCATCATGGATCTTAGTCATATATACATATATGAGGCCCTCACATAGTTTGTATATCATAGATTTTAAGTTTGGTGGCAATCGGAACCCGTTTCGGTGTCCCGAGAACCTCTGTTTGGGAGTATTTTGAGGTATTGATCTATCAAATGTTTTGATTTGTGAAAACTAATACTTCCATGTTGTAGGAAATTCAATTCTATTCAATTTTGACTTTTGAAAATCCGAATTTCTATTTAAAACGAAGTTTTTATGGCCGAAACAAGTTTTGGCAAAATTCTGAATTTTGTTGCTGTTTAAAAAACCGGTATACCGCCGGTATACCGCAGTATACCGCCGGTATGCCGTTTTTTGCACCAGAAACCTTCTGTCTTTAGTTCGGTATACCGCCGGTATGCCGCAGTATACCGCCGGTATGCCGTTTTATGCTGTTTTGGTCTGTTTTTGTCCGTTTTGGTCCATTTTTGTCCGTTTTTGATATTTTTTTCGATTGTAATGATTTCTTAACATGATAAGATGATCTTGCTCAGTTAGATAATGATTGTACACCCTATATAGACTTGATACTAGCACATGTTCAACCATTTTATAAAATGTACTTAGCCTTGATTATTCTTCTCCACATGCCATGATATGTCTTTTGATAGATTCTTTCTTACAAGCTATGATAATTGTTGCCATGCCTTCTTGCTTACTTGACAGTGACCCGTCGTGGTGCACTCTTGAACATGTCTTTTTCTTGCTTACATGATAGTGGCCTGTCATGGCGCACTCTTGATTCTAGTACATGTCTTGCTCCTTGATAGTGGCTCGTCGTAGCGCACTCTTGCCTTGATATTGTCATGTCTTGTTGTGGCTTGTTGTAGTGCACAATCTTGTTTGTCTTGTCCAGTCTTGCATGTCTCATGTCTAGGATGGATTCTGCGGAATGCCACACCCGGAATCCAACAAGAAAAATGTTAAGGACTAAACAACTTGCTTGAATACTTAGATCATTGAGAATTTTTCAGTTACCTGTTGCCCCTTTGGTCTTGGCATTATATATATATACATGGGATTTGGAGCTATCTGTCATGATGAGCACTCTTCCAGCACACCGTCGAGTGGGGCACCTCTTTAGGACACATGTATCTTACTGCAGTGTGTCTGCTATACTTATTTTCTTTTTGGCTTGGACCACTCAGGTAGTAGCAGGCATGTGCTGGACTTGGAATTCTCAAACTTGTATTTGTTAGTAATTAGGATTGTGACAACCCTAGTTAGCTAAAGTATCAAGCCGTAATCATTGCTTGGCCGTGATTGATGGATGGAGTCCATTCTTGTCTAGTCTAGTCTTGCTCCAGTTTATCTTATTGTAGTACTTAGCTTTCTGTCATTCCTTACATGCTATTCTTCCTACTACATGCTCGGCTTCACCATATGCTCACATGCTCCAGTTACATAACATGCTCACATGTCCCGACTACTTAACATGCTCACATGTCTAGTTTATCTTTCATGTTCACATGTTTCCTTTTCCTTACATGTACACAGTTTACATTCTATCACATGTCCTTTACCTTATGCTACATGTTGCTTTACTCATTGTCTTTCCTATTATCGGGATAAGTGCATTGGTAGCGCACGAGTCTCGATTTGCTTTACTTATTTATGTCTCTATCCATTGCTATGATTTGCATGCTGGTTTTAGTTCATAGTTTGGCTTCCTTTGTGGTACTTGCTATTGGGGGTCTGACCCCACTGGTTTTGTTTGGCCAGATTTGATAGAGGAGTCCGGAGGATCTTCCGTACCTTCCACTCGTTGGTGATTACCCAGAGCACCACAGTACCTTAGTGGGTTTTCTATTTTATTCTTCCACTAGTTATGTACATTATTCTTTTGTGGCGTTTAGCCTCCGAGCACGTGTTTAGCTCGTGTTTTGGACTTGACATTTAGCCTGCGGGCCAGAACATGATTTGCATATTCTAGACTATAGCTAGAGCTTATCATATATGACTATTACCCTTGCTAGTCTTCACTCTGTATTACTAGCTTCATGATCATTGATGTATGATTGTTTGGGACGCTTTACTATTTTATATTCCAGTTGATCTTACTTCTTGTACATTGTTTACTGCCTGTGATTGAGATACCTAGGATTGCTTGACCTAGGATCGACTGTTGGCTTGTAGTAGTAACCCCCATCTATACAGCTTATACGTTATTTCGGAGTACTGGAGTACTTTGGTATACGTAGCTGGCCTGGTCCGTCCCTACTTGTCAGTATTCTGGTTCTGGGGCGTGATACTTACTGTTATTTATAGTTTTGTCAATTTAATGGAACTGCTGTTAGTTTATGTACTTCGCTCCAATCCTGACTGGATAACCAATATTTTTAGGAGTTGTTATGTCCTACATACTTGGCCTATATGATGATGCTAGCTGAGACAGGTTCTCGATGTTCCATTTATCGCGAGTTATCTTTTGGGAGCTCTAGGCCATTATTCCTTATTTAGATTCATGTTTCGTTGTCAGATTTGTCTCCGACACATTCTTGATATGTATGATCATTTTGTAGACTCTAGTTGATTTAGTGATATTGTTATCTCTTCTTATTCATATCTTTTTTAGATGTATGTGATTTGAGTACATATTGTTATTATAGATCATTTAGTTGTTGAGATATTTGCTGGGTACTCGACAGCGCTCTACCGTCGATACTGCGGCGTAGGCTGGACGTGGCCTACGTACTTGTGCCCGATATCCGGGTGCGGGTCGTGACAGCTACCAGATTGAAATCAGACACATCATAGTTGTTACGCCCAGAACCAGAATACTGGAGAGCGGGGGCGAACATAGCCAGCTACGTATATTGAAATGAAGTCCATCTCGCTATACGGTCACGGCTGTCTAGATATGAGGGTTTACTACAAGCCAACGGTCTCTTAAGGTCAAGCCTATTGTCTCAATCTCAAGCAGTAATATAGTTACAAGATGTTTGACCACCAAATATACAATAAAAGGCGTCCCAAATATTACATATCAGCTGATCATGAAGCTAGTCGTACAAAATGCAAGGACTAGCAAGAGTTAAGTCATACATGATCAACCCTAGGATTTGTTAATCATGTTTACAGCCCGTAGGCAGACAGTAAGTAAATGTGCATCGAGCTAACAGGTGCTCGTCGGCTAAACGCCTCAAAAGAATAATTTTTACAATAGAGTGAGCGAAACAAAATAGAAAACTCACTCGTAGCCCGGGTTCCTTCTAGTCGCCACCATCGGGTTGGAGGTTCGGTAGATCCTCGGGTGGTGCTCCGAAATCTGGCCACACAAAACCAGCTGGGTCAAACCCCAGAAAGAGCAAGTGCCACAAAGGAGGCCACGAAATAAGAACAAAAGCCAGCATATCATAACATAAGAAAATGAAAGAAAAGTACAAGTAAGTAAAGAGAGCAACAGGACAATAAACGACTAGGGACGTGGAACCATTCCGGGAACCAGGTTACAACCCGTAAACCAAACAAGGACCAGGGTTGTAACCCTTCGCCTGAATAGCACTCTGCCTCTACCCATTTATTGTTAAAATAAGTAAAACAATCATGTACAAGAGTACCAGGTACAGGGACTAGACAAGACTTAGACAGGGCTGGACAACATCCATTTACAAGCGGCCTAGCAATACTACGGCTTACTACTTTAACTAACTAGGGTTGTCACAAGCCTAATTACTAACAAGATGCAATGAAAATTCTCCAGTCCCAAGCCCTGCAGACCATCTAGTTATCCTTCCGCGGGTTGAGAGTATGGTTGGGTACATCGCCCAGGAGACGATATACCCTTAGGTGACTTAGAGGGTGCAACACATGACAGTGTGCTGGAAATGTGCTCTACTCGTCGGCAAGCTACAAGTCCAATTAAGGCACCCAGATAACGAGATTGCCTGTGACTAGAAATTCTCCATGAACTATAGTTTGATCTAGTCATTAGCCTAATCCATATTCAGTGCGAGTCCCTGACCGTGGGAACCAGAAAGTCACGTCCTAGACATGATGCAAGACAAGACAGGTGGATTGCACAAGCAAGCAAGCAGGAACACCCACAATGTCAAAGTTGGTTATGCAAGTCGAGTTAGCCATCGCAACGGCATCAAGTCAAGTCAGGTTATAAGTTACCAATCAAGTTGCAAGTTACAAGTCAAGAGTACGCCGCCACGGGCCACTATCAAGTTATCAGGTTACAAGTCAAGCGTGCACCCCATCGGGTCACTATCAAGGAGATCAAAAAGTACTGGGATCATGAATCACAGAAATCACGAAAACGTACTAGTCATAGCAAATACTGAAATCGGGCCAGGTCGTGTTGGGTCAAGATAGTCGTGCTGTGTGGAACAAGATTTCAAAACCCAATCCACAAAAGAGAAGCCAAGCTCGAGAAATAAACCAAACCAAATCTCCATAAGCCATTTGGTTACGCAAGGTGCCAAGGGGTTGGGTTGTGCAGGATGTCAAGTACGCAGAGGGGGGATGGCGCAGGAGGCCAAGTGCGCAGGGTCAGATGGCGCATGGGCCAAGTGCACAGGGGAGGATGGCGCATGGGTCCAAGTGCGCAGGGGAGGATGGCGCATGGGGCCAAGTATGCAGGGAAGGATGGCGCATGGGCCAAGTGCGCTGGGTCAGATGGCGCATGGACTGGCTTGCGCTAGGTCGGATGGCGCTGGGTTCAGATGGCGCAGGGGGTCTATTGCGCCAGGGGGCAAGCGCGCTGGGAGCGAACGTGGTTCGCCAAAGGACGAGCTGTGCGATCAGCACTGCGCTAAAGAGTGCTGGCCGAGGGGGATGCGCGGTTCAGTACTGCGCTAAAGAGCGCAGACTGAGGTCTTCTTCTCCAGGCCGAGAGGAACACCTCAAGAACACCAAAGTTCAAATCTTCCTATCTTGGTCAAATCAAAACCAAATCTAGATTTTCAAAGTTCTAACTTGAGTAAAATTGAATTCTCTTCCACATGGAAGCATCAAAACAAACAAAAATCAAAGTTTGATAGATCAAAACCAAGAATTTCCAAAAAGGGTTAAAACCTAGATCTAAAAAAATAGAAGCTCCAAATCACCAAATGTCAAGTTCTAATGTTGATCACCATGGCCTAATCTAGCTAATGGACAATTAAAATGTGGTTCTCATGTGGTGGCAAGGTACACTTGCCTATGGTGTTGGTGTTGTGTAGAGGAAGGAAGAAGAAGATGGAGGAAAATAAATAAAAGTAAAGAGGAGAGAGAAAAGTTAGGTGGGATTTAATGGGGATGGGTGTGGTGTGTTGAGGGTTGAGCATAGGCTAAGGTGATCCTCTTGGATTAAAATCAAACCAACTCAAACCAAACCAATTAAAACCGAGCCGAGTCAAAACCCAAAATACGAGAGAACCCAAAATTCTACAAGTCCAGAAAATAAAATACCTGTCAAAATCCAATTACGAGCATGAATACAAAATACGAGAAATGGGGGTGACAACTCTACCCACCTTAAAATGCAAATTCCTTATAGCAAATGTCATACATAGATTTCTATCTCGCCGGTCGAATGACAGATAATTATATAAATCAAACTAGTCAAAGGGTACTGAACAGAAAGTCTAATTAAGACTTTCAACTAAGCAGTCAAAGGGTACTGAATAGAAAGTCTAATTAAGACTTTCAACTAAGCAGTGTTGTAGGATTTAAAATATGGTATTCAGGATTAGTATCCATCCTTCGTGACATAGCTGACTCTACCAAAACCTGACCAACATATCCTACACTAATCATTCTATATTTCAGTAATGTCAGTGAGCTAAATCATACTCAACTGTCGAGAATACTTAGGAGAAAACTCATTCACAGGATTAGTATCCATCCTTCGTGACATAGCTGAAATTTTATAGAGCTCGATAATAATTATTAGTCAATTTATTCATCATTTCAAAATCCTGAAAAAGCCCAAAAAACTCCCAATATCAGTAAATAGGGCTCGAACCCTAAATTAGAATTCAAATCCAAGCAAAACATCAAATTGACAGTTGATATGCCCAAAAAACTCCCAGTATCAGTATATAGGTGTCACACTGTGAGTCTCGTATCCACACAGTGGGACACGACGTGTCCAAACCAACAAAATAGGTGTCACACGAACTAGAAGCGAGTCCACTGTGAGTCTCGTGTCCCCGGCAGCGAGTCCACTGTGAGTCTCGTGTCCCCGGCAGTGAGTCCACGCTCTCGTGGACACGAACTAGAAGCGAGAGAGAGAGCTAAAAGACGAGAAGAAACTGGGAAGCGGGAGGGAGAGTTACCTGAGGAGGAGCTACCTGAGGAAGGAGAAAGGGGAGGAGGAGAAGGAGGAGGGAGATCGCCGGAGGAGCACCGCGGATGAGGAGGCCGGAGGAGGGAAATCGCCGGAGGAGCGTGGCGGAGGAGGAGGGCACGAAATATTTGGGGGAAAAATTTGTGAAAGATCGAGAAGCGAAACCCTTGCTATATGAAACGATTAGCGATGTTCTTTTAAGACGTCGCTAAACGTCGTTGATATATATGAAACGGCGACGCTACTTAAATTGCGTCGTTACACGTCGCTATATCAGCGACGTGTACCGACGAACTTGCGACGCCTATTGTCATTTAACAAATTACAGCCGCTAGACGTCGCTATTAGTCGCTGTTAGCGACAAAGAGCGACGTCTTGTATAAACGTCGCTAAAACCCCCTAAAATAGCGACGTTCTTCCTTGGAGTCGCTAAATACGTCGCTGATATAACTTATTTTGGTAGTGATCTACCTTTCTCCGATATCGTCCCATGCTAGCGGGGATCTGCACTTCCTGCCATACAGTGTCTCGAATGGTGCCATCTGGATGCTGGCCTGGAAACTATTGTTGTACGAGAACTCCACCAGGTGCAGGTGATCTTCCCATGAACCACCGAAGTCAAGTGTATAAGATCTCAACATGTCTTCAAGGGTCTGGATTGTACGCTCCGACTGACCATCTGTCTGCGGATGATATGCCGAACTGAACTGGAGACGAGTTCCCAAACTCTCTTGTAGGCTACGCCAAAAGTGTGATGTAAACCTTGAATCTCGGTCCGAGGTGATACTGACGGGCACACCGTGAAGCCTGACAATCTACCTGAGGTACATCTCTGCTAGCTGAGCCGTAGACTGCCCAACTCTGAATGGGAGAAAATGAGCCACCTTCGTGAGCCTGTCGACTATAACCCAAATAGCATCTCGACCAGCCGGAGATCTAGGCAATCCAGCCACAAAATCCATGGTCACATGCTCACACTTCCATTCTGGAATTGGCAAGGGCTGAAGATGTCCAGCGGGCCTCTGATGTTCAGCTTTAACCTGCTGGTAAACCAAATACCGAGAGACAAACTGGGCTATCTCCCTCTTCATGCCATTCCACCATAAATGCTGACGGATATCATGGTACATCTTCGTGCCACCGGGATGAATAGAATACTGTGAACTGTGAGCTTCCGTCATGACCTCATGTCGGATATCTCCACTGGGTACACAAAGACGAGTGCCGTGCCGAAGTGTACCATCTTTATGGATACATAACTCTGGCCTTCTTCCTGCCTCATACTCTGCTCTGAGTCGCTGAATCTTGGAATCTGCAGACTGCGCCATCCGGATCCTCTCAACTATGCTGGACTGAACCTGTAGACTGGCCATCAATGCCACGTTGGTAGGAAGAACCACTTCAATTCCTATCTTCTGAAGATCTACCAATAATTCTGGTTGTGCCGTCAGAAAATAAACTCTGGCTCTCCGGCTCAACGCATCTGCTATAACGTTGGCTTTCCCTGGGTGATACTGTAAATCCATATCGTAGTCCACTAGTAGCTCGAGCCACTTCCTCTGTCGCATATTAAGGTCCTTCTGGGTAAAAACATACTTCAGGCTCTTGTGATCAGTGAATATCTCCACTCTATCTCCGTATAAGTAGTGCCTCCACAACATAAGTACAAACACTACTGCTGCCAGCTCCAAGTCGTGGGTCGGGTAATTCTTCTCATGATCACGAAGTTGACGTGATGCATAAGATATTACCTTTCCATGCTGCATCAAGACACACTCGAATCCTCTGCCTGAAGCGTCATAATAAACTGTGAATCCTTCGGTCCCATCTGGAAGTGTGAGAATGGGAGCCGTTATCAAACCTCGCTTCAACTTCTCAAATGATTCCTAACACTCTGATGTCCAAACAAACTGTACATCCTTACGGGTCAACTGGGTCATCGGCGCTGAAATCCTTGTAAAATCTGAAACAAATCGCCGGTAGTAGCCGGCTAATCCAAGGAAGCTGCGAACTTCTGCCACTGAGCTAGGTACTGGCCACGTCTCAATAGCCACAATCTTCTGGGGATCCACTTCTACTCCTCCTCGAGTAATGATGTGACCCAAGTACGAAATGCGATCGAGCCAGAACTCGTATTTACTGAACTTGGCGTACAACTGATGCTCTCTAAGCGTCTGAAGGACGACTCTGAGATGCTGCTAATGCTCTGCTTTGCTCTTGCTGTAGACCAGGATATCATCTAGGAACACGATCACGAACTGATCTAAGTAAGGCATACAAATGCGATTCATGAGGTCCATGAATATTGCCGGCGCATTGGTCGCTCCAAAGGGCATAACAAGGAACTCCCAATGTCCATACCTAGATCGAAAAGCTGTCTTCGGGATGTCCTGCCCTCTGACTATGATCTGGTGGTATCCTGACCGCAAGTCTATCTTCAAAAACACTGAAGCCCCTTTGAGTTGATCAAACAAGTCATCTGTCCTCGGGAGTGTAGAAGCATGGAATTTCACAGCCAGAAAGCCCATGCGCCAGGCACTATATGCGCCAAAACTCAGACAGCAAAATTAAATAAGCCATTCGAAGAAGGACTTTTTATTTATATATAAAAGTCTATTACATGGCTAGAAAAGGTTGTACAAAGGAGAATTTCTACAAAAGAAAGATCCTAGATCTACAGCCAGCGGCCACCATGCGCCTCCAGATAGGCGCAGCGGCCACCATGCGCCTCCAGATAGGCGCAGCAGCCACCATGCGCCTTCCGATAGGCGTAGCAGTCACCATGCGCTGTCAGTTAGGCACAGCAAATGCCATGCGCCTCCAGCCAGGCGCATCCCACCATCTCTTCAGCAGCTCAGTTATGTACATCCAGCTCAGTTACGTGTATCCCTTCAGCAGCACTCTTCCAACCAGGCTCACCTGGCCGAGCAGAGCCCAGTTATGTGCTGCTCTTCCAGCCAGGGTCACCTGATAAGTGCTTCGATTACACAAAGCATTTAACCCTCTGGCTGGAACCAAGGAAGAGAAGAGCACGGCAAAGCTGTGGCCAGGGGAGGCTTCGAAAGAGCCTCCAAAGACCAAGGAAGACCGTGATCGAAATCATGGCACAAGGAGCTTTCAACACAATCAAAGTGGGCGGCACCCACTTTGAAGGAAGAGAGAGCCTAGCACCGCCATTCCGATCTACGGCTCTTCTGGAACAACAAAGACGAGGCCCGAACATCCCTATCTTTGGATGCAACAGGCACCTTTCGCCTGCCTCAGAAGCCCTCGACTCCGTCTTTTGGATGTAACAGTCACCTTCAAGTGCATCGAAGACAACACGACGTCTCATCTTCACCCTCGGGAGCACTTCATCAACAGAATGCACCCGCATATCCAAGTTCATGTTGGAAGTATGTGAGGGAACGAGGAGCAAACCTTTTCTCCATGCCACTATTTATAGGCCGGGCAAATCAAACCCATGCGCCAAGTGGATGACTCTCCGAATTCTGTGCAATAAATTTGCATTAAATGGATGAACCGGACGCTTCGAATTCAGCCAAATGGCTATTTTTAGCACTCGAGAAGCGAGACAGCCGCATCATTAAAGGACATGTCGGATACGCCAGCCAAACAGCGTATCACATAGACGCGCCCTCCAGCATCAGGTGCATCACACAGACGCACCCTACAGTACCCGGCGCATCACAGAGGATACGCCCCCTCACATCTCCATACCGAGTGGAACACCAACCAATGTGCCTACTCAGCTATCCATCGAACGTCACAAACATTAAATGCTGAACTGACACCAGAGTTGGCAGTACGCTTCCCAAAGTCTGAACAGTTGACAGCTTTTTCAGAGAACAAAGCGTCGGCAACGTCAGCATCATCATGACTCTATTTCGACGGCTATTGCCACGTGGCCATCCATGCACCTCTACAGCCATGCGTCCAAATCGCCATGCGCCTCTACGGCCATACGTCCAAATTGCCATGCGCCTCTACGGCCATGCGTCCAAACCAGCATGTGCCTCAAAAGTCGTGTGCCTCAGACCCTTCATTGATCCCTAAAGACAGAAGAAGAGTCTCCAGTTGAAGCTTTGCACGCGCCTCAAAAGCCATGCGCCCCAGACTGATCTCTGATCCCGAAAGACAGAAGGAAAGTCGCCTGCATGCGCCTCAAAAGCCATACGCTCTAAACGGTTTGTAACCCCTAAAGGTTATGAGCCGCAGCCTCCTCCTGCGCCCAATCAAGGCGCAGCTCACCAGATTACTTCCCCCCACCAAATCCGAGATCTTCGAGCCATGGGTCGATGACACGTGTCATTTGACTCAACTCGTCCAAGATTTCAGCAACAGAAAGATCTTCTCTTCTGCTACGTACCGGCTCAGAACAGCAGTATGAAGAGTTTTCCCCCCAATAAGGGCGCATCATCTACGCGCCTCCATCAGTAACCTCCACGTGGCGTCCCCACACCGGTGCATCCCACATGCGCGCATGAGCAGCCAGCCTGCAAAACTATAAATAGAAGGATCGTCTCCTTCACACACACACAGAATCCACAACGAACATACAAGGAATCATCAGAGAGGCAGATACAGACACTCAACGTCTTCCTCCTCTCAGCAAGCTCCAACACCCA
This sequence comes from Iris pallida, assembly GCA_029216955.1. Classification (NCBI taxonomy): domain Eukaryota; kingdom Viridiplantae; phylum Streptophyta; class Magnoliopsida; order Asparagales; family Iridaceae; genus Iris; species Iris pallida. The sequence goes on from JANAVB010040818.1 coordinate 32,233,562, forward strand.
GAGCAATCCACACCTTCAGAGAACCGATAACCGTCGTCAGCCCGTCAACGGAGTCAACGCATTACCACTCGCTCCATTAGTACTAAGGACCCAGCTTAAACAAAAGTGTACTCCTAGGATTACATCTAAGTCCTATATTGTAACACTGTTCTGTTTGTATTAAAGTTTTCAATTAAACAATTTTAATGGCAAACAAGCTGGCGACTCTGCTGGGGACTTCTTTCTCCTCTTCCGAGAAAGTCGTATCACAGGCCGACGACGTGAAGGTAGGCTCCTCCCACAAGACGCTGGTCGTGCGCCTCAATCAACAGGCGTACGAGAAGTTCATTTCTGAAGGAAGTGCGAGTCCTTCGAAGCGGCTGCCAAAGCCGAAGAAGATCCGCACGGCCTGGGTGCGCAAGGTCGACGCCTCGGGCACCACCACTGAAGGGGATGCAGCAATCCAGCCTTTCCTTCCTGCTGACGTTCTCAGCAACCATGGTGCGCACGCCGATGCGACGCATCTCTTGGGGAAGCGTGCGGTCGACCACGTTCCCCAGCTATCTCCCTCTCAGGCGAGGAAGATGCATCAACGGAGCAGGGGTGCAGCCAATGCCCCGCACATCACCTCTGATGCGCCACAAAAAGCCTCTGCCTTTGACAGACTCACTCGCTGTAATGGCGAAGAGAAGTTGGATACTGAGTACTATGCGCCCAGCGGGCTAGTACGAAGAAATCCAAGGCGGCACGGGCCATGCGCCATAATAGTGCTATGCCAGCAGCAGGCCAGAGGCACGCGCTTACAATCACGCGCGCTGCCGATGGCAAGCTGTACAAGGTTGACTCAGGTGCTCCTGTACCAACAACGAGTCGACCTTTAAAGTCCTCATCTCGCATGGGCGCATCTACTGCGTGCACAACCAAGTCGAGTAAGGCAAACTCGGTGGTCTTGAACTCCCGTGCCTCCTCTGGTTGTGCGTTTGAGGTTCGTTCAAGTCACTTCAAATGTTTTGGTTCCCCCACTACTGATCGTGATGCCTGCTTGGTATTAGATCAGGGGGCGCAGCACTCACCTGACCACCCCGGCGTTTGGCCTTGCCATACGTCTGAAGGGGGTGTGAAGGCACCACTCTCCTCCAATGACCTGCGCAACGTGATCACTCACAAGCGCCGGTCAGGAGAGTCGACCAACAAGCACGATACGCCTCTCATGGGGCATACTTGTGCGGTGGTCACTATCAACTGCTGTTGCAAGGCGACAGCTCCACCAAGACAGTCGGTCTTCCAACGGCTGCAATCATCGAAACCTCTCCAACGTCGCCTTGGGACGAAGGTGCCAACAGAAGAGGAACCAAAGGTTGCTTCGTGCAACGTGATCTCCAACTCCTCGTCAATCCGGAAGCCGACTGCCAATTCATCGTCCTCATCCAAAAGCCAGCCGAGGAAAACCAAGGCAGCTGTCTCGACCTCTGGAGTGTTTGAAGGCACTCGGTCGAGGAAGAAGTTCTTGGAGGAAGTTGGGGGTAGCCAGATCCTTGTCGAGCCTCCTTCCGAAGACGAAGATGTCCAAAGCACAGCTGCGGCGGATCTTCATCATCAAGGCGAGGCTAGTCTCCCTGAAGCCCCTCAAAATAAGGATGTCCTCTAGGACACCGCCGGGGGTAGTTCTGGAAACGAAGAGGTCCTTCAAGACGGAGCTGAGGGCAATCAGACCCTTGCAGATGCGTCTATTGAAGATGAACTCCAGAATGTGGCTGGGGGTGGCCAAACACCAGGAGAAGTAACTCCCCCGCATGAGAGTGAGGCCGAAAGCGAAGCCTCAACCCATCCATCCACTCCTGGCCGTGTCAAGACAGTATACATGGCTGGGGATGATGTCGAGTCTGATACACCGTCACAGGACATAGTCCAGCGTATAGACTCATTAGAGGGAGGACTCAAAACCCTCTCTGCCTCTATGCAAGCACTGACTCAAGCGGTGTTTGAGATGCGGTCGGCCTTGATAAGGACACCTTCAACTGGTCCTGACCCAAGAACTAATGGGGAGTCGAGTGTGCCCCTCCAACGGGCGCCCTCGGATACAGAAGCACCTCGGACCTCGGAGCCCTCAAACGCTCCAATCCAGATGGTACCTCCTTCCCCGACTCCTAGCTCTACGGAGGATGTGGTCGAAATGATCAAAGACCTGCAGGAGCGCTTTGAGTCCAAGAACAGGCAAGAGGAACGCCAGAAGATGGGCATTCCCCAGCCTTATCCCCTCGAGTGGAACAAGGTGGTTTATTCCCCAAAGTATAAACCACAAACACTCACCCCATACGACGGGAAGGACTTTCCACGACGGTACCTGACGTACTTCCAGTCACAGACAGGGCATCTTCCAAAGGAGGACGCGCTCCTCACCAGTATCTTTGTCGGAGCCCTAAAAGGGGTGGCGTATGACTGGTACTGCAGTCTTCTCGACAATTCCATATCGTCCTTCGACGACCTGACACGCCTCTTTCTCGACCGCTTCTATGACGGTGGGAAAGACATGACGATGGCGTCTCTCATAGAGATACGCCAGAAGGAAAAGGAAACGGTTCGGGTGTTCATCGAACGCTTCCGACAGGCCTGCTTCAGGCTACCTCCAGGCATGCCAGAACATGCACTCCTCTCCGCTTGCAGCATGAACATGTTGCCTGCAGTGAAGCTCTGGCTCAACTCTACTCCCCCTCCTGACTGGAGCTTCCTGATCGTCGAAGCTGAAGCTGCAAAAAAGAAGGCGGCCAATGCACGTCTTCTGGGTGTCAGCTTCCCCGCCTTTGATGATAAGGGGAAAAAGTCTGCAGCTAACAGCTCCGGACGAGAAGCAAAGGGAAAACAGGCATTGACTGTTAATGCCTCGAAAGGCGCATCTGCGCCTACTCAGAAACCTCCACTGGTACCGAGACCCAAGGAGGTTTATTCATTCAATGATGACGACACCCTGCAACTTTTCGAGATACTGAAGCAGGATGACAAGATCAAGCTACCGGACCCAAAACGGCCCGATGAAGTCGAGAAAGTGGACAACCCAAGGTACTGTCACTACCATCGATTTGTCGGACATCCGACCAAGGACTGTTACGTCCTCAAGAATTACATCCAGCGCATGATCAATGCGGATGTAATCTCTGTCGACTATGAAGAGAAGACGGTGTCAGCCAATGTGGTTTCACTTCAGTTCGGCACCTTGCCGCCAACTACCACACAAGATAGCGTCGTCCCCATCCCTAAGGCGACAATGGAGGTGGTAAACTTACCACCTACCCGTGACAATGTGAGTGGACTCACCCCGCTCACCACATCTCGAGGAGAGGTCCTCTGGGTTCACCCCGACCTCGTCTCCGAGGTGACTCAATCGGAGGTACGCCCTACCTCCAAATCAAAAGGCAGGAAGATCAAGTCTTGCCGTACCGTCTCCTCTTTAACAGAAGAGGCGCTTCCAGTGCAAACACGTGCACAACAGAACTCCCAGTCCGGCGAAGCCGCCGCCGAGGTGGTGCCTCCTAGCACCATCCCTGAGGAGGGTCCATCTAAGCCCTCAGCAGCCAATAAGCAGAAGCAGGTGGAGGCCCATTTTGACAGACCTCTACGGAAGAAAAATGCTTCGGGGCTGTCCAAGCCTCACAACTTCGATATTCTGGCACAACTAGCCAGTACACCTGCACGCCTGTCTTTGTTCGAGCTCCTGCGTCTTTCTAAAGACTCCCGAGAAGCTCTCTGCGAAGCTCTGAAGGACGCTGAATCCTTTCTCAGTCAGGTCAAGCAGCCTGAAGACCTCCCAACTACTTGTGCGTACTGTCATTACACGGATGAAGTTATCCCAAACATAACTTTCACCCAACAAGACATGCTGCTCAAGCATCACCGACATAACCGACCGCTGTATTACACAGGGTACATTGGCTCGGTCAAGGTGAGCCGGATTCAGATCGATCCTGGGTCTTCCCTAAGCATCATCCCGAAGGCGCTGCTATCTAAGCTGGGGATCCCGATGTACCGGCTGGCGCCCTCCAATACAACCATCAGTGGCTTCAATGCTAGCAAGAGCGAGCCACTGGGCAAGATCCGACTGAAGTGCCACATTGGCAGCCTCAAAACTGAGGTGACTTGTTATGTGGTAGATGCCAAGGTCAACTACAACATCCTGCTTGGTCGACCATGTCTACACGAGTACATGGTGGTGCCCTCCACGCTCCACCAGTGCATGAAGTATGTATCCACTAATGGCGTCATCCGGACGGAGTTTGCAGACATCGATCCTTTCAAAGGGATTGAAGCGTACTTCACCGATTTCGACTTGTACAAACCCATTGACGAGGAGGAAGCCAACGACGCTGATGATGAGGCAGAGACGGCAACAGAGTCGGACATGGAGCCTGAGACGACTCCCGACGCCCCTTTGAAAATCCGACTGAAGGGGAAACCACCCCAGAAGGCGCCTCCAATGAGCATCAAGCTATCAGGAAAAGCGCCGGCTCGCGAAGCACCCCTGAAGATACGCCTCAAGGGAAAGCCACCTCAAACATCGGCTCCCCTGGTGACAAAATTACAAGGGAAGGCACCACTCACTGGAGGCGCAGCCGAGGCGCCTCTCAAAGTGCCACTACAAGAAAAATGGCTTTTCTTGACGGTTTTTCCCCGTCAAGAAAGACTTTTCTTGACGGTTTTGGATCCGTCATCTAGGCCCCCGTCAAGAAAAGTCGACACTTTTCTTGACGGTTTTTTGTTTGTATCCTTGACGGTTTTAAACCGTCAAGAAACATGCGTTATCTTGACGGTTTTAAACCGTCAATAAAACAAACAAAAAACCGTCAAGAAAAGTGTCGACTTTTCTTGACGGGGGCCTAGATGACGGCTAATAACCGTCAAGAAAAGTCTTTCTTGACGGGGAAAAATCGTCAAGAAATTGTTTTTGGGTGTTTGCAAACCGTCACGAAATGAATTATTTTTTGACGTTTTTGCAACCGTCAAGTTAAAAACCGTCAAGGAATAAAAAAATTTGCCGTTTTACAACCGTCAAGATAAACATAATATATTCCAGAAATCCAATTACCAAATACACATAATTACACAGAATCCAATTCCAGAATCAATATATAATATCACAAGCATCACACAACTATAATACACAATTTTTATATTAAAAAATACGTTGTTCGTACATCCAAACATCCAACAAGTACATCCAACCACAAACACGTTCGTACACCATAAATATCCTAAACATTTATAGGAGTAAATTAACCAAAATATCTCTGAACCCAGAGCAGCATGCAACAAGTACATCCAACAAGTACATCCAAACGTCCAACCACAAACACGTTCGTACACCATATATACATATCCAAAACATATTTACAGGAGTAGATTAACCAAAATATATCTGAACCCAGAGCAGCATTTCCTTTAGGTTAATCTGCAAACAAGGTGAACATAACATTATAAGTCAGCAACACAACTGAAATTCAATCAAATTTTGAATGGACAGAACAATCTAGGATATATGACATTAAGCAACTTAACAGGTAAACAAAGGAAAATTACAAACTGGCTATATAACAAAACCTTCTGTAGGATATATGACATTAAGCTACTTTTTAAGTTGTAGAACTTAGGAATGAACCTGGGAAAATATAGATCCAATGACAACCATCATTAGAATTTCTAAGAACTGTTTTTTGTTGAAACCAAAAATTGATTCAGATAGTAATGCAATAAAACTATGTGAACGCGAATCATATACGTTGGCATATTTTCTTCCAAGTACAAACTAGTTAAGCTAGCTTGCATGTCCACAAGTGTGCTAAACTACACCTGTGACCATTTCATTCATGTGATATATATAAGCAACTTATTAAATCAGGTAAACAAAGGAAAATTACAGACTGGCTATATAACAAAACCTTCTGTAGGATATATGACATTATGCAGAGAATATGTTGGCATATTTTCTTCTAAGCAAAAAAAATTAATAAAACATATATACTAGTGTTGTTAGCAAGAAATCTGTCTAAAGCACATGTAGCTTTTTCCAAGTACAAACTAGTTAAGCTAGCTTGCATGTCCACAAGTGTGCTAAACTACACGTGTGACCATTTCATTCATGTGATATATATAAGCAACTTAACAGGTAAACAAAGGAAAATTACAAACTGGCTATATAACAAAACCTTCTGTAGGATATATGACATTAAGCTACTTTTTAAGTTGTAGAGCTTAGGAATGAACCTGGGAAAATATAGATCCAATGACAACCATCATTAGAATTTCTAAGAACTGTTTTTTGTTGAAACCAAAAATTGATTCAGATAGTAATGCAATAAAACTATGTGAACGCGAATCATATACGAAGAAGTTAGCAGAGATTACAAAGAACTCCCAGAAAGCTCATCTTAGTAAAGAATACTACAAGATATTTACGAGTAATCCCAACTCATAAAAGAAGGAAATGACCGATATACTCTTAAGAGTAAAACTCTTACATACGCAAGCTTTATAGATTCCATATGGCCACTAAAGTGAAGCAACATGCACCACATATATTACCTATAACAGATACAAAAACAAGAAAGTCTCAAGTAAATTACACATAGATGTCAGCATGTGTACTACAAGAAACCCTTGAATAGGAAGAACTACACAGATTAGGGGTTCATAATTACAAAAGATCATTAAGCCCAATAATATGAATCACTTAGGAATTTGCAAATTTTTGTCTAAGTATCCATTATCGGGATATAAAGAGAAACTTCATTTATAGAAACTAATATAATGCCTTAAGGACTAGTTTTGGTCCCAAGGTTCAATTTGGTTTACAAGAAGAAAAAAAAATTCCTGAAGCTCCAAATAGAAAATAGGTATCTCAATGGCAACCAAAATGCATAAAAGCACTAGAAGTAAGAAATAATATGATCTAGACGGGCTAGACGCCAGACGGTGGGTGCCCGCCTGACTAGCGCCTAGAGCTTTTCAAAACCTTGCTAATACATATCAGCCATAGTTAAGACACACAAGCAATACAGGCAAACAAAAAATGTTTTGTTGATATACCCGTTTGGCATGATACTCAAGCTGAGGGTTATGGCATTGGGGACATGCTTCATTCACCTACTCAAACCAAAAAGGAAACAGAATATACACACATATATAAGCATGCACCTTGTAAATTTCTGCTCAATATATGTTGCGGCACTTACCACTGCTCTTTGCACCACTTCTTCATCCACTAGCACTGTCTTAAGAAGCACAAAAGGTTCAAGTTTAAATTCCCTCCTAATATCCTGAAATACAAAAAAGTTTTCACTGAGATAGAAGGTATTATTATCTCATCCATCATGTGAGTTGTACATTAGGAACCCTATTTTATGTATGAACCAACCTATAATGATGTATTGGAAGAAAGATGGAGGACATAAAATGATAGCTTTTACTATTTAGTGTTATAGACATTGAATGACTGAAAGTTCCACTCTTCCTACGAACTACCATGCCATTCTTACTTCAATCGGGCAATAGTATAGAGAGAGAAACATAAAGACTAATCCAAGCCACTACATTGTTGCAGGTACGACATCTTAGACCCCCACAAAACCATCCTGCACCACAACACAAAACCACTAGTGGTAGCTACACCTACCGCAACTCTCATGACAAAAATCTAACTGAAATAACTCTATTTGAATAATAATGGCAAACAACCAGTCATGCATGGCACTTGAAAAGAAAAAGCGATGTTGGCAAGCAATTCAGCAGGCCCCACTCCAATTCCTCAAGAATTAAGCTACTTAGGATCCACAAGACCTTCCTAACACAAACTTTCAGAAAACAAATATGATTAGAAGGCCAGCAGTGGTAGTTACACCTACCACAATGCTCACAACAAACATAAATTCAATCTAGTTTAACAACACTATCATACAACAATACCAGCAAGAAATCTGTCTAAAGAACAAATAATACATAAAATTAGGCCTAAATATAAGAAATGTTGTCTGGAATTATGTGAAAGTAGTTTTATAATAATAAAAACTACTTTTAGTTTTGAATTTTTGAATCAAAAAACTATGGAACTCCAATCTGAAATCTCCGATACCAATACTCATAATAAGGGTTCACATATAGAACATAAACTTGACACATCCAACAAATATACAGTAAAATGCATTAGTGAAATATTGTACCTCCATATAATTTCGTGGAGATTGACAACCATTCCTTGCCTCCAGGATTTGCTAAGATATCATCCGTTTTATGACCAATTGACACGACTCTAGCTTGGTCAGGATACACCTAAAGAGGAAATGATAACAAAATGATTAAATTAGTATTTACAAAACAGATTGTCGTTAAAAATTTCAAAGTCACAATTCTGAACAAATCAAAATATCAAAAACTTCACCAAAGACTGCCCGCAATCCATTTATCTTCAGGGCAACAGAAAGGCTTGCTACAACAGTGTAAACAACGAGACCATCTTTAATTTGCTCATTCACAATTGATTTTATTTTCCTCAGGTGCTCAGGGTTGATAGGCTTCCCTGTTATAATTTAGATGCTTATGTTAAACTATTTTTTCGCTCCTTTTCATAAAGCTGACAGGTGGATAGATAAACATGTCCACTTAAAGGTTGCATTGCACCGATAAACATGTCCACTTACTAGTGAAGGCATGAAAAAGTATGAGAAGCATACCAAGTTACCAACTTTTGATTGGTCACTTAGAATCTGAAGCATGAAGTAATGGTTCCTAATCTATAAATGTGGACCCTATTTTTCTTCTCTAGTAGATGAAGTATACAAAATCAAGCTACACAAGCCACCATTTACATCCTCACTCGACCATTCTATCAACAAAAAGTTGATTTCTGAAGTAGTTTACCTTGATCGGTTGTCGTGTGAGGCAACAAAAGTCAGTTCTTGTTCCCTAAATTGGCAAAAGAACAAAAATATAGTTAGCCAAGTATACCAAATTCACATTCTAATTTGCTTGTTCTCACAAGACTCACCAGCACAAAGTCTCCCAATAATCCTAGTGGCCCCGACCGAGGTTTTAACCATGGGAATAATACCCGAAAGCACAGATTCGAACACACTGCAAAACATTACACACAAAAATGTCACAAACACTTTCTACCACATACACAAAAATGCTACAAACATAATCTAACCCACAAATCATTGACTCTATCAAATTTATTTAAATAGCATTCTTTTAGTTTAAAAAAAGGGCCAAATCAACCTATAGAAATTCTCCGATCCACCGATCGTGACCAAGCAGTAAGCGTTGGTGAGCTTTGAAAATACTCCAACTTCACAATTATTCTCAAATTGGATTCTTGTATCAAAGAGTTTCCATGTAAAAAAAAAAATATTGACCCGACTCCCAATCATGTTGAAAATTTACGCAAGAATTGATCTTTATCAACAACAAAAAAAACTTACTAGTCGCCATGGCTGGTTCGCTCACGATGAAACCTTAAATCACCTGGAAAGACCAAACAAGATTTCACCTTTATTCCCCAAAAAATCAACAGAAATTACAATAAAAATATAGAAAATTACGACTTTGATATCAAGTTAAGAGCAAGAGAAGGATTCATACCTAATTTACGTTCGCTGATTTGAAGGAAGACGAGGAAATTTGGGTATTAGATTTTTTTTTAGGGTTTCGAGCTCATGGCGATGGCGTCGGCGCCGTAGGTGAAACCCTTCGGGGAGAAGCAGACGAAGACTCTCGAAGAAGGGAACGGAGGCTTAGGAGAGGAGAGCGAGAACTGGTCGAACATTAGGCTCTGCTTGGTGGCGCAGTTGCTGCTCACTGGTCGGAAATTAGGATTAGGGTTTTGGTTTGGAGGATTTCGGCTCGGATTGGAGGGAGGAAGAAGAAGAAGAGGAAGAGGAAGAGGAGGGTATTATTGGCCATTTTCTTCTTGAGGTTTCAGCAAAATTAGGACTAGGGTTTCTTTGAGGAAGAGAGAAAAAAAGATAGAGAAAAAAAGGCATGGCCGATCGGGCAAAACTGAGTTGTGTGGATGTGAAATAGGAGAAACCCTCAATCCCTTTTCTGATTAAAAACGTCAACAAAAAAAAACTTATCAAAAAATTACCAAAATGGCATGGACCCATGTTCGAATTTTTCAGCGGTAATTTTCCCGCAACTACTTTAGTTAACGGTTACAACCAAACCGTCAATAAATTAAATGGTTTTTCTTGACGGGTTCGTCTAAAACCGTCAAGTAAGATGGTCAAATTTTATTATATAACAGAAAAGGGGTGGTTTCTTGACGTAAGCCTAAAACCGTCAAGATAACCACTATTGTTGACGTTTTTCGACGACCGTCAACTTATAAACCGTCAAGAATCGCCATTTTTCTTGTAGTGTGCGTCTCAAGGGCAAGCCGCCGCAGTCATCCAAGGTGTCAGAGAAGGCTCATATAACCCTCTCAGACCCCGAAATCAAAGCTGTGTTGGACTCTCCTAGTTCGCCCCCAGTTCTTACAGACGAGGAGCTTGGTGAATATATCTCGGCTGACGTAGAGGCACCCTCCTTTGACAATGTAATCCCACGGGATAAGATCTCGTATTTTATCAATAATAGAGTGTCTTTTAATTATTCTTGTCTTCCATACTGGAATGCCATGTATACATTAGATAACGCTCTACGGTCGTTGCAAACACAAATAACGACCGTCCATCATAATCGAGTAGTCCCGTCTCAAGGAGTCTTCATAGTCCCTCCACGGAGCCGAGACGAAGGCACCATCATCTCGGGCAAAGTCGAGCGTCATCAGGACCTCCCGTCAATCGAGCCCAAACCTGATACCGACAGAGTACAAGTCTATCAGTACACAGATACAGCAAAGCACATCATCCAAAAGATGGGCTACGACCTGAAAAGCAACAAAGGCTTAAACTACGGCAAGGGTCGGCATCTCCCTGTCCGACTTTCGATGCCCAATGGAAAGCCACAGGACTACTATAATCGGACTCAACGGGGGTTAGGCTATGTCACGCCACCATCAACCCCAGAGAGTTCAGATGCAGAAGACGTAGAACATTCCCACTCGTCCGAAGCATCGACTTGGGATTCCGATACCAGTATCGGATCAGTCTTCAGGAAAGTGCTGTCAGCTAACATGACATCAGCACAACCTCAAAAAGATGAAGGCGAAGACCAAGCGCCGGAACCCTTCGAAGAAGAACCCTGGGCCCAACGCCTAGGAGAACAATGGAAATCTCGTTTTGAGTTACGCGAACCTCCCACCGAAGACGAAGTCGAGCAGATCAACCTCGGGGATGGGTCTTCTTCCAAACCCATCTTCATCAGTAAAAGCCTAGAAGGAGAAGATCGAGAATCTTTAATCCAACTGGCTAAAGAGTATATCGACGTCTTCGCCTGGAGCTATGAAGACATGCCGGCACTTGACCCACAGATCGCAATGCATAGGTTGAACATCTTACCTGATGCCAAACCTATCAAACAACAACAGCGACGCTTCCGTCCAGACATCATGAATGCCATCGATCAGGAGGTAGACAAAGTCTTGACCAGCGGCTTCATCCGTGAGGAACAACACCCGGATTGGGTAGCCAACGTCGTTCCTGTCACCAAGAAGAACGGGAAAATATGAGTCTGTATCGACTTCAGGGACCTCAACTCGGCTTGCCCGAAGGACGAATTCCCGCTTCCAATCACTGATGTGATGATCAACAACACATGTGGCTTTGAGCGCATGTCCTTCATGGACGGGTATTGAGGCTACAATCAAATCAAGATGTTCCTCGATGACGCAAAACACACGTCATTCAGGACTCCAAAGGGTATTTTCTGTTACACAGTAATGCCCTTCGGCTTGAAGAACGCCAGTGCGACATACCAGCGAGCTATGAGCACCATCTTCCGTCAATATCTTCGCAAGACAGTCGAATGCTATGTTGACGACATCGTAGTCAAGAGCCGCCTCAAAGAAGATCACCTACAGGACCTGAAGATGGTCTTCGATCTCATGTGGGCACATCAACTCAAAATGAACCCCGCTAAATCCTTTCTGGGGGTTTCTAGCGGCAAATTCTTGGGCTTTGTCATCACAGCGAAAGGCATTCATGTTGATCCTGAGAAGACCAAAGCCGTCCTCAACATGGACCCTCCGAAGAACCTTCGAGAACTTCGGGGCCTACAGGGACGTCTGGCATATATCCGGAGGTTCATAGCAAACCTCTCCGGTAGATGTCAACCCTTTACTCAGCTCATGAAGAAGGGAGTCTCTTACGTCTGGACAGAGGAGTGCCAAAAGGCTTTCGACGACATCAAGGCTTACTTAACAAGCCCACCAGTCCTGGTAGCGCCAGTCGCCGGCAAACCATTTCTCCTCTACGTCCGTGCCATGGATCATTCTCTTGGCGCTTTGCTAGCTCAAAACAGCGATACAGGCTTCGAGCAAGCAATCTACTACCTCAGTCGAACACTCATCGGGGCCGAACACCGGTACAACCCCGTCGAAAAGGAGTGCTTGGCTTTGGTGTTTGCCATCCAGAAGACTCGTCATTATGTCTCGGGTCAGACAATTCATGTCATTTCCCGAGTCAATCCGCTCAGAGTCCTCATGACAAAGCCATGATCATTGAACTCCCGGCTGGCTACATGGGCAATCCTGCTAACACCGTACAACATGGTGTTTGTTCCGCAAAAGGCTGTCAAGGGTCAAGCTCTGGCTGACTTTTTAGCTGCACACCCCATCCCAGAATCCTCAAAACTCTATGAAGATATCCCGGATGAGGTCCAAGAATCCAACGTCACCGAGGGAAGCTCCGTTTGGCGGATGTTCTTCGATGGCGCTTCGAGAACAGGCCCCAAAGGCCAAATCATCGCATGAGTGGGGGTAGTCTTAGTCTCCCCCGATCAGCTGGTCATCCAGCGTGCGTACTCTCTTTCGAAGCCGTGCTCCAACAACGTTGCCGAGTACAATGCACTCGTCATGGGACTCCAGCTCGCACAACAGCTGGGGGTCGACCATCTGGAAGCCTACGGCGACTCAAAACTCGTCGTAAACCAGGTTCGGGGACAATACGAGGTTCGCCATGAAGATTTAATCCCTTATCATGAAGTCGCGTTGAACATCATTTCAACCTTCATCGGGTTCTTCATCGAACATGTCCTCCGTTTATAAAACTTGGAGGCCGATGCTCTAGCTGGCCTCGCAGCCTCATTGGCAGCGCCCCTTGGGACTCAACACTATGTCACGGTGACTGGCCGAGACCTGATTTGTCCCAGAAACAACCTATGCTTGCAGGTGGCTCATGCCATGCCGACAAACACTGGTGTTAATGTCCGAGACTGGAGGTTCCCGTTCATCGACTTCGCTATCTACGGAATCCTTCCAGAGGACCCGAAGGAAGCCGTCTCAGTCAGGAGACGCTCTCTTCGATTCTACTACGATACAGCTACCAAAATGCTGTACCGACGCTCCTTCGATGGGCTCTTCCTTCGATGCCTGTCCAGCAAAGAAGCAGCCGAAGCTCTTCAAGAAGCTCATGACGGAACTTGTGGAGCTCATCAACCCGGTCCTAAGTTGCAAGATCGACTACGACGTATGGGCTACTACTGGCCAACCATGGCCGTCGATGCTGTTGAATATGCTAAGAAGTGCTACGCATGCCAACTTCATACAGACTTCATACATACACCATCGGAGCTGCTACATCCTACAGTCGCCTCCTGGCCCTTCGAAGCCTGGGGCATGGATATTGTACGGCCAATCACCCCTCCTTCATCGAGAGGACACTGTTTCATCCTGGCCATCACCGACTACTTCTCCAAATGGGCGGAAGCAGTTCCACTGGCAGAAGTAAAAAGCTCCAGGATGGTCAGCTTTATCAAACACCATGTCATTTACCGTTTCGGAGTACCCCGACGGATCATCCATGACAATGGTCCTCAGTTTATCAGCCACATTTTTAGCAGGTTCTGTGACAAGAATCGCATTCAAAACGTGGCCTCAACCGCCTACAATCCGGCAGCAAACGGATTGGCTGAGGCATTCAACAAAACTATCGTTAGGCTGCTCAAAAAGGTCGTGTCATCCAACAAATGCGACTGGGATGAAAAGCTTGGCGAATGCCTTTAGGCCTACCGCACAACGGTACGGACCCCAACAGGCAACACTCCATTCTTCCTGGTCTACGGGAGCGAAGCGGTACTGCCTCTCGAGATACAGATACCTTTGCTCCGCGTAGCAATCACAAACAAACTCACAGAAGAGGACAATCAATGTCGTCGTCTGCGGGAACTGGAGGCACTTGACGAAAAGCGTCTCCTAACTCAACAACGCATCGAGCTCTACCAAGCCCGTATATCACAGGCTTTCAACAAGAAGGTCAAACAGAGGACTTTCCAAGTTGGCGACCTGATTTTAGCAGTCAGAAGACCAATGGTGTTGACCCACAAGACACCAGGAAAGTTCGAGCCCAAGTGGGAAGGACCTTTCATCATAGAGACGGTATACTCAAACGGTGCTTACCGCCTCGCCAAACCCAATGGGGACTTGTTCATGATGCCCATCAACGGCAAGTTCCTAAAGAAGTACTATTCTTGACATCCTCCAGACATGTACTTCCCCAAACAACCACTTTCCACAAACTCATACGCTTCCGGAACCCAGCTGTTCCGTGGCATCTTCCAGTAGAAAGATAACCACGTCCATATTACCTCTGAGTTGTCTCTCTACACCCTACAAAACAGAATCTTACACTTCGTAAGCCTACGCTACCCTTCATGTTTACCACGTCCACATTACCTCTGAGTAAACATCTTGTACAAACAACCCCTGCGTTATTGTATATTGATCGCAGAACTTCCACGTCCATATAACATCTGAGTTGTTCAGTGTATCCCCCAAGATCATTCCTACCATGTCCATAATACCTCTGAGTAGGGAGATTCTATCATTTCGAACCCAATGATTGCCATGTCCACATTACCTCTGAGCAAACATAATGGTTCCTTCAAACTTATTATCTGTACCTGAAAACCAAGGTGCGCAAAAGATAATAGGTCCACACAAATCATCAAGTTCATAACAACAAAAGATGAACACATCACAAAAAAGGTTGTAGACTTCTTTATTCTTCTGAAAAAAAGAGTACAAGAAGCTACATCATCCCCCAGTAAGGGTTGCAAAAGAACATAAAAGAAAAAGGGAAAAGCTATGGTCCCTGAATCTCCCCAGGATGGGCTGAGAGCTCCCTGACTCGAAGCTTTAAGTCGACTGCGCGGGCCTCCACCGTCGCCAGGACTCGTCGCTCTGCTTCTTGGCGTATCAATTCAACGGCCCCAGCGGAAGTATCACTTGCATGCTTCTCATCAAGCTGTTGTCATTGCTGCGCCAAGGCAAGAGTCCGCTGAGTAAAAGTCGCTTCATCCTTCTTGAATGCTGCATGTTCAGCCCGGACACGCTCGACCTCTAACTGGAGTCGGGCCCGTTGGTCTTCAAGGCGGCGCATCTGGGTGTCGATATCCGCGATATTAGCTTCCAATGCAGCTTGAGTTTCTATCGTCGTATTCATAGACTGAGACAACTGCTCTACCGCAGCCTCAGTCTCAGCCACCTCGCGCTCCAAAACGCCCACGGTGGCCTGGTATGAAGACTCGATCTCGGCAATCAGCTTCCCCTTCTCCGTATCTATCAGGACAGAGAGATCGTTTCGCTGGATGCGTTGAAGTTCCACGAGCCGCTCATCCAGCTCAATCATTGAAGCCTCCAGAATTTTGGCCATGTGGTCGTGGCCTTGGTGAATACGAATCAGCTCGATGCAGGGCATTGCCAAAGCTTTTGCCGTCGCAAAACTCCTGTTGGCATCCATCACAGCAGATACACCCTTCTGCAGCATTTTGTATACCCCCTCGACGAAGAATTTCACATACTCGTCTGTATCCGCCAGGACCTGCGGCATCATCGCAGGAGTTGGAGGAGCTACTACAGTTTGCAGACCGGAAGAAGATTCGCCAACCTCAATCAGAGAGGCTTGAACCTCGGCATCAATGGGCTCTTCATCAACAGGGACTGGACTGCTAGCCCGAGGAGCCGAAGCAACAGAAGGGGCCGGCACAGGCGTCGAGATGGTCCCCCAAGTAGAAGGAGCGACAGAGGGTTCTACACCCTTACCCTTTCTCAAGCCCGGAGGAACCACCGATGTCAACGGCCACCTCTTCTACCCCCAACGTCCTATCAACAGTTGGTACCTCCCTTGGCAGAAAAGGGAGATCATCATTTGTCTCTTGACCCGTCTCAGCAGTCGCGACCGGAAGACGGGTCTCATCATCAACAGGGACAGAATCTGTCGCTACCTCCTGAGCGGTAGCCGCCTCAACTTCCACGATTGAAGCCGGGGTAGGACTCAGCAATGATACAGCCGACCTTCCCTCATCATGATAAGGAGGGGAATCAACCCTCTCCTCTTTCTCAACCATATCTGCTGTCCCCGCAGCAGATTCTTGCAAGACCGGAGGGACGTCATCAGAAGGTGACGAACTCCAGTCTACTTCATCATCAGGATGCCTCGAGTCCGTAGGACCCTCAGCATCTAAGGCCTCCACGTCAGATGGTGCTCTCCCAGAAGTTGTTGCGACCTCAAAGTCAGGAGATATTAAAATCTCCGCAGGAACATCTTCGGGACATTCCTCCACGGGAGACATTAGCATTGGTGGAATGCGCTCATCAGAAGAGCCTGCCACCGCCTTCGGTTTACTAGCGCCCGATTTTGAAACACGGGACTTCTTCTTCAACGATCCCTACAAGAAGAAGAGCATAAGTCGCCACAATGACGAAAAGAATTAGAATTACGAAATATTCCTCACCTCAACAGGGACTGATCCCGTTGGCGTTGCAAGTGGCACTTCCGTAACCTTTCGGGTCGGCGCCTTTCCCGACCTTTTCGGTAGAAAAGAACCAGCTTCTGTCTCAGCCCGCCTTTTCCCGACAGACGGGTCTTCCACTGGTACTGCAGCAGCAGCCCGATACCCCGCCAACTCTGGTGGACGATATGATCGGGCTGCCATCAACATATTTGCTGTCGCCTCCAGCTGGGTTCCAATGATGAAACTAGTCTCCCTGTCATAACCAGGAGACATAGTAGTCATAGTGCAATACAGCTTGGCGGCCGGATATAGGATCAGCGGCCGAGGATTACGAACTGGCGTGGTGAACTTAACGCTAGTGCATCCAGCGTTATAATATTGCCAGCCCCGGGCTCCATCCAGCAAACTCCCGATGAAGCCTAAACTGCTACTGGGATTCCGCAACATTAACTGGGTATTGCCAAACTGACGAGCAAATCGGCTTGGCAGATAAGGCTCCAGATAACACCTATTCTGGTTGCGGTAGACCAGGTGAGAAGGCCGGATACTCTGCAACCAACGAAAACTCTATTTCGGCAAAGTGACCGCATCTTCGCCAGAGTCAACTAAATCTTCGTCGGCCTCGAAATCTTTAAAGATCGGGCCAACCTTGACAATCTCCCACCCCGGAAGGTAGGACAAGACTCTCCTGCAAAAGGGGATGCCAGTGTAAGACCACTTCCTCTTATAGAAGCGGCGAATGAAGGCATCCCCTTCGACATGGTCCTCCTCCGGACCGGGACTCATCACGATCGGATGATGCAGAATCAGCCACCCCATAAGATAATGGAAAGGCAGCTCGGCCCGGGAAAAGTTATCATTGTTACCTCTCTCATGGATCACATCATCGGCAAAAGACCTCAAATCGCGTAACAGGTTGCACACCAACGCGGGGAGGAGAGCTAAAGGTCGTCCGCAGGCCAACTTTACTGCAGGCAAAATGAGATTCCGATGTACCCTCTCGACGGTACCGGATCCACCTGCAAATACGCAATCCCGGAGCCATATCATCAAGTAGGCCGTTAACACTGCCTTAGATGACATCCGGTACCCGCAGTGCCAGAAATAGCTGTACGTCGCCTTGCCACCCTCATTAGAATGTGGGGTCCTTTCGTCCAGCCGGCTTATTTCAGAACTCACTTCCGCGGGCTTCAATCCCTGCGGAGTCGCAAACCGAATCCTCGAAGGATCTGCCAAATCCTGCCTGAAGACGTAGTCCCTCCAAGCAGTCACATGAGGCTGGGTCTTGCCCTTGTCCCTCCGGTGCATCAAATAATGATGGCTCGTCACCTCTTTGAAAACAGCCATCATCTCCGGATCCTTATCTTCCAGAACTTGGATCTCTTCATTTGATGGAAAATATTCCTCGTACGGTTCCGTGCCCCAAGAAAGCTTGGACACTTCGTATATTTCATGGAGGGCCAATCCCAACTCCCCCACCGGAGTAAAGAAGCTGCCAGTCTGGGCATTAAAAAGCTCCAAGAGCGCAAGGAACATAGGCTTATTGAGGTCCACGCCTGCCTGCGTGGCCCGAATGGCGGCTGTCAGCCCGATCTCTTTAAGCTCAACCTTGAACCTTGAAAGCACCCAAGTGGTCAACTCGTCCCACTTCGGGATGTAGTGACACCAGCCTTCGACTCTAAAGCTACCTGTCGGATACATCACCTTTGATGTCAGCATCCGATTTGCAAAGATCGGGGCACTGAAGGGAAACGTGTCGTTTGGGACCTCACTGTAGATGCTCCCAGGACGCAAGGCTCGGTAACTGAAAGAAGAACCGGCTCGTGAAGAAGTCAAAGTATCTCGCTGATTCGAGGAGGCGTCAATTGAGAGGGTACCTCCCAAGGCCCCTCCTTGAGAGGGAGTAAGTTCCCAACCCATCCTTCTCTTCGAAGCTAGACGATAAAAAGCCGTCAGCGGCAACTGGCGGTCAACCTGCCGCATTTACAAAACCATACCTTTGGCAGAAAAGAACCAGTCTTCTCTGATCCTCAGTATCTTTGCTTCGGAAGAGACTAGTCGGTAGCCAAACAGAAAGGCAGGTTTTAAGAAAGTTATACCTTCGGATTCAGCAGACTTCAGTTTACCACTCTCCATCATACTCTGGAGGAAAAGAGGCAACTGGGTCTGGATTTGTAGCATTCTCTCATGAGGTTGGTCCTGTAAGATAGCATCCTTCGCAGGATTGATCACCGCCTCGTCAAAATCAACTCCCATCTGACAAAAAGAAGCGTCCAGGAGGACCTCATTCAACAAAGGGATCGTCATCGACACTGATATAACAAAGGTGGAAGTCAGGCAAAAATGTCAAATAGCTTCGGCGCGTCATCAGGGCGTAAGCCCATGTGCGCCAGCATCAGAGCTTCGGCACATCATCAGGGCGTAAGCCCATGCGCATCAGCTTGCTTCGGTGCATCATCAGGGCGTAAGCCCATGCGCGCCAGCATCAGAGCTTCGGCGCATCATCAGGGCGTAAGCCCATACGCGTCAACTTGCTTCGGCGCATCATCAAGGCGTAAGCCCATGCGCGTCAGCGGAGGCTTTGGCGCATCATCAGGGTACGAAACCCATGTGCGTCAGCCATTAAACCTCGGTGCATGATAAAGGTGTAAACCTATGCACGTCGGCAGGGTAGAACCTCGGCGTATCATCAAGACAGAAGTCCATATGCGTCAGCAAATTTGAGTTAGGGCACAGTCTGGCCCAAAAGCTTATGTGAAAGAGATGAAACCCACCCGTCACCTCGGGACGAACGTCGGCCGGAGTCGCAGGGGTGATAGGTGCATCCTCGTCGACGAACTCCTTCGCTTTCTTCTTCCCCTTGCCGGCACCACCGCGAGGAGTCTTGGGAGCCATTCTCTCAAAGAAGAAAAGGTTAGGGTTTGAAAAAAAACTCTAAAGAAAGCAAAGGCACAGAGAAGATGAACTCTCTCTCTCCAACCCTCACCTATTTATAGGGCATGGTCGCACGCGTAAACCGATGACGTGTAATCTCAGTCGTCGCTTCGGATTCCGTGAGGAGATAACAGCAAATACAACCAAAAGATCATCATTAATCTTTTGGGTTACCAAGGCGTCATCATCATCAACTGGAAGGAGCATGCGCCCGAACAAGCATGCGCCCAACAATCATGCGCCCTGACCTCCATGCTTCTTATTCAAAGTATTCCAAAACTTATTCAAAAGTTTTGAAAACTTTGAAGGGGGTCTTGCAGAAGCATGGAATTTCACAGCCAGAAAGCCCATACGCCAGGCACTATATGCGCCAGAACTCAGACAGCAAAATCAAATAAGCCATTCGAAGAAGGACTTTTTATTTATATATAAAAGTCTATTACATGGCTAGAAAAGGTTGTACAAAGGAGAATTTCTACAAAAAAAAGATCCTAGATCTACAGCCAGCGGCCACCATGCGCCTCCAGATAGGCGAAACAGCCACCATACGCCTCCAGATAGGCGCAGCAGCCACCATGCGCCTTCCGATAGGCGCAGCAGTCACCATGCGCTGTCAGTTAGGCGCAGCAAATGCCATGCGCCTCCAGCCAGGCGCATCCCACCATCTCTTCAGCAGCTCAGTTATGTGCATCCAGCTCAGTTATGTGTATCCCTTTAGCAGCACTCTTTCAACCAGGCTCACCTGGCCGAGCAGAGCCCAGTTATGTGCTGCTCTTCCAGCCAGGGTCACCTGATAAGTGCTTCGATTACACAAAGCATTTAACCCTCTGGCTGGAACCAAGAAAGAGAAGAGCACGGCAAAGCTGTGGCCAGGGGAGGCTTCGAAAGAGCCTCCAAAGACCAAAGAAGACCGTGATCGAAATCATGGCACAAGGAGCTTTCAACACAATCAAAGTGGGCGGCACCCACTTTGAAGGAAGAGAGGGCCTAGCGCCGCCATTCCGATCTACGGCTCTTCCGGAACAACGGAGACGAGGCCCGAACATCCCTATCTTTGGGTGCAACAGGCACCTTTCGCCTGCCTCAGAAGCCCTCGACTCCGTCTTTTGGATGTAACAGTCACCTTCAAGTGCATCGAAGACAACACGACGTCTCATCTTCACCCTCGGGAGCACTTCGTCAACAGAATGCACCCGCATATCCAAGTTCATGTTGGAAGTACGTGATAGAACGAGGAGCAAACCTTCTCTCCATGCCACTATTTATAGGTCGGGCAAATCAAACCCATGTACCAAGTGGATGACTCTCCGAATTCTGTACAATAAATTTGCATTAAATGGATGAACCGGACGCCTCGAATTCAGCCAAACGGCTATTTTTAGCACTCTAGGAGCGAGACAGCCGCATCATTAAAGGACATGTCGGATGCGCCAGCCAAACAGCGCATCACATGGACGCGCCCTCCAGTATCAGGCGCATCACACAGACGCGCCCTACAGTACCCGGCACATCACAGAGGATGCGCCCCCTCACATCTCCATACCGAGTGGAACACCAACCAATGTGCCCACTCAGCTGTCCATCGAACGTCACAAACATTAAATACTGAACTGACACCAGAGTTGGCAGTACGCTTCCCAAAGTCTGAACAGTTGACAGCTTTTTCAGAGAACGAAGCGTCGGCAACGTCAGCATCATCATGACTCTATTCTGACGGCTACTGCCACGTGGCCATCTGCATGCGCCTCTACGGCCATGCATCCAAATTGCCATGCGCCTCTACGACCATGCGTCCAAATCGCCATGCGCCTCTACGGCCATGCGTCCAAACCAGCATGTGCCTCAAAAGCCGTGCGCCTCAGACCCTTCACTGATCCCTAAAGACAGAAGAAGAGTCTCCAGTTGAAGCTTTACACGTGCCTTAAAAGCTATGCGCCCCAGACTGATCTCTGATCCCGAAAGACAGAAGGAAAGTCGCCTGCATACGCCTCAAAAGCCATGCGCTCTAAACGGTTTGTAACCCCTAAAGGTTATGAGCCGCAGCCTCCTCCTGCGCCCAATCAAGGCACAGCTCACCAGATTACTTCCCCCTACCAAATCCGAGATCTTTGAGCCATGGGTCGATGACATGTGTCCTTTGACTCAACTCGTCCAAGATTTCAGCAATAGAAAGATCTTCTCCTCTGCTACGTGCCGGCTCACAATAGCAGTATGAAGAGTTCTTCCCCCAATCAGGGCGCATCATCTACGCGCCTCCATCAGCAACCTCCACGTGGCGTCCCCACACCGGCGCATCCCACATGCGCGCATGAGCAGCCAGCCTGCAAAACTATAAATAGAAGGATCGTCTCCTTCACACACACACAGAATCCACAACGAACATACAAGGAATCATCAGAGAGGCAGATACAGACACTCAACGTCTTCCTCCTCTCAGCAAGCTCCAGCACCCAGAGTAATCCACACCTTCAGAGAACCGATAACCGTCGTCAGCCCGTCAACGGAGTCAACGCATTACCACTCGCTCCATTGGCACTAAGGACCCAGCTTAAACAAAAGTGTACTCCTAGGACTACATCTAAGTCCTACATTGTAACACTGTTCTTTTTGTATTAAAGTTTTCAATCAAACAATTTTAATGGCAAACAGTGAGAGGGTATCTGTTATTGATTGTCACCGAGTTCAAGGTATGATAATTTACACATAGCCTGGACGTACCATCCTTCTTTTTCACAAGAAGCATCGGGGCTCCCCAAGGCGATCCACTTGCACGAATGAATGCCTTGGTCCTGAGTTCTTCAATCATCTTATACAAGATCTCCAACTCTGAAGGTGCCATTCTGTAGACTCGTTCTGATACTGGTGCTGTTCCGGGAATCAAGTCTATAGTAAACTCGATCTTTCGCTCTGGCGGCATCCCTGGAAGTTCTTCTGGGAAGACATCTGGAAACTCCTCAACTATCCGAAGCAACTGCACTGCTGCTACTGCCATCCGCAATACTGGAGAAGATGGCTCCACTATGCCTCTGGAAAATGAAAAGTCTGGCTCGCCTGGAATACTAAAGACAACCCTGCCAATATGGCAGTCTATCCTAGCATACTGGTTCCTCAACCAATCCATGCCTAAGACTACATCATAGTCTGCCATAGGGAACTCTATGAATCTAGCGGGAAACTCTCTACCGCTAACTACGATTCGACACGAGGAAAACACTCGATCTACTCCCACAAGACTATTACCAGTAAGTATATTGAGCCTTACTGATAATGATTCTGGCTCCAATCCTATCCGTGTCGCGAATCGTGCAGACATGAATGAATATGATGCACCAGAATCAAATAATACCAATGCTGGAGAGGAGTTGACGAGAATAGTACCTGCCACTACCTCACCTGGTGCACCTTCTTCTTCCATAGCCATCATCATAACCTGACCGTGTCCTCTGGCTGCGGGTCCTCTCTGTTGGAAACCTCTCTGCCTGCTCTGCACTTGGGCTTGGGTATACTGCTGCTGGTTCTGCTGATGAAACGCCTGGGCCTGAGGTAACAATGGCCTCGGGTACTGCTGCTGCTGTATAGGTGCTGGTCCCCTAACCGATGGACTGGTTAGGTTGGAAGAGGATGAACTACCCCTATTCGGGCAAGCTCCTATCTTGTGATCTGCTGCTCTACAAGCTAGGCACAACCCTTGCGCTCTACGACAATCTGCCACTACATGGCCTGGCTTCCCGCAATGAGAATATCCCATCGCGGAAGTCTGCTTCTGCTTCTGCTGTTGCAGGTACGTCGGGGTCGAATGCTGAACCGACGTTAATGAGGCCGCCTGCCTCGGAGTTCCAATGGTCAAACTCCTAGCTGCCGGGGCTGGAGCTGATGATTGGTGCATCTGACTATGGGACCGCTTCCTACCTCCGGTCCTATCCACGATCCTCTGGGAGGTGTACTCGTGCCTCCTAGCTGCTCTCAATACTGCATCGAACGTCTAGTGCTCGAACTGCTCAACCGCCAACAAGATTTCCAAATACAGCCCCTGCTGGAACCGCTGGGCCCTCTCAAACTCGGTTGCCACCAAGGTGGGGGCAAACCTACTGAGTCTAAAAAACTCAGATGCATAACTGTCGACCGTTCTGCCTCCTTGCTTCAAGTTGGTAAATCTTGTTTGCAGGTCGTACCGAGCCACCGTATCAAAATACTTCGTCTGGAATCTCTCTCTGAATACTGCCCAAGCAATGGGTGCCACTAATCCCATAGCTTGCGCTACCCACCAACTACGAGCTAAATCCAGCAACCGTAGGCGTACCACCGCCACCTTCTCATTCTCGGGTGTTCTAGCTGCTTCCAGAACCACCTCGGTATCCTGAAGCCAAGCGTCCGCAGCAATCGTATCTTCACTGCCGTCGAAGAACGGAGGGTTCAAGCGCTTGACGCTGTTGGCCACGTTGTTCCCTGGATGACCGCCTCGGGTCAAAGCATCTGCCACTGCCTGGTGTAAGGCGTCTTCTCTGTGATCCTGGGAAGTTATCAAGGCCCTGATGAGACCTACCAAGGTGCCATCGTCCGGCTCGGCAGGCTGAACGGGCTGAACTGGGGGTTCTCCTTCGGAAGGTATAACTCGGAAGGCTACTCCGGAATGCTGGGCTTGATCTCCGGGTTGCTAGTCCACGGGAGTTGCTCCACCTTGCTGATCGGCGGGGTCAGGTATAGTGCCGCTGAAGAAGATGACACAGGGAAAACAATAAGGAAGGACCAGGACAGATCAACGATACAAGCACATGATCAGGGCAAGAATCCAAAGATTTCAGAGGATATGAGCGGAGATCAAGGACGAATAGTGATTGAGACACCTATTCGATAAACCCTCACATTTCTTGATTGACAAGACCTGCATGGGCCACCACTTAAACCATGTCACACCCCAGAACCAGAATACTGAAGAGCAGGGGCGAACATAGCAAGCTATATATATTGAAATAAAGTCCATCTCACTATACGGTCACGGCTGTCTAGATATAAGGGTTTACTACAAGCCAACGGTCTCTTAAGGTCAAGCCTATTGTCTCAATCTCAAGCAAGTAATATAGTTACAAGATGTTTGACCACCAAATATACAATAAAAGGCATTCCAAATATTATATATCAGCTGATCATAAAGCTAGTCGTACAAAATGCAAGGACTAGCAAGAGTTAAGTCATACATGATCAACCCTAGGATTTGTTAATCATGTTTACAGCCCGTAGACAGACAGTAAGTAAATGTGCATCGAGCTAACAGGTGCTCGTCGGCTAAACGTCTCAAAAGAATAGTTTTTATAATAGAGTGAGCAAAACAAAATAGAAAACCCACTCGTAGCCCGGGTTCCTTCTAGTCGCCACCATCGGGCTGGAGGTTCGGTAGATCCTCGGGTGCTGCTCCGAAATCTGGCCACACAAAACCAGCTGGGTCAAACCCCAGAATGAGCAAGTACCACAAAGGAGGCCACGAAATAAGAATAAAAGCCAGTATATCAGAACATAAGAAAATAAAAGAAAAGTACAAGTAAAGAGAGCAACAGGACAATAAACGACTAGGGACGTGGAACCATTCCGGGAACCAGGTTACAACCCGTAAACCAAACAAGGACCAGGGTTGTAACCCTTCGCCTGAATAGCACTCTGCCTCTACCCATTTATTGTTAAGATAAGTAAAACAATCATGTACAAGAGTACCAGGTACAGGGACTAGACAAGACTTAGACAGGGCTGGACAACATCCATTTACAAGCGGCCAAGCAATACTACGGCTTGCTACTTTAACTAACTAGGGTTGTCACAAGCCTAATTACTAACAAGATGCAATGAAAATTCTCCAGTCCCAAGCCCTGCAGACCATCTAGTTATCCTTCCGCGGGTTGAGAGTATGGTTGGGTACATCACCCAGGAGACGATATACCCTTAGGTGACTTAGAGGGTGCAACACATGACAGTGTGCTGGAAATGTGCTCTACTCGTCGGCAAGCTACAAGTCCAATTAAGGCACCCAGATAACGTGATTGCCTGTGACTGGAAATTCTCCATGAACTATAGTTTGATCTAGTCATTAGCCTAATCCATATTCAGTGCGAGTCCCTGACCGTGGGAACCAGAAAGTCACGTCCTAGACATGATGCAAGACAAGACAGGTGGATTGCACAAGCAAGCAAGCAGGAACACCCACAATGTCAAAGTTGGTTATGCAAGTCGAGTTAGCCATCGCAACGGCATCAAGTCAAGTCAGGTTATAAGTTACCAATCAAGTTGCAAGTTACAAGTCAAGAGTACGCCGCCACGGGCCACTATCAAGTTATCAGGCTACAAGTCAAGCGTGCACCCCATCGGGTCACTATCAAGGAGATCAGAAAGTACTGGGATCATGAATCACAGAAATCACGAAAACGTACTAGTCATAGCAAATACTGAAATCGGGCCAGGTCGTGTTGGGTCAAGATAGTCGTGCTATGTGGAACAAGATTTCAAAACCTAATCCACAAAAGAGGAGCCAAGCTCGAGAAATAAACCAAACCAAATCTCCATAAGCCATTGGGTTGCGCAAGATGCCAAGGGGTTGGGTTGCGCAGGGTGTCAAGTGCGCAGAGGGGGGATGGCGCAGGGGGCCAAGTACGCAGGGTCAGATAGCGCATGGGCCAAGTGCGCAGGGGAGGATGGCGCATGGGGCCAAGTGCGCAGGGGAGGATGGCGCATGGAGCCAAGTGCGCAGGGTCAGATGGCGCATGGGCCAAGTGCGCAGGGGTGGATGGCACATGGGGCCAAGTGCGCAGGGGAGGATGGCGCATAGGCCAAGTGCGCAGGGTCAGATGACGCAAGGACTGGCTTGCGCTAGGTCAGATGGTGCTGGGTTCAGATGGTACAGGGGGTCAATTGCGCCAGGGGGCAAGCGCGCTGGGAGCGAGCGCGGTTCGCCAAAGGGCGAGCTGCGCGATCAGCACTGCGCTAAAGAGCGCTGGCTGAGGGGGATGCGCGGTTCAGTACTGCGCTAAAGAGCGCAGACTGAGGTCTTCTTCTCCAGGCCGAGAGGAACATCTCAAGAACACCAAAGTTCAAATCTTCCTATCTTGGTCAAATCAAAACCAAATCTAGATTTTCCAAGTTCTAACTTGAGTAAAATTGAATTCTCTTCCACATGGAAGCATCAAAACAAACAAAAATTAAAGTTTGATAGATCAAAACCAAGAATTTCCAAAAAGGGTTAAAACCTAGATCTAGAAAAATGGAAGCTCCAAATCACTAAATGCCAAGTTCTAATATTGATCACCATGGCCTAATCTAGCTAATAGACAATTAAAATAGGGTTCTCATGTGGTGGCAAGGTGCACTTGCCTATGGTGTTGGTGTTGTGTGGAGGAAGGAAGAAGAAGATGGAGGAAAATAAATGAAAGTAAAGAGGAGAGAGAAACGTTAGGTGGGATTTAATGGGGGTGGGTGTGGTGTGTTGAGGGTTGAGCATAGGCTAAGGTGATCCTCTTGGGTTAAAATCAAACCTACTCAAACCAAACCAATTAAAACCGAGCCGAGCCGAAACCCAAAATACGAGAGAACCCAAAATTCCACAAGTCCAGAAAATAAAATACCTGTCAAAATCCAATTACGAGCATGAATACGAAATACGAGAAACGGGGGTGACAATAGTACTTTTGTAGTAGTGAATTTGTGTGATTACCATGACCAATCCGATGGTTGATATCACGTTCCGTCTTTGTCATTGTGCTCGTGGTTCCTTCCTCTTCAACCATGGTAAATATCACGCGATCACGATGACATTTTATGGGTCAAATCAATTCGTAGTGATACGATGTGTACACGAAGTGTCCAATATTGCCATGTCGACTTCCAAAAGTCGTATGTTTATGAAACGACTCCCGATTTGCGATCCATCTTCAGCTAAATCTTCCTATAGATGTTAAATTTAATCTAGAGGGTTAGATCTTTCAGATCTCGATCCTACATTAATTGCGTACGAACCCTCTCTCTACCCGATGTCTAGATTCAAAAATTTGGACTTTCTAGAAGATTTGACCATTGGATCCTAGATTCGTCAGCTTCATTCTGTCCGTAATAAGTTTTTACCCTACAATATAAAATTTTATAATAATATGATAATATTAGATATGTTAAATCACCCTATAATTAAATTATTAATTAAGTTATATCGGGACTGTATCTCAAAATTTGTGCAACGAATGTAAAATTCGTCGATTCTAGTGATCCCATCCTGTATCACTGAAATTGATAAGGTGGCCCTTCGGATTGTGAAAACGAGATTGTTAATCTTACGATTGACCATCTTATCTTGGTTTGTTTGTAGTAGGTTTCGATATACAAATTATAGGATACAAACTTGATAATTTAGATTTAAAATTATAAATAGAATTAATTTGAGTAATTATTGATTATATTGACCAGAATAACCTTGGTCTAGATGACTTAGCCAATAAACTACCAAGTTAACTTGTTTGGTAAGTAATCTAGACCAACCTAACTTGCTTAATAAGAAACATGTCTAATCTTCTCTTAATTTATGTGATTTTTGTTATTTATGGGCTTCTCATACGTTTGTGGATAGTCAGCTCGTTCGTGAGTTCGTTCCTTGGTTCAATACATGATAACATGGATGTACATTTTAAATTAATTACATTTGTGAGTGAGATTATAGAATTGTTACATTTATTGAGTGGGCTTGAATAATTAAAGAAGGCTCCTTGAAGTGGACCACATGCACATAAATTAGTAACCAACTATATTAATAAAAAGTTGTTAATGAACTCCATTAGAGCCATTATTGGAGTTCTAAGTCCAATTAAAGACTCCTTTAAGTTTAAGGATCACCATTTTAGGAGCATCACTCCCTTGGAGATGGTCTTAATTAGCTTTGAAAAATGTCCTTGGAAGTGTTACAGTTAAGGGTCTCCCTTGTATTCATTGAAATTAAAATTATTTGTAGATATGTAGAGTCCAATTAAATAATATGCCATATAAGGTACTATAAGCGGAGCTTTGAGTATTCTACCAATATTTTTTTTTTTTGAAATCAAGTATTCTACCAATATTCATTTTGGAAGTTACACTAAACTTAAATAGACTAAACAGATTCTTCAAAGTTGTAATGAGCATCATGGACATCAAAGTACACAAACTAGATTATTGTAACTAGATATTGATCAATTTAAAAGAAATTGCTACCAATGCCAACTACTCAAAGTCTCAAACATGGAGATAAAGACATATAAACGAAACCCTAACCCTAGTAGAACCCTACGATGGGTTGATCACTAACCCAGAAGACAAACTCAAAAAACTAAAGAAAACCCTAAAAATGCCTTCTAGAACTCCTATTTCAAGAGCTTCACTTCGACAGGGAAAGAAGGATCACCATCACCACTGCCCACTTTGATAGTGTGCTCTCCAGACGCCAACACCCTGTAAGCAGTCTTCTCCACCAGGGCCAACGCCTTGCAAGCGTCGACCGAGAACTTCACCACGGCAGACTCACCGGCCTTCACGAAAACCCTCTGGAAGGCCACGACCTGCTTCATGGGAGCACCCTCCACGTTGGCCGGAGGCTTCGAGTACACGATGATAGCGTCGCTGCCATCGACCTTCCCTTCGTTCTTCACCTCCACTTCGAAAGCGATGGTCTGGCACTGCAGCTCGTCGGTCTTGGCGGAGGGACAATCTGGAGCCTTGGTCTTGTTATCCTTGTAGGTCATCGGTAGGCACTGCTGCAAGTTCCCAAGCTTGACGTCGAGGTTTTTAGCAGGGGTCGATTTGAGAATGTACTTGAACACGGTGTAGCTGAGGCCATGGCCGAAAGGGAAAACCGTCGGGCCGTCGAAGAACTTGTAGGTTCTTCCTGGGTAGCTCATCTCGGGGACTGGCCGGAAAGCCATCGAGGTCATCGGCAACTTCTTAATGTAGTCATTTGTGTACCATGTAATGGGGAGTCTTCCACCTAAGACATACAATCGGTTACTAATGATTTCAGCTTGATATTGATGCATAGAATAAACATGGAAGAAATTACTCGATAGAGTTGTGTGTATCTTCATCATTCCATTCAAAAATTGTCACATGTAAAACCAGTGATCACTGGTCAAAACTTGTGTGGATGTTCATATTCACATGGCAATCCTTGAGTGCGTGAGCATCCACACAAGTAACAAAAATGAACTCCTACTCAATATATACCTGGATTGTAGCGGCCATAGACTACATCAGCAATGGCGCGACCGCCTTCCTGACCAGGATATCCAGCCCATAGGATGGCGCCAACCTTGGGGTTGTCTCTGGCGAAGGAGATGTCGACACCGCCTGCAGAGAGGATGACCAGAACAATAGGTTTCGGCGAGGCCTCGGCGACCTCGTTGATCCACTTGATCTGGTTGTCGGGGAGGCTCAAGTTCTCTCGATCTTGGAATTCCCTCTCAATGGAGAGATCTATGCCCATAAACAGAACGGTCGAGTCGGCTCCCTTCGCCGCCGCCTTCATCTCATCCCTCGTCTGCTGGCTCCGGCATTGAATATCAGGCTTACCATTATCGAAACACTCGAAAGAATCCACCGTCTCAGCCTCTTCCTTGAAGGCCTTGAGCGGTGAAACGAAGCGGCAGGGTCTCCCTGTCGTCGTCGACACACATTCAGGACACAAAGTTTATCATATATTGGAAACGACACAAAGATTTTGTTTTGCAAATATCAGTACCTGCATAGTTTCCTAACATGATCTCGGTAGCATGAACATGAGGCCCACCAATGGCAAGCTTCTTGATCTTCTCTTTGCTCAGTGGCAAGGTCTGGTCCTTGTTCTTGAGCAACACCATGCCTTGCCTCGCCGCCTCGACCGACATTTCGATGTGCTTCTCGGAGCATATGGACTCTAGCCCGAGCGAATTAAACTGGGGCATGCCGTCAAAAAATCCGAGCCTCATCAGCACCATGTACAGGTTCCTCAGTGCATTGTCAATGTCCTTCTCTCTAATCTTTCCCTGTTCTATTGCCTTCATGGCATGTTTCTCGTAGTATGTTCCACACTCCAAATCCAACCCTAGAAGAACCAGCAAGTTGCACAGCAAGATTGTATAGAACTTCATGATCAAGAAGAAGGAAGATGAAATTAAAATAAAATGTGAATTACTTGAGATTTTGAATACTTGCCAGAATTGATTCCTAATGCTACTGCATCCTCAGGTGTGCCATCTAGAAATTTATGGTCTGTATATATCTTTTGGACCGCATCACAATCAGATACTATGTACCTATACAAAGTTATTCACATTATCAAGATGGTGCTATATATATATATATATATATATATATATATATATATATATATATATATATATTGACAATATTTTCAATATTAATATTAGTTTGTTTACGTACCCATGCAAGTTCCATTCTCCCCTAAAAGTTTCTGTTAGAAGCTTTCTATTTCCACAAGCGGGAATGCCATTGACCTTGTTGTAGGAGCACATGACACTGACAGTGTCACCTTCTTTGAGACACATCTCGAAGGGAAGATTGAATGACTCCACCATGTCTTGCTCACTCACCTTCACAAATCAAGGACAAGGAAATTTTTTGGAACAGTTATAATACTTAGATGTGTAGATGTATTGGTTTTACTTACCAGAGCATCAAAGAAGAAGCGCTTCATGCCAAACCAAGATTCAAGATCATAGGCCCCGAAATGCTTGCAACATGAGCCGACCTTGATCGGCCTTGTGTTCAAATCTGTAACGTTTTCGAGACCCTCGACGTCTTGGAGCCCTCTGACGAAGTTCACTGCGAATTTGCCGACGACTACAGGATCCTCCCCCGGAGTCTCGAGTATCCTCCCCCATCTGGGATCCCTAACAAGATTGATCACAGGGCTCCAAAATGTAAGCTTCGTGTGTCCTAGATTGTACATTGCCCTTGCTTCTGTAGAGACAATCTGCCAAAAAGAAGAATGCCAAACATTAGTATCTCTATTGTTTTCTAAATGAGATTGAAATAATTTGAAACAAATACCTCTGCAGTGGTTCTCCACAAGGACTCATTGAAGGAGGCAGCAGAGTTGATGACTTCCGGGAACTGGGTGGCACCGGGGACATCCTCCCCGAACCAGGTCGCGTGACCGGGAGCCCGGTGGTCGCCGTCGTGGCCGACGTCCGACACTCCGTGGAGTATCTCCCCCCACCACGCGTAGTACGGGAGGCCGATCCTCTCAACCCCCTTGGCATAGTCGCTCATCTGGTTGAGCTTCTCGTCCACCCTCATCCTCCCGATGATGTCGTCCACCCGGTCGTAGTACGAGGCGCTCGTGTTGCAGTAGAGGAAGTCCGCGACGTTGAGGCTGAGCGCCTTGAAGCGGTCGGGGTCGCAGACGTAGGCGTAGGGGCGACCGTTGGTCATGATGGGTCCATTCTTGCCTACGGGCTTGGTCGAGTTGGCGGCGGGAGGGACAGTTCTGATGGAGGTGGTTGAAGAAATGAAGAGGAAGAGTAGAGTGAAGAAGAGGGAGAGAGCCATAGTGTTTGCCTTCCACGGGAATGTGGTTGAAATACTTCTACTGTGAGATCTATATATACTATACAA
The DNA here is from genome assembly GCA_029216955.1 of Iris pallida. Lineage (NCBI taxonomy): Eukaryota > Viridiplantae > Streptophyta > Magnoliopsida > Asparagales > Iridaceae > Iris > Iris pallida. The sequence continues at coordinate 32,265,959 of JANAVB010040818.1, forward strand.
ATAGATAATATAATATAAAAAATGAGATAATATCATATAAAGTTTGTTTTCATCAATAAGCAACAGATTTGCTATTGGTGTTTATTTTGCATTATCTTAATGAATTTAGTCTATCCGTTCCCCTTCTTTCCCGCAGCCTAAAAACAGAAATTTTCATATGGTTCGAGGATGCTTCAAATAATAGCAGCCAAAAGAAAAGAAGTTTCAAAAAATCTTGTACGAGGGAACAATTTGTCAGATCAGTTGACTTAGACATGGAAAACATTTCCAACTCACTTGACGAGTTGCCATTTTGTTAGATTATATATTATAACTAATGTAAATCTGGCCCATAAACCCAATAGTGTAGACACTATATATATTGTAACTAGTCCCCATCAATGAAAACAAGGATTATTATTCCCTACATGGTATCAGAGCCTTCCGAAAAATTCTAGCCGTCATCTTCCTTACCGCGCCCGACCGCGTCCGACCGACGCGCCCGACCGCGCCAGCCTACGCCCGCCGCCTGACCACACCTGATCGGGCCGACGCCTACCGCGCGCCTGATCGCGCCGCCGCCCACCGCGCCTGACCGCGCCGCCCACCGCGCGCCTGGTCGCGCCGACGCCCACCGCGCCTGACCGCGCCGCCACCGCGCGCCTGATCGCACCGACGCCCACTGCGCCTGACCGCACCACCTGACCGCACCTGATTGCGCCGACGCCTGATCCGCCCGATCCGCGTCCATTCTGTTGGAGGTTTTCGTCCGATCCACGCTGATTCGCTGGATTCCCCGATTCCGCGGTCGATTCGCCGCCGACCCCGTCCATCAGCGGCCGATTCGTCACAGTTGTACAAAATTTTGTACACCTGACATCCGCGATGGCAGATGATGCTGCGTCCAGCTACTCCGTCGTGACTGGCGGTGGCGGTGCACACAACCCAAATTATCCTAATCCGAAGGATCCATATTTTCTGAGTTTTACTGATCAACCAGGAAATATTATTACTCCTATTATTTTCCGTGGACCGAACTATGCTGAGTGGTCTCGGTCGATACATCTCTCCCTGATATCTAGGCGAAAGATCACTTTTCTAGAAGGTACTGAAGTCAAACATGTTAATGATGCTAGTAAATTGCTTGATTGGAGATGCGTGCAAGCGCTATTGGTTCAATGGGTTCTTAATACCATTGATCCGTCTCTGAAGAAATCTTTGCCGTACTTTGAGGAGGTTTATCCATTGTGGAACTTGTTGGAGAAAAAATTTGTTGTTAGCAATGGCACTCGGAAGCAACAAATTAAGGTGGCTTTGGCTGAGTGTAAACAAACGGCTTCGATGTCTGTGGAAACCTACTTTGGAAATTTACAGTCTTTGTAGGATGAACAAGCTGCTTATTTTTCATTGCCTTCTTGTACATGTGGTGAACTTGCTGCAAAGCTGCAGGCTATGAGGGATGAAGACCATTTTCAGGACTTTGTGTATGGGTTGAATGCTGAGTTGTATGGTCATACCTGATCTAATCTTCTGGCTCAGGATCCTCAGCCAAGTTTAGATCGGGCATACCAGGCAGTCCGTGAGGAGGAGGATATACGAAAATCTCAGGTCCAATCTGCTGCTGAGGAGGTGTTGGCACTGACTATCAAGACTTCACCTCATCTTTCTACTACTTCTAATAGTAGAACCCCATATTCCAGGGACAAATCAGGTATGATCTGTACTCATTGCAAGAAAACAGGTCATGATGTTGCAACTTGCTTTGCCAAGATTGGCTATCCAGAGTGGTGGGAGACTCGTCCTCGGCGTGATGGCGGACGTGGTGCTGGCGGTGGCAAAGGCCCAGCACCACAGCAGAGGCGTGATGGGGGACGTGGTACTGGTGGCGCAGGGGTTGTTCATCATGTCGCCGCTGCTGGTCATGGTGTCCCTGCTGGTCTTGCTGGGAGTTCGACAGATATGACGCATGGAGGGTATCCTTCACCACTCTCAGGTGAACAATGGCAGAAACTGATGAGCTTGCTGGGTAACGACAATCCTTCCAAACCTGGTTCTTCAAACTCTGATCGTCTGATGGGTAAGAATTCTTCTGTCACTTGGATATTCGATACTGGGGCTACTCTTCATGCGACAGGCTCTCGTGACTGTTTAGTTGATTGCTTTGAGGGCCCTGTCTGTCCTGTGATTTTGCCTGATGGGAGCACTATTGAGGCTGTTTCTGAGAGGCAAAGTATTTTTGACTGCTTCATTGGTGTTGACGGATGTTCTTTATGTTCCGACATTGACTTGCAATTTGATCTCTGTCTCCCAATTGATTGGTGCCAGAAATTGTGATATGTTATTTACTCCTGATTTGTGTTTTATTCAGGACCGAAGTACGAGGAGGGTGATTGGAGCAGGTGAACAAAGGGGTGGACTTTACTTCTTGGGAGAGGTTCCAGCTTCTTTGGCTTCGGTGATCCTGGCATGCAAAGAGAGTGATTCCGAGGTTTGGCATAGTAGACTGGGGCATCCTTCAGATAAAGTAATGCAGACTTTACCTTTTCTCTCTGGTAGTAGTGTGTTTTCTCATAAGGCTTGTGATATTTGTCATTAAGCTAAACAGACTCGTGATGTCTTTCCTGATAGTAGTAGTCATGCTTTGAGATGCTTTGAACTTATACACTGTGATATGTGGGGACCATATCGTGTTCCATTATCTAATGGGGCACGATATTTTTTGACTTTGGTGGATAATTTTTCTAGAGTTGTTTGGGTTATTTTATTGACAGATAAGTGTGCTGTTTATTCTATGTTTCTTAAATTCCTTGCTATGGTGAAGCGTCAGTTTGGGACTGATATACGTCGTGTATGGAGTGACAATGGCACTGAATTTAATTGTTTATGAGATTATTTTTCATCTCTGTGAATATTGTTCTAAACATCCTGTGTTGGGACACCTCAACAGAATGGAATGGTGGAAAGAAAACATCGACATATTTTAAATGTAGCCAGGGCATTGAGATTTCAGGGTTCTCTTTTCGTAAATTTTTGGAGGAAATGTGTTCTGGGTGCATGTTATTTGATAAATAGAACACCTTCTAGTATCTTGAATTTTAAGTCTCCTTATGAAATTTTATATGGTTCGGCTCCTTTCGTATGATCATCTACGTATTTTTGGGTGTCTGTGCTATGCGTATGATTTGAAATCCCGACATGATAAATTTTTTAGCACGAGTAGAAAATATATCTTTGTTGGGTATCCACTCAATAAAAAAGGATGAAAATTGTATGACTTGGAGACTGATGACTTTTTTGTGTCCCGCGATGTTACTTTTTATGAAAAAGAATTTTCTGGGTGTGGCTCTACTAGCGAGATATCTTCTGCGACACGTCATACATCTGTTGAGGTGCCGGAAGACGATATAGAGGCTTTTGGGATAGTGCCGGCTACGGTTGCTGAGGCCGGAGTGGTTGCTGCCGGCTCGGCACCGAGTGACGAGGAAGCATAGGTAGCTGCAGAAGTATTTACAGGAGAGTCCGCTGGGGGTGATGGAGATACTACTGATAATACAGGGGATATAGTGTTGCCAGAGGTGCCCGACGAGGTAGTATTGGGAAGAGGAATGAGAAAGAAATCACAGCCAGTGCGATTACAGGATTTTGTGACGAATGCTGTTCGAAGTAAAAGTCCCCCCTTCACCACAGTTCATCTGTTCCCGTCACTTTCTCAGGTACTTCGTATCCTCTAACACAATTTCTAAGTTATGACATATTTACTGCTGGACACAGAGATTTTTTTGCAGCTATCACTGCAGGCGTTGAGCCTACTTCATATCGCCAGGCCTCGCGAGATTCAGGCTGGCGTGCGGCAATGCAAACTGAAATACAGGCTCTGGAAGATAATGAAACATGGAGTCTTATCGATTTGCCTCCTGGGAAGAAAGCATTGGGAAGTAGATGGGTGTACAAATAAAGTACAACTCCGACGGCAGTGTTGAACGCTTAAAGGCACGGCTGGTTGTGTTCGGTAATCATCGGATTGAGGGGATCGACTATTCAGAGACATTTGTCCCGGTAGCTAAGATGCCTACAGTTAGGGCATTCTTGGCTGTTGCAGCTGTGAGAGGCTAGACTTTGCACCAGATGGATGTGCACAATACTTTTCTTCATGGAGATCTGACAGAAGAAGTGTATATGAAGTTGCCGCCAGGTTTTTTACATAGTGAACCCTACAAAGTGTGTCGCCTGCGTAAGTCTCTATATGGATTGAAACAGGCACCACGTTGTTGGTTTGCTAAGCTTGCTGCCTCTCTGATATCCTATGGATTTATTCAATCTCATTCCGATTATTCCCTTTTCTCTCTTTTTAAAAGGAAAGGTAGAGTTGCATGTTTTGATCTATGTAGATGATATGATTGTGTCTGGTAATGACTCAGGTGCTTTAGATGCTTTCAAAAAGTACCTTAGTTCTTGCTTTCACATGAAGGACCTTGGTGTGTTGAAGTACTTTCTTGGCATAGAGGTGGCTCGGAGTGCAGAAGGAATTTCCTTGTGTCAAAGGAAGTATGCTTTGGACATCATTTTAGAATGCGGCTTAATGGGGTCTCGACCTGCTGGCTTTCCCATGGAGCCCAATCACAAGCTGGCAGAATCGACTAGTCCAAAGATGGCGGATGCAGAGACTTATCGGAGGCTAGTTGGGAGGTTGATTTATCTATCATTTACTCGCCTTGACTTAGCCTATGCTGTGCATATATTGTCTCAATTTTTACAGGAGCCTAGACAAGATCATTGGCATGCTGCTTTGAGAGTTGTCAGATATCTCAAACATGCACCAGGACAGGGTATTATTTTGAAAGCTGATTGTGATCTCCGTCTTTCTGGTTGGTGTGATTTCGACTGGGCCAGTTGTCCCTTGACTCGTCGCTCAGTTACAGGCTGGTTGGTGTTTCTGGGGGGGAGGGTCTCATATTTCTTGGAAGACCAAGAAGCAACCGACTGTTTTCCGATCTTCCGCTGAAGCTGAATACCAATCTCTTGCTGCGCTTGTTTGTGAGTTGAAATGGTTGATGGAGTTATTGGTGTGTTTGGGCGTTCGCCAGGAGTCTGCTATGTCGATGTATTGTGACAGTCAGTCAGCCCTGCACCTGGCTCAGAACCCGGTATTTCATGAGCGCAGTAAGCATATTGAGGTGGATTTGCATTTTGTTCGCGATGCTATTAGAGATGGCACCGTAATAGCCTCGCATGTTCCTACTTCTTCTCAACTGGCTGACATCTTCACCAACCCCCTTGGAAAGCATGTGTTTGATTCTTTACTTTTCAAGTTGGACATTTGTGACTTGCATGCTCTAACTTGAGGGGGGGGGGGGGGGGGGGGGGGGGGAGGGGGGGGGGGTGTGTTAGATTATATATTGTAACTAATGTAAATCTGGCCCATAAGCCCAATAGTGTAGACACTATATATATTGTAACTAGTCCCCATCAATGAAAACAAGGATTATTATTCCCTACACATTCGCCCATAAGTTTCGCCAACTTACTTGCTTGTCAAGTTGACTCACTCCGTGAGTGGTACGCACGAGTACGTGAAATAAAATTTCATACTCGATCGATCGAATAAATTCATAAATCTTGTTTAGGGACAGACATAAACTTGGTATTATATTCAACGTATACGTATTTAATTTAGCTTGCTTCCAGTTTTATTAGAGGAATTTTTTTCAAACTTCTCTCTTTAGCTACTTGTTTCGAAGATTAATTTCCCATCCATATAAAAATTTCTGAAAATTATAAATAATAAATAATATTATATAAATTTTTATTATTATGCAAAATTTATCTGATTGAAAAATAATAAGTTTTTTTTTTGTTAGATAGCAGTTGTTACAATAAGTATATTGCCATCGATTTGGATGGCACTTCATCCGTCTATCCATATCATCACCATTATTTAAGGAACTGTTTCCAAATTAACAGCGACCATCCGTCTATATTTATCATAAAGTTATCGTCTAGGTGTGTTTATCATTTAGCTGTGTTGTTTCCAAATTAACAGCGATTAAGGGAGTTGTTTGAGAGACTTGACATCTATTGTCTACCAATTATGCTATTTGGCTCCCAAAATATTTGGGCGATGCCATCTTCCATTATGTGACATCTGACATGGCAGATGACATAACAGCTGACATGACAAATTTTAATCCAAAAACTTAATTACCCAATTTTTTTTAATGTTAATGTTAATATTAACATTAATATTAATGTTTACTCGAAAAAAAAAAACATTAATATTAATGTTAATGTTAATATTAATGCTAATGTTAATATTAATGTTAATGTTAATATTAATTTTAATTTTAATTTTAATGTTAATTTTAATGTTAAGGTTAATTTTAATGTTAATTATCATGTTAATTTATTAATTTACTATTAATTTTAATTTTAATATTAATTTTTTTGTTAAATTTTACTATGTCAGTTGCCATGTCAGCAACCATGTCATCTGTCATATAATATAACGGAAGATGATATCACCCAATTTTTTTGGGAGGCAAATAGCATTTTTGTAGAAATATTTCTGGTTGGAAGTTCATAACCTCGTAGTCCAGCAGAAACAGAGACTTCGACCTACTGTATTAGATATAAGAAGCGGTAGACAATCGAAAATGCTATTTGGCTCCCAAAAAATTTAGGTAATATCATTTTTCATTATGTGACAGATGACATGGTTGCTGACATGGTAACTGACATGGCAAAATTTAACAAAAAAATTAAAATTAAAATTAAAATTAAAATTAATAGTAAATTAATAAGTTAACATTAAATTAACATGATAATTAACATTAAGATTAACCTTAACATTAAAATTAACATTAACATTAACATTATTACTAAAATTAAAATTAAAATTAAAATTAACATTAATATTAATATTAACATTAGCATTAATATTAACATTAACATTAATATTAATATTAATATTAACATTAACATTAAAAAAATTTGGGTAATTAATTTTTTGGATTAAAATTTGCTATGTCAGCTGTTATGTCATCTGTCATGTCAGATGCCACATAATAGGAGATGGTATCATCCAAATATTTTGGGAGCCAAATAGCATAATTGATATTTCTATAGAATGCCAAAGCATCTTTTGTTGCTCCATATATTATATAGTTTAAGATAATAATATATTATATAGTATAAGATAATAATGATAAGATGTTTGAGGTAACTAATATGCAAATCGTAAAATGTTTGCGGAAGAGAGTGGGGATGCCATATTAATGCTGAAGATGGTGCAGAACATTTTTTTTTTTTTTGAAAGCAAACTTCATTAATTAAGGATGATAGCACATGAGGGAGAATTTGCTCCTTGATAAAACATTTGAACAACAAATATGTAAATGATAAATATTAAATAAAATTTGTTAACGATCACCAGAGATAATTTTGTATTAATAAGCATTTATTTACTTAAAATTTAGTCGTTGCACCACTTTTTGAATTAATTTGAGGAAAGAATGTTTCAAATAATAGCAGAAATAAATTTGAAAAAATTTAGTATAATGGAACAAAATCAGTTGGCAAGACCCACTGCCAAGTGTTGTCATTTGGCGAGTTGTTCATGCATGCATGCGTATGTGAAACAAAATTTTATAGATCGATCGAATAAATCCATAAATCTTGTATTGGGACAGAGACATAAACTTCATGTTATATTCAACATGTACGTATATGACTTGCTTGAAAACGCATGCATGCAGCAATCAACGCTTCCAGCTTTATTAGCTATGTGACTGTGCATTGAGAGCCAGGAACACATGAACGATACCTAAGCCAACTCAAGTATAATGGAACAAGTGGCCAAATCAGTTGGCAAGACCCACTGCCAAGTCTTGCCAACTCACTTGCCGATTTGTCCATGCATGCATGTGTGTGTGAATTAAAATTTGATAGATCGATTGAATAAATCCATAAATCTTGTTTTGACTTTTGAGACAGAGACATAAACTTCATGTTATATTCAACATATACGAATATGACTTAGCTTGAAAATGCATGCATGCCGCAATCAATGCGTCCAGCTTTATTAGCTATGTGACTATGTGGTGAGAGCTAGGAACACATGAACGCGCGATACCTAAGCCATTAAAAAATTAATGGACAACTCGTCAAGTGACTTGGAGAGGCTTGACAGTAAATGGATAGCTCGCCAAGTGAGTTGACGGTGAATTTAGTTCCTGAGAATATCCTCATCTCGCCAACTGATTGATTTGGTGTTGGAAATCGAACACGTCCTACAAGTGCTTCGATACCGTGTCAGAGACGTTGCCGCAACAGAAACCTAGGCCAATCCATCTGAAATAACCAACCATTATCTAACGAACATCAAGCATAGATAAAGACAAGTATATGGGACTGACTATGTCACCTGGACAACTCCCAATCTATGTAACTCAGCTAGAATTACAAGATTGACAAAAAATCAATATTGAACCTATTGTCCTAATAGGTTCAACCCCCCTCACCACACTCAAGAATAAATGACACAGATTATAAAGAAATCACTCACCAACCCATAGCAATCTCCCTAATTGTAACTACCTAAATCCAGTAGAGAGGTATTTTTGTCAATTCATATATATATATATATATATATATATATATATATATATATATATATATATATATATAATTTTGAGCCTAATTAGTTATTTTATATTATGTATATTTATTTATTTATTTAATATTGTGCTTGTTATTACGGTTAGTGGCTAGCCTATTGGTTAGACTTGTGTTAGTGAACCTATTGCACTAGACACTAGATTAGAGCCCAACAATTAGCGTGTCATGGCTCATAGACCAACTCATTTGATTAGGCTTAATTATACTCATTAGTCATGACCATTTAATAAAAATAGGGACTAGACTATTTACCGAAATAGGTTTAAACCCTTCCATGTGGTAATTAGCCTTCATGACAACTAAAGAGGGGCATTGTGGACATTTTTCATAGGCATATTAGGGCTCTTTATGACTGGTCATATGTCCTATATAACCCCTCATTTGGTTCATTAGTTAGCCTTCACAAACCCTAATTTGCCTCTTCTTATTTTTTCCTCCATTTGAGAAGAAGACCCAACCTCTCACATTTTCGAATTGATTCATTGCCATCTCATGGAGGCTTGAGCTTGGATTAGCAAGGAGAAAATATTAAAGGAGGGAAGCTTGAAGGAGGTGTCCATTCTTGAGGATTGTGCCCATGCACTAGTACCACTGCATTGGGAATCCATCTCCCAATTGGTAAAGTACAAGATTGTCAATTGTATCTGATTCTAATTAGTGTAATTAGTCATTTAGAAACCACCCATGCTTTAGGGCTACCCATAGGAAGAAGTTTGGGCTTCATTGGACCCATTTGAAGACTTTTACATAGATTTCTGTGTCAATTTTGAGGGAAATCCGATATTGGCACCCCAAGTGTTTGCCATTAGATTAGGTAAGTCTAATTGGACTTGTTAGATTATGGTGAGACTAGCTTCGTATCCACAATTGGATACAATATGACATGAGATGATTTTGGGATTTTTTTCTTCGAAACGGGTGCCACATACATGTGGGATTTTGCCATGATACTTGGATTGATGAGTTAGCACTTAGAATAGGCTCTAGTTGCTAATTATAACTTGGGGGTATGATTTGGGATGAGTTTGGATAGGTTTGGGGTACGTATCATGAGCGTATCATTATATATATGTGTATATATATATATATATATATATATATATATATATATATATATATATATGTGTGTGTGTGTGTGTGTGTGTGTGTGTGTGTGTGTGTGTAACAGTTGGTTTCAGTTGATGGTGAGCAAACTCTTGCGCTTGAGACTTGATGAAGGAAATGTGGACAATTAGCAAGAGCCTTAGCCTTCAGATATGGGGCACTTTGTGCTAGGTCTGTCTTGAATAGGAGCAGTAGCAGGAGCTTTAAGCTCCTTAGCATCCAGTGCAGCTACTAAGCATTAGGAAATAGGATCAAGGGACTAGCAGATGCATGGCAGCAACGCCTTGCTGCAAGAGCATGTGACAGCTAGGCTTTAGCTTGCAAGCAATGCAAATATTACTTTAGCAATTGCTTGGGGCAGGCAGTGAGCGTAAGGCAAGGTTGTGCAACCTGTGAGCAGATGGCCACGTAGGCTGGGATTGCACTGACCTGTGCATGGATGCACTGTGATCAAGTGTGGTCGGGGTAGCAGTTGTAAATAACAACTAGATTGTGTGAGAAGTTCTGACATGTGCAGAGAATGGTGAAGCAACCGTAGTTGCAAGCAATAGCTAGAGTAGTAGCAGAAACTAGCAGGGCAACAGTGGGTACCTTATTGTACCAGTTGAGGTGAGAGAAGTCTATTGGTTAAGGATAATTTAAAAGTGTTCCCATATGATTTAGTGGCAGGAAATGTTACCAGTTTCAGTATAGAGGGCGTGGGTACTCGGTTGCATAGATGGGTAATATTGATAGGTAAAGGTGAATGTAGTGTGTGTACCATAGGTTCAGTTCCAGGGAACCTAGGTGTGCTTGCCTATGTAATAGAAAATTGGAATGTGTGTGTTTAGCCATAGAGTAGTGTGTATGTGAGAGTATCCATAGATGTGTGTGTCTATTTACTTATATAGATACCTATGTCTGTGTGTGTGTGTATATATATATATATATATATATATATATATATATATATATATATATATATATATATATATATATATATATATATATATTTGTGTGTGTGTGTGTGTGTGTGTGTGTGTGTCTGTTGTAAGGGGGTGGGGGTAGCAGCTAATAGTTGCTAGCATAGGAAAGGAAGAGTGAGCAGAGGTAGCAAGAATAGTGTGTGCTTTGAGTAGATGCATATAAGTGTCTTGTAGGGTGTAAGAACCTGTAGGTACCTAAATGTGATTAGAATGTGCACCTGTTACTGTGTAAGAGGGGAAATAGCATAATAGCAATGTGGAATTGGAAGCGTGTTAGCAGGATAACATGTTAAGGAGGCATGGGTTCAGCAGTATGTAGTGTTTGTGTGTATATACCTACATGTGCATGGATTTGTAGGGAGGATTAGTGACAATAGTTGGTATAATTTGAAGGTATATATGTTGTGTGAGTGTGTTAGATAGGAAATCTTATGTGAAGTTTGTGATATAATTTGTGTGTGGTTGTGCCTAGGTAGGATGATAAGGAAGAGGTATGGTCTAATATAGGGATGAGGGGAAATCGATAGATATGTAGAAAGAGGAGTGATAGGGGAGAAGAGAAGCTAAATCTGTGTAGGAATGTTTAAGGATTATACTGTTGTACAGTGAAGGAATATGAGACACAACAGCAGTAGGTGCATTTGTGCACCAGTGCACACAAGTGCACTGGCTAGGCATGTTGTTGTGCAGGGAAGAATTAGATAGAAAGAGCAATAGTCTTAAACAGCTCTGTGAACGACAGTGAGGGAGAGGCCTTGAAATAGTTATGGAAGGAGGGTAATGACTATTACATAGAGAGACATATAGATGGATAAATGGATATATAGCTAATTAGGAGATGAATATGAGTACAGGTGAAGGGGGACTTGCACACAGGTTACTGTTGTGCACCCAACAACAGTTGAATTCCCTGATGCACTAGGCAGCAGGTTAGTGCACCTGTGCACTTTGTACTAGGGTGTACAACAAGGGTATTAGATGGTGTATAGTACACAGGCAATTGGGGAGTTAAGGGCAAAGAAAGTCGTGTAAGGGCAGGCCCTGTAGGCACATGCACACTATTTAAACAAACAGCTAGGACTGCCTATTTTGTTTAGGACTATGCAGGGGTTGGTTTAGGCTGTGGGGTATGCATCTATGTGCAATGACTGGAGAAACAAGGGTCTAGGGCCTATTTTGCACAGTAGCAAGGGTGAGTATACTAGTATCTAGGATATAGGTAAATGTTTAGATAACATATATGTTGGCCCATTGGTCATGGTCAAACCTTATTTTAATAATTGATCAAATTCTGTCTCGATATACAGGCTACTTAAAGATGTTTTGGACTCTTGGACACTGCCAGAGAATAGCTATCCGATCTGTTCAAGATCGAACCAGTGTTTGCCACTCGAGACTGTATTTCCTTTATGTAATATAATTTTTACTTTTATTGAGTCTAGAATACATTGTACACCGAGTCATACTGGCAAATAGGCTACCCTAAAAATGTTTTCAAAAATATCCCATATTTTGAAAAACAGTCCCTATTTACAAAAAGCTCCTAACTGCTTAAAAGAATTTCAAAAAGACCAAAAATCAATTTGCAAACACACTGACTAAACCCTGACAGAACTTGGCCAGAGTTCGGTCCGAGTTCGGCCAGAGTTCAGTTAGTGACCGTTTGATTTTTGAACGTTTGAAAACTTGGTCCCCCTGCAGTTACGGATCCTAACGAGATTTTCTCATAGAGTTATGTCCGAATTCTGTCAGAGTTATGCCTTTGGAAAAACTATAAATAGAGAAGGATTTCGATCATTTCAATTCACTCATTTACCCACTTTCATCTCTTCTCTCTAAAGCCTACTGTTCCATTCCAAAGAGTTCTAAACTTTAATTTTCAAATTCCAAGCCAGTTACAATCTTCCAGTCGATTTGCTAGTACGGTATGGTCTAGAAGCCTCAGAGCGATTATAATCAGAGGCTTGATTGAAGAAAGACACTTCACAATTGAAGTTGGTCGATTACTTCTTATCAAAGCTCACGTTTGTAGAAGTTGCAAGGACTTCGTATGAAAACTTACGGTTTATTCTAGTAGTGGATTCAACTGGAGGCTAGAGTTCTTTCGATTGGACTAGTCCTCACAAGAGAGAAACCAGTATACATCGCCGTCTTTGCGTTTGCTTATAGTTATTTATTTGTGATATATATATTTCTCTATGATCTTGCTGCTAACTTTTTAAATTAGCTATATTCCGCTGCCTACTCTACTCACCCCCCTCTAGAGTATTGTGCTTTACAAATTCGTTCCTACAATTGGTATCAGAGCGGGTTATACAGGTAAAGCAAGGTAACATTACAGTTATAATTTTACTATTCTTAACTGTTACATAGATTACAGCACAACACATGGTAACTGTGAAGTTCACAAGTGAAGGCCAAGCCACAAACAGACCTCCTCTGTTTGACGGTACAAATTATACCTATTAGAAAACACGGATGAGTTTCTTCTTGAAGTCTCTAGATTTTGACTTATGATCTATAGTTGTTGATGGCTACAAAAAGCCTCCTCGTATTATTGTTGAAGATGTTTTGGTTGAAAAACCGCATGATAAGTATACTGATGAGGAAAAAAAAGACCAGTCTTGACGCACGTGCTATTAACGCTTTATTTTGTACCTTAGACATGACTGAATTTAACAGGGCGTCTACTTTCACAACATCAAATGAAGTGTGGAAACTTCTCGAAGTAACCCACGAAGGAAAAACACAAGTCAAGGAGTCAAAGATCAGCAGACTTACTCAGGAGTATGAGGCGTTCAAGATGAAGCCAAATGAATCTGTCACCCAAATGTTTAAGAGATTCCCGAATATTGTAAATCTTTTGTCATCATTAGGCAAGGATTACAGTAACCATGAGAAAATTTGCAAACTTTTATGAGCTCTTACAAAGAATTAGATTCCAAAGGCTACAACAATTATTGAAGGGAACGACCTCTCAACAATGTCTCTTGAAACACTCATGGATAATCTACTCACTCACGAGATGGAACTTCAAGACTTTAAAGATGCTACACCAAAGGAGAAGTCAAAGAATTCGATCGCTTTCAAGGATCAACATAGAAGAACTGTAGAAGATGATTCCGACGATAGTGACTCTGACACTGAGGATCAAGCTCTTATGGTGAGAAAATTTAAGAAGTTTATGAGATTCAATAGAAGAACAAAGGACAATAACAACAATAGCAACAACAACGATGAAGATCCTATTTGCTATGGCTGTAAGAAGAAATGACATATGAAGAAGGACTGTCCAACAGCATCATTATCAACTAAGAAGAACAACAAATATGACAAGGGCTACCTGAAGAAGTCTACGTCCCGAAGATATGCTAATACAAGCATATGGCATGAAAGTGAAGCTAGCGACTCAGAAGATGAGCAATCAGATGACGCTGCAAATGTATCCTTGATGGCGTACGATCTGGTAACCACTAACCCCCTGTTTGATACTTATGATGATTTTACCTTTGAACAACTAGGAAAAGCCTTTACTGACCTCTTAGGGATTACAGAAGACTGCGTAGTAAATATCAGACCTCTAAGAAGGTACTCAAAGAGTACAAATGTGAAATATGAAGATTTACCGACCTACTAGCTGAGGTTAGAAGTAGTAATTGTTCTAGTGAGGAAGGTGAGCTTTCTTCTGTTAAACTGTTATTACACGAGACCTAAAGACTATCTGAAGAGAAGGACAAGACCATTACCCAATTAGAGGAAGACTTACTCAAAGAGAAGAAAAGTCTACAGCAAGCTACTGTAAATGATGCACTCACTACTAAATATAGCTTATTATATGACACCTCCAAAAAGTTAGAAATTAGGATATAAAAACAGCCTGAAGTTGCTGCTTCCTACCCTAACACGTGTCACTTACCGAATCATTGGAACACGATCAAACCTAAAACTGTCAGACCTAACCAAACCAAACCATTGCCCAAGAAGACAAATAGGCATGCATTCTTTTACACTAGAAAACCTAGACCTATCAATAATGCACAGCACTTTGCTTTCAACACTCAACATGCTAGATATTACTATTGTGGCACCATTGGTCATATTTCTTCTTCATATAGAGTTAGAAAGCTTGTTGATTTAAAAATATGTACATGGATACCAAAAACTAACATTCCCAGACCCTACGAAATGGGTACCAAAGTTTTCGTCTGCAAATTCTTTTGTAGATGAAACGCCCTTCACATGCTAGAAGCAGATGGATCCTCGACAGCGGCAGCTCACGGCATATGACCGGTGATACATCATTATTAGCAACACTATTGAAGAAGAAAGAGGGATACGTCTCCTTTAGTAATAATTTAAAAGGGTACAAAATTGGTATTGGTAATATTGGTAAGGCTCTATACCCTATGATTAAAGATGTCTGTCTAGTTACCGAGTTAAAACATAATCTGCTCAGCATAAGCCATTTAGCTGATCATGGTTATGACATTAACTTTGTCAAAAACAAATGTACTATAGTTGATAGCTCAACTGGTAGTACTATCTTTGAAGGTATCAGGGAAGACAATATATATGTTTTCTATCTGTTAGAAGATGCTAACAAAGCAGGTAGATGCTTGATGGCCAAAAGTGATGAGAGTCAACTATGGCATATGAGACTCGGTCATGCAAATATGGACACAATTTCAAGACTATCCACAAAGAAGCTGGTACGAGGCTTACCGGACATTTCTTTCAAGAAGGATACGGTATGTAGTAAATATGAAAAGAACAAAGCTACCCGATCTGTTTTTAAGTCCAAGAACTCTGTAAGTACCACTAGACCTCTACAATTGCTGCATATGGATTTATTTGGACCTAGTAGAATTGCTAGCCTATGTGGTAAGATATATGCATTTATAATAGTAGATGATTTCTCTAAATACACGTGGGTATATTTTCTTGTACACAAGAATGATGCATTATCAGAATTCGTTACCTTTTGTAAGAAGGTTCAAAATGAAAAGGGTTTCATGGTCACTCGTATTTGAAGCGATCATGGCGGCGAATTTGAGAATGTAGAGTTCAAGCAATTTTATGACACACATGGTTATTTGCATGAGTTCTTTTGCCCTAGGACTCCACAACAAAATAGAGTTATGGAACGTAAGAACATGACTCTATCAGAAATGGCTAGAGTAATGTTAAATCAGTTTATTCTACCTAAATACCTGTGGGCTGAAGCTGTAAATACAACATGCTATGTTCTCAATAGGGTTCTAATTCGACCTATATCGAAGAAGACACCATATGAATTATGGTTTGATAGAACTCCCTCTGTTTCTTATTTCAAAGTATTTGGTTGTAAATGCTTTATTCTTAATACTAAAGATAATTTGGAAAAATTTGACGAAAAGATGATGAAGATATTTTAGGTTATGCGACAAAGAGCAAAGGGTACAGAGTCTTCAACAAGAGAACGAAGATCATCGAAAAATCAATAAATATTAAATTTGACAAACTCAATCAACATTCTGTCGATGATGATGATGATGAAGACATAAGTACACCTAGTACTGCTCCTGCAGAACCCTCACAAAAACACCAGCTGAGTCTCCAAGTAAATCACGTACAAAACAAGAAGTCGAAACCAACAATCCAGAGGATATACCAAAAGAAATGAGATTTTTGGCAGACCATCCAAAGGACTTGGTAATTGGTGAGATTACCAGGGGTGTAAGTACTCGTTCCTCTAGTAAAGATATAGCTTCTTGTATTGTTTTATTTCACAGCTTGAACCCAAAAATATTGAAGAAGCATGTAGTGATAATTTTTAGTTAGTGTTATGTAAGAGGAATTGAACCAATTCGAACAGAATCAGTTTTGAAACTTGTTTCCAAGCCCATTGATCATCCGGTCATTGGCACCCGCTGGGTATTCTGAAATAAACTGAATGAGAATGGCTTAGTGACTCGTAACATGGCTCGACTCGTAGCTCAAGGATATAATCAGGAAGAAGGTATCGACTACGATGAGACTTATGCCCCAGTTGCGAGATTAGAATTCATTCGCATGTTATGTGCATTTGCATGTTTTCATAATTTTAAGTTATTTCAAATGGATGTTAAAAGTGCATTTTTGAATGGTTTTATAAAAAAGAAGTTTATG
This sequence comes from Iris pallida, assembly GCA_029216955.1. Lineage (NCBI taxonomy): Eukaryota > Viridiplantae > Streptophyta > Magnoliopsida > Asparagales > Iridaceae > Iris > Iris pallida. The sequence continues at coordinate 32,282,827 of JANAVB010040818.1, forward strand.
TAGCTCAACCTCCAGGTTTTACTGATTTTAAAAATCCTGATTATGTTTCAAGTTGAAGAAGGCATTATATGGTTTGAAACAAGCCCCTCGTGCTTGATACGATTGCCTAAGCTCTTTTCTACTTGACAACAGCTTTTCAAAAGGAAAGGCTAATACTACACTGTTTATAAAGTATTTTAATAGCAATCTTCTTTGATTCAAATTTATGTAGATGATATCATTTTGGATCTACTGATGAATCTCTTTGTCAAAATTTTCAAAGTATATACAGAATGAGTTTGAGATGAGCATGATGGGAGAGCTAAAATTCTTTCTCGGACTGTAAATCAAACAAACCAACAATGAGACATTCATAAATCAAGCCAAGTACATAAAAGATTTATTAAATAAGTTCGATCTAGAAGCAGTCAAACCACTTGACACTCCGATGGCAACTTCAACCAAGCTTATATTGATGAACAAGGCAAACCTGTCGACATACGTAAGTATCGATGTATGATTGGTAGTTTACTTTACTTAACTGCTAGTCGACCTGATATAATGTTTAGTGTTTGCTTGTGTGTACGTTTTTAAGCCAATCCTAAGGAATCACATTTGTGCGCGGTTAAGTATCTTTCGTTACCTTAAAGGTATTTCTTCTATCGGATTATGGTATCCCAAAACTACGTCGTTTGACCTAAATCGTTATTCGGATGCTGATTTTGCTAGATGCAAATAGATAGAAAAAGTACCAACGGCACATGTCATTTTTTAGGCAAAGCTTTAGTCTCTTGGTTAAGCAAGAAATAAAATTCTGTCGCATTATCAACAACTGAGGATGAGTATATCGCCGCAGGACGTTGTTGTGCACAAATTTTGTGGATGAAGCAAACCTTAGAAGACTTTGGCCTACTATACACACATACCCATTTTCTGTGACAACACTAGCCCTATCAATTTGAATAAGAATCCAGTATGTCACTCTCGCACTAAATATATCGAGATTCGACATCATTTTCTTAGAGATCATCAACAAAATGGAGATATCAACCTTGTATACATAGACATAGAGAATTAATTAGCTAACATCTTCACAAAATCTCTAGCGGAAATGTTTCAATTATTTACGTTGGAAATTAGGAATTTTAGATGTCAATAATATTAATTAATTGTGTTTTATACAATTATTTTTCAATACTCAAAATTGTTTTTGAGACAAGCCTACAAAGGGTCTGTCTGTTACCATGATTACGGTCGAAGCGAAGCGGTATTTAATTGTTCTCTGTGAACTACCGTTAGCTGGGACAATACTCCTGCAGCTAATCTGAAACAGTCGCTATGTAACAAATTTAATTTGTAAAATAATATTAATTATATAAATTAAAATTACTAAACTTAGAATTAAATAATTGAAAGGGGATGATGAAAAGGATGTGGGCTACAATTTTTTTTTAAAATTCACTAAAAGAACCCTAGGCGAATTTGGCCTGAGTTCGGTCCGAATTCGGCCCGAGTTCTGTTGGTGGTATATATTTTTAGGTCGGAACCAGGGCCCCCCCTCATCTTCATCTATTCCAAAATCCTCTCCATACTGCTGCTGCCGTCCGAGAGCTCCTCTAAACCCTAGAATTTCTCAATCTATTGCTCCCAATCCACTTGGAGATTTCTATCTAAATTTTGGATTCGTGCAGAGAATTTCTGTCTCTATAACATACTCAATTTCTGGAAGGTATAACTCTCTCCTTCTATCTCCTTCAATTTTATTAGTTTCAATTATATTTTGGAAGAAATACCTAAGAGATTCACTCCTTCCAAGAGGAAAAAGACCAATGCCAGTGAAGAGGCATCGTCTTCGAATCCACCAGCGGATTCACTCTTTTTCCTGGTCTAATCAGCCGACGGTGCATACAATGAGTTCTACTTTGTAACTCATGACCAATTATTGCTATGGTATGGTGATTTTATCATGCGCAACATATGCACTGGCGCCTGATTAAGTGGACTGCATTTTCTGACCACCGTCCTTACTTTGAGGCATTTGGGTTACCGACTTGTCACCGAAAAATTCCCTATAGCTACTAATACCATTAGATTGTTTTACTGCAACTTTGTGTTAGACACTTTTGATGTTAAGACTCGTGTCGGAGGTATTAACATCGAGTTCAATGATGTCTTGTTAGCAAAAATCCTTGGTGTTCCTAACGAAGGTGCCCCGCTCGATGATATCACTAATTTTGATTTTTTCGATGGCACGACTCTTTTCAGCTTCAAGAACGATCTTTTTGCCCCTGCGCGTATTCATTATGGAAAGTTCAAGGCTGCAAACTTGAACTTGTTTAACTATGAGTTACATTGCATCATCTATTCAATATTCTTCCAAAATCTACTTCAAAAGATGATGTTACAAATCTTGAACTATCTGCCCTTTACCACATCATCAAGGGAATTCATTCTCGGTTCCCAAGACTATTATCCAGATGATGGGACGATGTCGACATATAACCGTTGAGCCAAAACCATTGCGAAATAGGGGTAATTCTTGTAGTGAAACATAGTAAGTTGTAAAAGCATATAAATGAAGAAAATTATTAGTGGTTAAGCTTTAGAAATTCTGATAGTTGTTAGATATTTTTAATGATTCATTAATTGAATATATGACATAATCTAAGGTAAAGCAGCATTTTAAAGAGTAAAATAGAGTTTGAGAAGTCATGATTTTTACAAGAATGAAGATAAGCTATTATATTAGGCTTGTCTTTCGAAGCGCGTGGAGGGATGGGTTTCGGCACATGACATATCTATTTAATCATGAGATGCCACCAAGTGAGGTATCGACCTAATAAGACCAGCATTTCAAATAATATCATCATATAATTATTTTAAATATAAACTTACAATATTGTTTAAACATTGTAAAATACACATCTTTTATAATATTTTTTAAAGGTTGTTAAATATAACAATTTTACAATGTTTCTTAAACATTGTAAAATGATATGACATACACAATGTTTATATAAAGTGGTAAAATAAAATTAATTTTACAACATCAAACAAGCATTGTAAAATATAAAAAATTGCAACATTTGATAAACGTTGTTGAACATGACATTTTTAAAATATTTTAAGTACATTGTCAAAATAAATAACTTTGACAACTTTAAATAAATGTTGTCAAAATTAATAAATATTACAATGTTAATAAAATATTGTTGAAGACAGTAGTACACAACTTTTGTGAATGACCATTGTAGAAGTCTTAACGTTTGAATATAAAACGTTGTTTGTACATGTATTTTACAACGTTTTTACTATAAAGGTGGTAGAAGACCCCCCCTTTTAACAAATTTTTAGGAAGTGTTGTAGATGGAACGTTGTAAAAGGGGTTTTTTCTTGAAGTGTCGCGCAAGAGATCAAAATCTCTCTTATGCGATGTTCATTTCATGCATCTTTCAGCGATTTGACATCGATCTGTCTACTTGTGCTCTGGACCATGAGCCCAAGCACCTCCAGTTATCTTGTCGTAGTACTGTCGCACCTTCTGTACCTCCTACTGTACCTGCTCCACCTCATCAGGATTACCCTATGTCTTTTGAGGGATCCATCAGCACCTTTCTGATCTCCGGACATTCATCACTAACACATCCAGGGAACGCGAGTTCTGTGATGTGACTCTGTTTCAGGCACTAGCCAACTTCTTCGCTGATCTCCAATTTGCTCAGACTGGACATTCTACCAGTTTTCTTCCCCGAGATCCAGCTGTCTCCAGTTATCTCTATAAGGATGAGGCAGTACATACTCTCTTCCAGCCCGGTAACGCTTATGATTGGTACCGTGGTTCGGGTGCTACTCCACACACGTCTGGAGCTGGCACTTGTGGAGCTAGTCCATCTGGACATGGTGGACATGCCGGCACTGCAGATGATGATGATGATGATGAGGATTTATGATCTAGACGTATTGTATTTTGTTTAGATGTCACACTTTTTGAGACTTTGATTATGTCGTTGTTACTTGGAAATGCTCCGACATTCCAAGATATTATTAGTACTCCATCCTTTTTAGTTTATTTTTGCACTGAGATAGTGTTTATCTGAGATGATATTCTGTGAACATGATTTATGCTTTCTTTATCATATTTTTATTCAGTTTAGCATTATTCCATATTTCTCATAGCACTATCTTTTATATGCTTCAATATAAACTGCCTGTGAAATATAAACTGCCTGTAAAATATTATTTTTTTTATTATTATGTTTTATTTCTTCAACGATTGTTCTTATGCATATTGCGGGGGAGCTTCTCTATTTGCAATTATTTGCTAAGTGACAACAGGGGAGAAATAGGATCATCTTTTGCAGGATACAGGAACATCTTTTTCAGGATACAGTATAATTTGCAATTTTGATCATTTTCAAATCTTATTGATCAAAAATGTTATATCGGTCAAGGTTTTTCAATTATCAAAATGGGGGAGATTATTGGCTCATTAGTCATGGTTAAACCTGATTTTAATTATTGATCAAACTCTGTCTCGGTATACGGGCTACTTAAAGATGTTTTGGACTCTTGGACACTGCCAGAGAATAGCTATCCAATCTGTTCAAGACCGAAGCTGTGTTTGTACTACAAGAAAATATGGTTTTTCGACGTTTTTTTCCCCGACGTTTATGGGAACGTCGGCTTAGTTATGATATACTGACGTTCTACAATAAACGTTGAAAAATACCAATATTTCCTCTTAAATGTCAAGGATTACTTGCATTTATCTTTCGACATTTATGTTCAAGTCAGCTTAGGTAAGCAAAACCAACCTTTGTATTAAACGTTGAAAAATATCGACATTTATTTTTCGACGATTATGTTAAAGTCGGCATAGGCAAGATATACCTACATTCTATAATAAAGGTCGAAAAATATCAACGTTTTCTCGCAAAGGTTGAGAATTACCGATGTTTATTACCTAGCATCTCTGCAAAAAATGTTTTTGGGATGACACTATTAGATAAATATTTTCAATAATCCTATAAAATTAATATTTGGAACACTATTTATTTTGTAATAAAAGATAATACTACTAAAGATTAATTTATAAATGAATTCTAATAGTATAAGTTTTTTAAGACTAAAAATTATTATGTCCAAATAAACCTGGGCGGTAAAAAAAAAGTAATAGGTTGCCATTTTGCTACTATCCAAATAAAGCATGAAAATTGGTTTTCAATATTAAAAGATCGTTTTTAACTCTTCCCTAACCTTGGATGACTATTCTATTGCCAGAAAAGCCCCCTTTCCTAGCCCATCGTCCGCTCTGGCACCGCCCTCCTCTGCCTCTACTCGCATAACTCCTTCGCCCTGGCTCCTCTTCTATGATTGCTTCATCCACGTAAAGCCGAACCCAGTTCCTAATTTTTCTCTATAAATTTTATGATTCGGTTGATTTCTTCCACATGTGTGACGAAACGGTACTTCTTGGGACGATGATGAATGGATCCAGTCATAGCACCACGTGGTCCCGAAGCAGACGTTGAAGGGTTTCAATGAGATTGAGTTTGTCAAGTTGGAGGAGGCTTGCCCCGAGGTTGTCTCCTGCGTCAACGTGCTCGCCCTCGCCGCCAAGGACGACGGGGTTCAGGTATGGAGTTAGAATGTCGATTGAAATCCCTAAGTTTTGTTTGATTTTGTGGTCTTAAATGTGGAAATATATAGGGTTTTGGTTTTTTTTTTTTCAGTCAGGAGGGTGTTCTATACAGTGTTTACGGGAATGGTGTGTTCGGGAGTTGTGTTGATGGGAGGAGGGATAGCATGGAGAGCTACTTTCAAGAAGCTTCATCTCAATCTCCTGCACCCGAAGATGATTACAAGCAGACGACTTCCAATTTTAGGAGTAGGTGATTAACTGAGATGGAAAATGTTGCTCTCTTAGGTAAGGATTGCAATCATTAAAGTCGCAAGAGGCTAAAGATATCCAGTTGCTTGACAAAACAAATTAAATCCCTATGTTCTTGAACATGGGAATTTATTTATATGCTTAGGGATTTCATATTCTCATTTTGAGTATATTTGGTGAGCAGGAATCTGTTGTCAAATACACACAATTGCTTGTAATTTGTTTCGTTGCAGAAATTATCATACTAAGACTTCACCAAGTTGTTTTAGCTACAATTGCCTTTTTTTAATGATGTCATACTAGGTTGAAGAATCTACCATGATAAGTTCCTTTCCAAAAATAACATTATTGTAGCCTGAAGTGGAAATTAACGATGGTTCTTGAACCATAGTCGAACAAATAACAATATACATATATATACAATATTGGACTGAAAACAGAGGGATGGTTATAGAGACCCTATCATTTATTAGATGTTACCAACCAAAAAGAATTCGCAAAAATGTCAATGGTTATCTGCCAAATATGGGCTTCGATGTTCCAGTGAATTGCGACAACATGTTGTCCGAAATCACTTGGATAAGTTGCATTGTTAATCCTCGCCAAAAACTCGTAAAACCCTGAACTTTTAGAGAGTAAAAAATGTTGTTTTGTTTGACTTCACCGCGGCTCTTTGAGAGATTAGAGAATTTAATTATGTTCTTCGACTCTTTGAGTTGGTTAAATGTTTAGTGATTTATTTTATCTTTTTCGTCTAATTTTATCTTACGGATTTTTTTGAAAAATTGTGCACGTTTTCAAACCGTTCATCGGATTACGATGAAACTTGTGACATTTGATGCGCAACGTCGAAGTTGCCATGTGACCTTTGTCGGATTCGGAGACCGTCAACCGGATCGCCTTTTTGCGGGTCAACTCGTCGGCACCGTGCGTATTTGCAATCCGTCATCAGATCTCATTTTCTAGAGCGTCAGTTGAAAATGCATCATCTTTCTAGTACAATTTCATATATAATACTATTTTTGAACACATTCTAATTTGACTCCTTTTTTAGGTACCATACGGATTTGTTTTGGATACCACATGTCCCTGGAACATCGATTTTTGGACTCCGCCTGATTTCAGATGTTAGTTATATCTTGTAAGTTCACAAAGAAAATCTATTTTTAGTTGTATCTTTTAAGTTCACAGAGAATTAAAGATTGAAAAATCTATTTTGGATTGTATGGTATTAGGTTCAGTATCCATTTTTTTTGTACTAATCATATTTCCACTAGGCCTTCACCCCGCATCAACAGAGTCAGAATTTTGATAGATAACTGTCCATCGATCCAACATTTTGGATCACTAAGTTTCCTCTCTTATATAATCTGTTCTCAGAGTGATTGTTCGACAGCTAATAATTGCATCAGACCTACAGATTCTTAACAACAATAGATGAAGGCTTAATCTGATGGTATAGCTCTCAAAGTCTCTAAGCCATGTCATCTTGGTAATTAGAGTTGAGCTGGAATAGACTCGAGTCCAGAAGTTATAACTTCACGTAACAAATTGACAAAAAAGTATTTGGTACACACCTAATGGGAACTATATAGAAAATTGCTCAAGTAGAGGAACTCTACACAAGTTCTCTTCAAGAAAATATGTATTCCAAGCAACATAAAATCTTTAGTCGTTTTGCTATTAGTTTATCAACTAGTCCTTGTCAATCTCTCTCTCTTCTATATATATATTTAATATTTTTTTTTATATATATATATATATGTGTGTGTGTGTGTGTGTGTGTGTGTGTGTGTGTGTACACCAAATATATGTTATCATTGAATAGAGTTCCTTTGATGAATAGGTGCCAGTGCTTAGCTAGGAGAAGAAAAATAAAAATAAAACAGCTTAACAAGCATCATCCTTGATCCAAACTAGAGAAACATAAATGGAGCAGTTATTCTGATACAAAAATTCTACGGAAACTCGTGAGTTCCTAGTTTTCAAGCTCGGCCATGAAAAATAGTTAGGATGACGTTCACCTGGATCCACTGATTTTCTCAACTGGCTAAATAGAATAATTAAACTCCCTTTCAACGTTAAAGAAATCTCCGTGTCACATCCATATTACAAGTTCTTAATTGAGTTCTTAAATGACTTTCTGTAGTCGAACTGTTACCGAGGCGATATCCCATGAGAGAATCCCAACAGTTCCAAGTTGTCTATAGCTTTGAAGGAAAATCCATGCATCAAGAAGCTGTGCATATGTCGTGGATACACATGAAATATATGTTTCCATGTTACTGTGGAAAATTGATGATGAGAGGATTTGAATTCTGCACATGAATATATGTTTCCATGTTAGTGTGGAAAATCTTTGATGATGAGAGGATTTGAATTCTGTGAGACAATGTATAACTCGTTTGAAGTGGAAAGATGAGTGGCCTTCAATCCCGGATCATTTATGCATCTTGGTGCAGATGTAGGACATGCTGATGATTGTTCTCGTACCTTACTTTCTAGATAGGAATCAAAACTTGAAATTTGGTTAATTAATTGTCATTGTTTTTGAACAATTCAAGTTGTGGCTAGCTACTTTGCACATATATAATTATTTGCTACTTTTCCCCCTGCAATTCTGGCATGAGTTTGGGAAGAGCTAGAGATCCTTAACCTGTGTTTAGCATTGATCATGGTTGGCAGTACAATTTAAGGAATCTGAATATGCAAATGCTTCTAAAATAGTTTTTACCACATGCCCAGATACTGGATCCATCTTATGTGTGTATAGCAGAAAGAAACTATATGGAATCTTGATATATATGCATCTCATATATCAGAAGCAAAACTTGGTACTCCATCTCATGTGTATACAAGGATGGAGTCTTCATACTGCATCTTATGTGTATACCAAGAGTCAAAAACTCACATTGCAATACGTACATAATATGGTGTTTTTCTTTCTGCTGATACTTCTCAGAAGATCATGTCGTTTAGCGAGGAATACGAATCCCTCGTATTTGTTGTTTTGTGGCTTCACTACCGAGATCAATTTCTTGTCTTTTAATCGTCTCTAAGACACCTTCGTCTTTGATTGATGGAAATTGATGCACATCTTATACTCCAGGTCGGGTCACAGATCAAGGATAGTATCAGGCTCAGTCTGAAGTATCATCAGTGAGTATCAGCCAGATCAAGTAAAGTATCAGAATTAGTGAGTAGATCAGAGCATCACCGAGTACTAGAAATCAGAGAAGTGTGCCAGTCACTCTCTAGATCTAGGATTGCTAGTGGAGATTACCAGTCTCGGTGAAGAGACGGTGTAGTACAGTTAGCAGTTAGTTATAGGTTAGAAGTCTGGCAGTTACACTTGTAATGGAGAGATCAGTGTGTGAGTTGTAATCTTTTCTTCTTTATTTTACTTCTACTTGTAACATTTTTCCAATTCTTGAAATCAATGAATAAACCCTAGTTCATTCTTTCCCAATTCTAGTCGTCTACTTGTTGAGGGGTGCTATCAAATATCATACAGTAGGAAGTATTTGTTAGTCAATATTCTCAGTAATCGGTAAATAACTTCAATTAAGGGGAAAGAAGAAGAAGAGCAAGTACACATTTGAGTTACTGCATGACAGGATGTGTTTGGTTGCCTACTATGGACAGAATCTGCAGTGGTCTTTAGCCCAAGTTAACATATACCCTTGTTGTTTGTCGAGAGGCTTGGAGGAACATCAACTGTAGATGAAGGTCCAACAAAACCAGCTTGAACTCCTAATGACTTGGAACTTGAAGGATGGATTTGTGATCTTTTCCTTATGTGCCTTTTCCTTCACAAAACTTATTCTTTTATGGATTGCATATGAAACTTTATCTTGTATTCTTGACGTTAGATCCCTGAAGATGCTAATTTTGATCTATATTATAAGTGGAACATAAAGACTTTTGACTTTGTTCTTTATTGTCAATTTTGATCCCTGGATGGCATAATTATATGTTGTGCGATTTAGTATTGAAATGAGTGTGAAACATAAAGACTTCGACATTGTTTATAATCTTTGTATTTTTTTCAACTAGTATTAGAAGGATATATGTGATAAGGTACTTGTTTATATCTGGACATCGTTATTTTTTTCTATTCTCTCTTAATTGTCTATATATTATGTTTATTATTCCAGGATATCATGGCTGGGAATAGGGTGACAATGAACTTAGAGATGGAAAGGTCAACTTTCATCGTAAGTTTTACAAACATGAAGATGTATAATTTAATATTCATTTTGACTTGTATGGCTAATTTTAATAGTAAATGTTATCCCTTTTTACAAGGTCTGTTGTGTGTTCACGAAGATGGCCTAATTTTTGTATTGAACTAATATTTGGGAGAATTAGCAGAGATAGAATTCTGACAGATAATATTTTGTTTACAATGGTGTTATATAATTTGGACATATAATATTTCTTTTACAAATGATGCTAATATATAATATTTTTGGTTGCTTGGATGCATTTTTATACTCTTGATGACGTTTAAAATTGTATACAAAAAGCAAATTTTCTTCTTTATTAACAAAATTTGGTATATTTAATATGTGTGCAAATTTGATGTGTTTGCTAAAATATTGGAAAATTGTCATCAATTAAGGCAAATTCCAATGTTTTGAAAAAAATATTTAAATTGATGACGTTGTTGTTAAAACGTTGGAAAATTGTCATCCATTATTACCAATTTCCAACGTTTTCTCAAAAGGTTAGTAATACAAATCCCAACGGTTAACAGAAGGTTGGAAAACAGTTTTTCCAAGTTTGTGCAAAATTGTTGGACAATTGTCATCCAATTTCCACAATTAGCAACGTTTAATAAATGTTGTTCTAAACCAACGCTTTTGTAAAATGTTGGGAAAGTATCTGTTTTCCCTACGTTTGTGCTAAATCGTTGGAAAAGTCCTATCCAATTTTCCACCATTACCAACGTTAAGTAAATGTCGTTGCAAACGTCGTCGTAACCTTTGTCGACGTTTGTTGCAAACGTCGAAAATTGCCAACTGCGACAACGACGACGTTGGCAAAAAATGTTGGGCAAACGTTGGTATAGCATATGCCAATGTTTTTATCTATTTTCCCAACTTTTATAAAACACCGGGAAAGCTCTAATTTCTTGTAGTGTCCATTCATGTCCTTGCAAGATTATGAATTGAGTCTGTGTTTTGATTCACGTGATGTTATTCTTCTTGACAGGTTAATTAATGCTTATATGAAAATTTTGGGTTCTTTAATTTGAAATGACTTGGTTAAACTACATATTAACAGTTGTTTTTTGCTAATTTTACTAATTATAGCCATATTGACAGTCACTTTTTGTTAATAATTCAAAAAAGAAGAATGCAATTGCCACCTCGGCACAGATACTGTTGTCTAATTTTAGAAGACCGTATTCAAGGGGAAATGAAGAAGATGAGTTTGACAACAATTTATTTGTACATGTTCTGCAAAAATATATATGGCAACGTTGAAATATCTAAGCCACCATATGGTATCATAAGCAACCTTAATTTCAATGACCTATATAAAAGTTATCTTCGTTTGTTCAAGGAAACATGCAATTCCAGTGTCGTGACTATAGGGACCCTACGGTTTGGTATTTTCAGGCACATATCTGTCCTTATGAAGGTGAACTTATGTACTATACACACATGTTTTCAACTCATGATAGTAGGACCTGTAGCATCATGTATAAATTTTTATTATTTTGTACATGAGGCCTGATTTTTATTTTTGTCTTAAACCTTAAAGTTATGATTTGTGTCTGATACTCTTGGAGGTGTTGAAACTATACACTTGTGTATTAAGGAGATGTTCGCCGTACCTCAAAGAATACATGTGCTTTTTGTTTCAAATTATACCATATTACAAACATTAATTCGGTGCTAATTCCAGTATAATATCTACAGCTTTCAGTTCAGTTTTGATAAAAAAATTGTTAATGATGTTTCCATGCCCTTGATATCGATAATTGATCACTAGTGTAATGAAATGAAGTTGCAGATGGAGCTGCATTCATTTCAATTTGGTTGAAAGTGTGACTTATCATCAGACTAGGGTTCAATTTAGCTATTGTTGTTAAGGTTACCTTCATTTTCCTTCTACATTTTTGTTGAAGTCTTCTTGTTGCTGGGTGTATTAAGAGCCTAATTAATTTCAGCAGTTTGGGGTTGGAATCACTTCCAAGTTTCTCGCTTCGAAGAAGTACAAACTTTAATAGAGTACTTTCAGCACATGTGCAGAGTAGAGGATGATCTTAGAAGACACAAGACACAATTTCTATGTAATATCCATTGTTCTTCTGTTATCAGTTACTGCACATTGTGGTTCTTAAAATGATGTCCCGACGAAAGAAATGTCAAAAAGCAACAGGTAAACAAGTTTCTAGAGAGAAAAAACATGAAGTACAGAAGGTTTATTTGTTTTATCTCTTGCATATTTATATTCTTGGAGACATGAAGTACTTAAGGTTTTTTCAACAGTGGGCAAGGGTCAAGGAGGGGTCACCCAAGTTTTTTCATTCAAAATCCACTAGTCATAAGTGGGCCCTTGGAGGTAAGATCCTATAATGCTTTAGTAGTATTATAGTTTTCTATTCACTACTTGATTATTCTCATGTCACTATATGTGTACAACTAGTAAAATTGGCATGTTTGATTGTGAGATTTGATCTAATTGTCTATTTGTTTTCATTTTTATAGCTTTTGCCGAGCTTTTGGACAATTCTCTAGATGAGGTATTTACCCTTAGTGTACTTTAAATTGCACAATACATATAAATAATCTTGACCCATAGTGTTATAAGGGACAAATTTTCTTTTAGGTTTTCCATGGAGCTACATTTGTAAATATTGATATGATACGTAACAAGAAAGATGGAACCAAAATGTTGCTGATAAAAGGTATTTGCTTCACCCCTTGAGCCGCATTTTTGAACTTTAGACATGGTACATGCTATCTGTTTTATACGCTACTGGTGGTTTATACTAAGAACTAGTACAAAATTTTAACATGTTTTATATGCTACTGGTTTAGAGGTCATTACCTATTGAGAGTTGGAATCTCAATGAAAAGCCTTTAGATCTAGATCTCCACCAAGCCAATGGTCAAATTGCTCCCATCCTTGCTAACTAGCCACTAGAGACCTCCTCTACACTAGGGGATTGTGTCGCAATTGATTGGGCTCAATTTGGAGTTGATTTGGATAAATGGGGTAAATTTGGAGAAGAACACAAATTAGGGTTTATTTGTGTAATGAAAGAGGCAAGAGGGGGCTTACATGATGTTATATGGGGGAGGGGGATGCCTTGGCCGACCACAACTAGTCTAGGGTTAGGGTTTAAGTTCAAATGGAATTAAAGGCCTCTACATGGTATAATTCAAGCCTTTCTAGTAAAGGCCCAAGGGTAAATTAGGGTTTCCATCAAAATATCTACTTGGACATAATATCTAGATATCTACTAACCTTGTCATTTAGTTGGAAGCTACTAATCAAATATCTAGGCTCATGATCAATATCTAGATTAGGGCAATTTTAGGTTTAGGCTTAACATATCAATTAGCACATTATTAATTTATCAAAATTCAAAATAATTCTAATTTTATAAATTACCAAAATACCCTACTTCTAAAAAGTGGTGGTGACATATAGTTTCTGTTTGATATACATGCTATTCTCATATCGCATTGTACATTTCGATGTTTCTGCTCATGTGTTGACACCATATTCTGCTATTATGGCTAGCCAATCCATTGGATTTAGCCGTACTCTTGTACTATTGTAGATAGCCAATTCTATTGGATTGAGCCATACTATTGTATTATTATGGATAGCTCATACTATTGTGATATTGTGGTAGCCAATCCTATCGGATTGAGCTGTACTATTATGATATTATGGATAGCCAATCCTATTGGATTGAGTTGTACTATTATGGGTAGCCAATCATACGTTACCCATATGATTGAGCCGTACTATTGTGGACATTGTCATTGATAGAACACCTGTTGGAATTAAGTTTCAAATATAGATAGTTCAGTTTCTTTCTTGTCTAATTCATGTTCATTGCGATGCTCTTACTACTCTATCTTTTCATTCTATTACATGATATTCTAGATAGTTATGGTACAGTTCATTATGCATCATGTATTACACTCACTTACTATTTTATAGCTTCTATCATTTAATTGGAACTGCTGTTAGAGTTTGTGCTTCGCTCCTATCTTGACTGGATATATTTTTAGATGACGGTTGCCCTACCTATTACGGCCCATAGGGGTGTAGTAGGCGTAGATCGGGAGACTCTGATTCAGGAAGATATAGCTCCTGCTGAGGAGGCCATTTAGCGACACAGTTAGGCTAGATTTGTATTAGATCTGTCTCCAGTTTGATGACTCTATTATTTTACACATGTATTTGAGGTAGACGACTCTTAGACTCTGGTCTTGTATTTATGTTAGATTTCCTCTGGACATATCATGTTGCCTTTATTTATTCGTACAATTACTTGCCCTCCACTCGGAGATGATTATCTTGGCAGGTTATGTATTTATATTGTTAGTCAGTTAGTAGAACTAGACAACATTCTATCGCCGATGTTGCGGCGTAGGCTGGGACGTCGTCTCACACTAGTGCCCTTATATCCTGCGCGGGGTCGTGACACTAATCGAAATTGACGACTCCTCAATCAGACCTCCTCATTCCTTCTGTCTTATATGGCTAAGTCCTAAGGCTTCGTTTGGTTCTCGAAAAGGAAAGAAAATAAAATTGATTCTTTGATATTTCCTTTCTTTTAGGAAATTGCAATTATAATCAACTTCCTTTCCGGTGTTTGGAAAAACCAAAAAATTGGGAAGGAAAGTGAATCCTTACAGGGAAGAAATTAATCCTTGGGCGTAGGAGGAACCATTTTCTCCATATTTTCTTCGTCTTGGGAATCAAATTCTTTCCCCTCATTTCCTTTGGCATCCAAACAAAAGAAAGGAATCATTTTCCTTTCCAAGGCTCCAATTCCACGAACCAAATATGGCCTAAGAGCAAAGTGCAGACTTTCTCTATATCTCCTGTAGATGAGCACTCGGCCGAATATCAACTTTATGCTATGCTTTGTGCCTCTACCCTCACCCCATATATTATGATGGGAAAAATTATATTCTAGATTAATAGGATTCCTAAATAGGAACCTAAGATAAGAATCCTACTACACTAAAATAGCCCACAACACTATTTTACATAAGCAGAATTACCTAAATAGGAAACTCTAAATAAAAATCCTATTACATCTAAAACAATCAACACCAATTATGGACATCCAAATATAATAAAATCAAATATTTAATTAGATTTTGGACTCCATAAATATGTTATTAACAAATCCAGACTGGACTCTAACAATCTCTCCTATAGTCTGCCGAGAGGGTGTTGACCCCATGGCTCCTCAACTGGACTTCATGCTTGTCGCCCAATGATAGCGTTCTTGCTCCCCTATTGCACTGATCTCCGATTCCCCGAACTATTTTATATTTTACTTCATCTCCATCTCCTCTGTAGTGCCCATCCCAACATCATGCCCGTTCCTCATTGCTATATTGGAAGCGTTAAGAAATACTGTCACTATCGATTGGTCGAGACTGGTTGAATCAAGATCATTTCCTCATTATAGAATGGCTTCTTCAGAATCAAGTCCATATTCAGGGGTGTGTCTGAGGATAGACTCTGCGCTGAGTCGGGAGAGACTTCCGTTGCTATATTTTTTTTATGCCGTACTCTTTGGTTTGATTTATGAATGAAGTTTCGTGAATATTTTGAAACATTTCATTACTTACGTTCTTCGAACTTCATTTTGATATCGAACTTGGAATAAAAGGGTAGAGTGTGATATGTTGCTTATGTGATTTCAGGTGATCGCGTAGGCGCCGTCTAGCACACGACCTTTTTTTCCCTCTCGCCTCGATAACCAAGGTGAGTGACTGAACCTTCTTTCCTTTTGACCTTCTTGACTTATGCTATAAAGGCGAATGAAATGTTAGATGTAGACGCACGAACACAAAGGCTTATTTCATAGAACTGTTGCATGCTCTACTTGCATACATAATCATAGAGCTATTACATGGTTGCTTTTACATATATGCCATAGACTGTGTTACGCAAATATTATGCTATAAATAAATGTCGCAGTGGTAAGGCATGGCACATTGAAATCGGTTAAGTCTCACGATGTTTGTAGACCATGCTGAGTAAGTAACTTAATCTGCACGGTGTAAGCCCTGGATTTTTAGAGTTATTTATTTTATTTATTATATTGTTTAATAAGGTATATATAGATATATTATTATATATATATATTATATATATATTATATATATATATTATAATATATATTATATTATAATATTCTATTTATTCATGATCATAAAATGTACTCTTTCGTAGCTTTGATTTTTGGAGCACAAGAAATGCCAAACTCTAGAAACTTCCTTCAGTTTTGACTTAGACAAGTTATCTTCGATTGGGTATCATGTCCCACTCAGATATGTTTTCTGTATTCTATTCTTCCACAAACTTCGGAGTCAATTTAGGCCAAGAAGTTATCTACCGTGAG